>OY755240.1:97181068-97641167 GCA_963576725.1 Azorinus chamasolen
CACAGAACAGACAGTCGTCTGATCTGGATCTGCTCATCAGAGAAAAGGTGTCTTTTCTCTTGTCTGCACTGTTTGAATGTATCTTCTTTTCTCTTGTCTGCACTGTTTGAATGTCTCTAAAACTGATTTTGTCATTGCATGGTTCAAGTATTTGCAAATTAGCAATTTCCATTATTTCAGTATTTATTTCTACGTTTTGTTTGCAGAAAAAAATAAAGATTGAAGGGTGTGCAGTGTTTGTGGATCCATATGAAGAAGTGGATGAGGAAGTAAGTATTTTACATCCATAGTTCTACTTCCTGAGTTAGTTAATCCTTTCCTTGTTAAATTTGTTCATAATGTCTTCAACTCATTGGTATTCATTGACAGAATCAATAAAATGGAACATGGAAAACGGATTTTTTTAGACTGTGAAAACTGCATAATCATAATAAAAAGCAGACTGTTCTGACAGCTCTTACAAGAACTGTCTGATCTAGGTCTATTCTGTAAAGGCATGGAAAGGCGTTGTATGGAATAGAGGGTTAACCTTCATCGCTGTACTAAAGATTTTTGGCAAACAGTTTGGATCCAGATGAGAAGCATCTCAGTAGGATCCAACCATTCTGATACTACTTTTTGAAAAGAAACTGCAGAGATATCTACTTTCCCTCACATAAACATGTTTTCACGCATTTGCAAATAGAGTAGACCCAGATCAGACGGCTCTTATAGGAGCCATATGATCAGGGTCTGCTCAGTTTGCAACTGGACTTTGAAAGATGAGTTTCTTTACTTTCCAAAATGGCTACAATGTTCCACCATCCATATTTCATTATTACTATTTTACCAAGAATATTCAGTAGGTATTGAAATTTGGAATAAATATAGAACAGGGACAGGGTTAAACTGTCAATGTTATGCAGATGTTAATTGCTCAGACGGTAGAAGGTTAAAACTTTACACTATATCTTAATTCTTTACTCCTTTGTATGCCTTTGCAAACCGAGTAGACCCAGATCAGACAGCTTCTATAAGAGCCATCTGATTAGGGTCTGCTCCGTTTGCTTATGATACAGTATAGATCTGGATCCATGATGTTGTCATTTCTTTCATGAACATTCATGAAGAGTCAAAGGTTAAGAGTGGATATATGCCCGTGACAAAGGGGTGTGAAATAAGACCAACTTACAGAAAGCTGTGGACATAGTTATGATAACATTTGCAAACAGTTTTGATCCTGATTAGAGTCTGAACAGAGTTTGACATTGTGACCATGTGTTTGAAATGAACAGAGAGAAAGAGACTTGATATGGACAATGTTGCATGTCATGATTAAAAGTTTGGTCATTGTATAAACTATTTTCTCATGTAAGAACTAATGATATTTGATATTTATAATTGCATTATGACCAACCAAACAAAGAAGACCCTAATCAGTTGGCTCTTACAGGATCCTTCTGAGCTAGGCCTTCTCTTTTTGCGAAATATTAAAAAGCATATCTATGAAGAAAATGGTTAAAGACTGATAAGTCTAAATCATACAGGCGTTTGATTTATTTTACTAGTTGATATGCACTTTTCTCCCTTTCTAATTTTATTACTGTTTGTTTCATGTTTTTTCTACTTCTTGTTTCTATCGCTCTTTGCTTGTCTGTCCATTTTCATATTTCTTTGTCGTCTTTAGACTGTTTATCTGTCTATATCGGTTTGATGGTACATTATCCTAGGTCAGTATAAGAAAGTGTAAAACAAATACATTAACTTAGATACAAGCAGTGTCATGGGAAAAAATTGTGTTTGTTTTAGTTGAGAAAAGAGCGAGAAGAGGAGATAGCACGACAGGCTATGGAGGATGCTGCAAAATCAAGGCCAAAGAGTAGGAAAGAAGAGCCCGACACAGCACCTAGGGCTTTTAAGTGTGGCGTTGGAAAATACATAAACCCTGGCACACTGTAAGTGGTTCAGTACTAGCATCAATTGGAATAATAATGATCCTAGATCCTTTTCTAATATTTCTCTATTATTGGCAATGCTTGCAAACATTCAAAGGCCATATTGAGGTACTATTTATGTGTTATGTTTTAACCATTCTCTTGCTGAATTTTAAAATACATTTCTCCTTCTTTACCCATGCCCTGTGGTATAATTACATATATCTTCACTGTGTACAAGTATTTCGCTGTGCAATCACTGCTGTGGAGTGCACTAGTTGCACAATCAGTTTGTAAATAGTGCAGACCCTGATGAGACAGCTCCTGCAGGAGCTGTCTCATCTGGGTCTTCACTATTTACAGGTAGGTATATTGACGTGAACAGCAAGTGAAGGGTTAACCTTTTCAGTGTAAAATGGAGTAAAGAGGTAATCTGTTTGGAGTCAGATTGTAGAGTTACTTGGTGACTGATTTGGATCCAAACTGTTTTGATAAAGGTTAACATGGATTCACCAACAGCATGTTAAAGATAGGACAATTTACAATGGTGTACAGTAAAACACCTCTAAACTGGAATTCTAGTAGAGAAGAAGTTAGACTTTTTTAGGCAGGTGGCTTCTTAATGCAGGGTGACAGTCATACAGAAAACTTCTAGAGGAGCTTGCATGACTTTCACCCTGCTTTAAGCTGCCACCTTTTCCGAAATTGATTTTATGCTAAATTTAATGTTTGGTTTAGTGAGGTTTTACTGTATTAGGATCAATGTTAGAAGCCTAATCAATGTTAGAAGCCCAGGGGTTATCTAACATGTCCTCTTTCTATCTTCCTATGGATATTCTCAACATGGATCTCAGTAACATGTTGACGTCTGTATTTCAGGAAACGGTCAGGTGTCACAGAGGATGTAGTTCGCGATAATTTAGCAGAACCAGTGAAAAAGAAAACGAAGGCAAAGTCAGGATTTGGAGACTTTAGTTCTTGGTGATTAAATTGTGGGCTATCTTATCCATTGTTATATGGGGACAAAATGGCATCATGGAAGAAAAGGAAATAAAAAAGTGCAACAGTATTGCATCAGATAAGCATATGTGTTGGAAGTCAAATGTGACATTTGATCAGGGTCTGCAATGCTTTGTTCAACAGAAACTACAGTGTTTTGTGTACTACCACAGTGCCTCTGATGGCAGAGATCTACAGTTTCTTTGCAGTGAATGATCTGGTTGTTCATTGTTTGCAAATGTTTAACTGCTTTTTCCCCATGAGGTCAAACATTTGAGATATAATAAACGTGGCCTACACTATCTAATGGTCAAGACTATTAAGACTTTTGTGAGTGAATCATAGTACATGTAACTGTACCTGGATAGAGATTGTGTTGAAACGGTTGATAGTCTTAAGACTGTGTGGCTTGATAGCTCAGAGAGTGTTGGCATGGTAAGCCAAAGGCCCTGCATTCAAATCCCAGTCAAGTCACAACCTTTCACTATGTTACATATGGCGCCGTACGTAAATATCCCACAGGGGGATTTATTTGAAAATAAAATGTAATAATAAGAAACTCGTGGAGTATTCTTTGAGTAAGAATTTGAGACAATTGTTTAGAGGGTGTGTGTGTGGCCGGGTAGAGATTGTGGTGAAACGATTGATGGGTTTTAGACTGTGTGGCTTGATAGCTCAGTCGGTAGAGTTTTGGCATGGTAAGCCAAAGGCCCTGGGTTCGAGCGCCAGTCAAGTCACAACCTTTCACTATGTTGCATAACTACAGTAGAACATGTTGTGTTATTCTGTTATTGAACATAGAAGTATAAAAATGTAGGTTGATGCTTAATGCAGGGCAAAAGTATTACAAAAAGCTCCTATAGTAGCTTTTTGCATTACCTTTGACTTTCATTAAGCTACCACCTGCTTTACAGATGCATAATTAGAACTCTTTTTGATGGTCGCCTAACCCTTCTCTTGCTGAATTTTAAAATACATTTCTCCTTCTTTACCCATGCCCTGTTGTATAATTACATATATCTTCACTGTGTATAAGTATATTGCTGTGCAATCACTGCTGTGGAGTGCATTAGTTGCACAATCAGTTTGTAAATAGTGCAGACCCTGATGAGACAGCTCCTACAGGAGCTGTCTCATCTGGGTCTTCACTATTTACAGGTAGGTATATTGACATGAATAGCAAGCGAAGGGTTAATGCAGATTTTACTGTATCTTTATGGTACTTTAATTAAGTGAACGCATTTGGGATGGAAATCTAGATGCCAATGAATTCATTACTACCTTGTTGATATTAGAGGATGAGTAAATTGGTGTATAAAATGAAGAGGAAAACAGTTTTGAAACGAGAAACGGATGGCAAGTGACAGTGGCTTAACCTTTTCATGTTCTATATGTAGTCCAAATTTTGATACCTACTGAATATTCATGGACAAAATAGTTATAAAGAAATATGGAAAGTGGAACATTGTAGCCATTTTAGAAACTAAAAGTAACATACAGTGAAACCTCTCTATAACGACCACTTAATTACATCAAGTATTTTGTGTTAAAGGCAGGTGGATGCTTAAAGCAAGGTGAAAGTAAAACAGAACGCTCCTATTGGGGCGTTTTGTTTTACTTTCACCTTGCTTTAAGCAACCACCTGCCCAAAATACCAACTTATTAACACAATTTAGTGGCCGTTATAGAGAGGTCTTACTGTATCTATCAAATTCTATCAGCAAATAGAGTAGACCCTGATCAGACGGCTCCTGTAGGAGTTGTCTGATCTGGGTCTTCTCTATTTGCAAATGTGTGAAAAGGTGTTGATAAGAAGTAAAGTATAAACCCATAGCCTGGCCATTGAACGTCTTTGCAAACAGACCTGCAATAATCTGATCAAGGTCTACTCTGTTGTTTATGAAATTATGTCCGTCTGATTTTACAGTTTCTGCCATTGTCAGAATGTCCCCTGTTCATAATGCTATTATATGTATAAATAAAACAATCAGTACACTTCATACAGTCATTATTTCTTACACAGATATTCGTCAGATAAAGGGCTAACATTCAAAGTGATTAAGAGCCCCAAGAAATGGCTACCAATAATTTTATTTTCTTATCCCATGATCTTGACTTAACTACGGCGTCTGCATTGCCATTATTGTGTCATCGTCATTATCATTGTGATCGTCTTTTGGAAATGTTAATGTTGCTATTGATTCTTTACTATTCATGTATATTAGTTTTCTGCCATTTGCAAACAGTGTAGACCCAAATAAGAGGACTCCTATAGGATCCCTCTGATAAGGGTCTTTATTGTTTATCATTCAAACTCCTCTTGTAAATTGATGTTTTTTGCTTTGAATGGACTCAATACTTAAACAGTAAAAGGACCATTGCACTTTTTCAGAAGTCAGTCGGCATTAATAGAGTGAACGGTAATCATGAAGGCATTAGAGGCTTGCTTTTAAAGCAATGAATGAGGTCAAACCAAATAGTCTTCTAAGAAACTGCTGACAGCATTTTCCCCCATTACGTCATTTTCATTAGATTTCCCTCCTATGTCTTACTTTTTCTTCATTACACATTCATTAAACTGTCTGCATGTCCACTCATTAAGCCAGGTTTTCAGTTGGTGGGACAGGCGGTAGCTAAAAGCTGGACAAAAGTAATTAACCCTTTCCCTGTTCTATACTTATTCCAAATTTCAGTACCTGCTGAATAGTCATGGACAAAATAGTAATAATGAAATATGGAAGGTGGAATATTGCATACAATTTAGAAAGCAAACACACAGATCTATCAAATTCTATTAGCAAACAGAGCAGACCCTGATCAGACGGCTCCTCTAGGAGTCGTCAGATCTGGGTCTACTCTGTAAATGCACGAAAACACTTTTATATGTGGGAAAGGGTTAAGAGATCCATGCTGATTCATTAACCATTTGAATGTGAGAACCAGATGACTATCATTTGCAAACAGTGTAGAGTCAGATAGGGGCTCCTAGCGGATTCTCCTGATCAGGGCCTGTACTGTTTGTCATTCAAAATCGTCTAACACATTTTAGACTTACATACTGAGTGGACTGTTGAGGTAAACACGTAGGTAGGGTCGTTCAACTTCGAAATTTCAGGATTGAAATGGTAAGGTAGCCGTTGTAACCCTTTACTCCATTAACACGCCTTTCTACACACTTTCCAGAGTAGACCCAGATCAGACATCTCACAGAAATGCCACAAAATTGTATTTTCCCATGTCACCTGAATGCAACTGAAAATGATAGCAAACAATGCAACCCCTTAACCCACAAACAGTATATATGTTGTCATGGTGACCGTTGATAAAAAGTCAACCCTTATTGTGCATGAACTAGTAGTTCTTGCCTTTCCTTACTCATAACGTGAATGGATGACATGTTCAAATGTGTTGAACTAGAGCATATATACACTAAACGAACGTCGGATGTGTGATTTAACCCATTCTCTCGTATAATCACATTTTCACGCATTTGCAAACAGAGTAGACACAGACCAGACGGCTCCTATAGGAGCCGTCTGAACAGGATCTGCTCCGTTTGCTTTTGACTTAATATAGTTCTGATTCTACAGTTTCTGCCTGAACCGAAATATCCTCAGTTCACATGCTATTATAAAAAGATCTATTAGTATTCGTGATTTTATTATTTCCTACATGAATATCCACCAGGGAAAGGGTTAACCCGCCATTTATGTTGTACACAAAACACGTCAAATTTTCAGCGGAACAATCAAAAACTTGAGAACGAACTCCGACTCAACTAAACGTTTTATAAGCATGGACCCGGACTCCTAATTATAATTAAAACATATTGTAAACTACTTGCAAAAGGTTTTGATACCATCCGTAGGGCTCTGTTCCGCGCCCTGGGAGTCGTAGACCATAATATTGAAATTTGGAATAAACACAGAGGAGGGAAAGGGTTAACCCACTGTATATCAGACCCGAGTGTATTGGATATATTTATACGCGCTTATACAGTGTACACGTACACCCTGCTCACTCACCTGTAACAGTCTTTTAATAGTTCGTGATTTAATCGTGCAGGTATATTTAATACGTATATCTTCAATATGGAAGAATCATAGTGTTCTAATTATCAAAGCTCATGCTACACTCTTGTGATTTGTGCTCTCCATATTGTTCGTCTTAACAGGCCCGTACCCAGGTGTGGGGGGGGGGGGGGGGGGGTGGCTCCCGGCTGGCTGACAAGATACCATTTTTGTTAATGGGCCCTTTTTAGTTTTCAGCTAGATCTATCGTTTTGAAATTTTACCACGGCGATTTTTTTGTGATCGATATTTTCCAATCTCGGGGAGATTATCTTTTAGTTCTCTACACAGACAGGCCACCTTTAGCATGCTGTCATGCTGTGATCCACGCTTGGCCTATTTTCGGTATGGACCAATCAGGGGAACACCCCCGCCCCCCCCCCCCCCCCCCCCCCCCCCCCCCGCCACGGAGAACACCCGAATTAGCATATGTAATCACGAGTTGGTTCCAGTTTTCGCAAATTTGGAGTTTAGCAAATAAATTGTTCAGGCACCAGTCGTGTCAAAATGCAAATTGCTGCGTTTCCACAAATACCACATGTTGCACGTATATTAATTAAGCGAGGAAACATTGTCGCAAAATTAAGATGATGAGAATGACGTTTCAAGACGCTATATAGCTACAAAAAGCAGTATGCACTTCGGACGATAAGCGTTTTACTGACATTGATCAGTAACTAATAATGAAAAAATAACTCTGAACATTTCGAATGATAAAAAAAGTAAAAATGATTTTCGTCCCAGGCCGATTGTACTGAATAAATCGAGGTTTCTTAACGTGTTTTCATGAATTTGTTTTGTAACTTGAGATGGATGCAAAACATACCTTTTGCTATTGGGAATATACCCGAATAAGGGCTATAAAATCAGCCAAAATATTATTGTAAAATAAGATAAAATGGAATGTCTTTTTCAATGTATACATAAATCTGTTATAACCAGGTGAGCGAATAAGGGCCATCATGACCCTCTTAGTAAATTTGATGTTTGTAGTTTTGCTCAGGGTTGTTTTCACATTTAGAATAAAGACATAAGCGGATGCTAGTTCTGAGATAAATAATACCGAGTCTGTCCATGACAAAAAACTTTAAGCATAATCAAATGTCTGTCTGTCTGTCAATGGTAAAACTCTTTAATCATGTTCATATGTGTGTCTGCCTGTCTGTCAATGGCAAAAAAACTTTAGCCTTGATCACAACTTTTGGTGTTAGTATAATTTGTATGAAGTCTCTGCATTGAAACATTGGTGATCATTCATCATGCTTTCAAGTCTATACACTGAAATACAGGCGTAAAAGGAGCCGATTTCCCATATTATAACATAAAATTATATCTTCATAGAGTGATTCAGATAGCAGGAAATTGCACCATTTAATGCGGCATACCAAAAAAAAGAAACTCGACTACCGGGAGGGGACACCCCTCCCCTGTCCACCCCAACTCGCCCCCCCCCCCCCGCACAAATTTTCACGGTACGGCCCTGCTTAATGTATTAATAGCAACCCTTCCCTGTTCTATATTTAGTCCAATTTTAATACCTACTGCGTGTTTATGGACGGAATAGTTATAATGAAATATAGAGTTACAGTACACTACGTCACGGAGGATGATTGTCACAATGAATATTTAATTATACCCCTATATACACACATATTATGTTTGAAGTGCTGTACACACTAATAAACTGCATAAACCGTTGACACCCATAATGCTGACAAACTTTATAAGTATTCGATAAGTTTTAAGCGGGTAGAAATTGTTTAGCTGGCTAAAGAATGAGGAAGTTCACTCGTTACACATGATATCGCTACGAGTGTTGAATATTACTCTGGTGTTGTGTTAAGTTACAGTTTAAAAAGCGATTATACAATGTAGAAGCTGAAGGATCCTAGGGCCAGGTAGAAGGACCAGGTAATACTTTAAAGTTACTGGCATGGCATCAACTTAACTGGTAGTAGATATTAGACAATCTGTAATTTCAGGTTCGGCTATGTGAGAAATTTTAGGAATTACGCCCGTGTTCATTTTATGTGAAACTAGGTTAACTATGAAAGCTGCATAGTCTCCTATTAAGAATATGAAGAACATATTACTAAAAGTTTTTATTTTCAAATTAAAAAGACTGTATATTTTTGTTGTAACTATTGAGCCAATATGATTTATATGTTCAATCGGTCTATGTATGTTTGCGTTATATTTGTTGTTGATCTGGTGTCGCTGTTTGTTTTTAACCTCTGTTGCCTACGCAGATGTCATGTGATGCCGCAAAACCTAAAGTTCCGTAACGGGATTGAGAGGGGCGGGCGTAACGCGCCTCTGTAAAATCAAGCATACGCTAATTAATTCATGATTACTGAATTTATTGCACATTTGTTACATCCGTGTGTAATGAAGTGTTACAAAGATGTGTCAACAAAAACCACGCGCCCATACTTCTAGCCAGACACCCCATGGAAGCCCTTCCATAGGGATAGTAAACGGTAGTGCAAGTTTAATGACCATACAATATTTCATTCTACATATTTATAGAGATCTCTCTAGTTTGTGGTCAAACTTCTGTAATGAAACAGTTTTACAATGGCCATCAGTAGTACGACACAGTTTCGTTATATTGAAGTGGTGCAGTTTACTTGTGTGTAAATGGCAAATTATATTTTAACATTAGCATTTATCCCGAGTTTTATCTCTGATACTTTTATTGAAGTGTTTATAAATTGCAGCATAGATATTTTTGAATGCGTTAAACTTCTTGAGTTTTGATTTACTGTCATCTTTGGTTCGTGTTCAGTATTAATTAAACATATACATTGGGCTTCACCTTTGAGTATTAGCCGGTGTAACGAAGTAAAGTGACCCCAAAAGAATAGTAACCCCCGATCAGTTTTTCTTTTTAAAAAATATGTGATCCCCGGGCATCGTATTTTGACCCATCGGTCATAATATTACGACCCTTGCACACGAAGAAAACTGACCCTTACGAAGAATTATGACACCCATAGT
Organism: Azorinus chamasolen; assembly: GCA_963576725.1. Lineage (NCBI taxonomy): Eukaryota > Metazoa > Mollusca > Bivalvia > Cardiida > Solecurtidae > Azorinus > Azorinus chamasolen. Next base: position 97,191,051 of record OY755240.1, read on the forward strand.
ATAGTGGCTCCCTGTCTTTGTGTCAGCAAAAGCACACCAGCACGCATACACGCGCCTGCACACACGCACACACAACACGCACGTAAACACACAATTACATACACGCACGCACACGCACATACTGGTACACACACGCACACCTGCACATATACCGATACTTACAAATACACTTAGAAACGCACGCACACACTTACGCACGCACTCACACGCGCGTGGTAGTACATGTACCAAACTTGCATATATAAAGGGGTCGTTTAATCAATTGTAAAATGTTTTATTGACTTCTATCTGACGCTTTACAAAAAGTAAACAACTTTTAAAATTTCAATAATCTATGGGCGAGCTTAAAATTTCGTGGATGGAAAATTGTGTCAATCACTGTAAAAGTGAATTTATTACATGTATTGCTTTTGACAAATCGAATAACCAGCTATTATCACCTCGACCTGGGAATTTGAAGAAAAACAAGTTTCATTCAAATTATGTTCTTGTTTCTGCTGACAAGGCATCACATAATGCAATCATTATTTGAAGGTTGTATTATGGTAATGTTTTAAAGAAGGGGTTAACTGGTTCATAAACATATATTACAGCTCAAACCCCTGAAAAAAGATATAGTCTAGGAACATGTTAAAATCTGCAAAAAAAATTCAAACTGACCCTAAAATAAAACAACATAAACGTTCTACCATGTACTGGATTCCGAAGCCACATAAAACCCTTATACGGTGCGTTTTGATGCTAACTCTAGTTGTTGTTTTACTACTAAACTACACTTTTGACGTCATGTCTTACTTCTATCAAAGAACATGTAAACCATTACAGTGATAAAATATATGACAATTCTGGAATTAATGTTGTTTGGTCCATAATACATTCTAATGATATTTTGATAACTAAACTTGAAAATGAACAGTACAACATTTCTTCATTGAACTCTTATGATTTCTCTACACTCTATACTACTCGAAGTCTTTAACTAAAATGCCAGAAAAAAACAAAGACATAACAAACAAGGGAGGATGGACGTACCGCCTTGGAACGGTCAGTGACAAGTGCCATTTGGGTGGGTTAAACCGGTTATAACCTCACACTTATTCCACCACTCTAAAAACACAAATATTGTAAATAAACGTAAGGGCCAAGAATGTGCAGAATGTCTGTTTTAGGTATGTCAGTCCAAGATCAATGTCACAATTAATGAAAAAGTAGTACAGTCAAACAGGAAAAGACACACAAAATGCAACCAACACCACAACACCAACAGAAAGGAAGCAACACAACCACACACACACACATACGGACGATCGCACACACACGCACACACACACACATGCGCGCACACGCAAACACACGAGACGAAAGCATCAAACTCAAAGGCACAAAGACATCCAACAAACATAAAAGCAAGGGTGACAAAGAGAGTACCGCCTTGGAACAGCAGTGGCAAAAACACCACTTGGGGTTTAAACTACTAAGCATCAAGGTTCATATTTCAATTTTAAATACTATTAGGCCTATATACTCACACTAAGCCAAGTCTGTGTAAAGTGCAATTTTACATTCCGGTCAAAAGTAAGGGTCACAAGTCAAGATTAAACTACTTATGCTCAAATTTCATTTCTGAATATATATCTTTTACCAGCGATGACGAAACTATCAGCAGCCCAAGATGAAATAGTTCCTACAGACAGTGCAATAATTGAAAATGAAGCCATGATTTACCTATGTTAATGGCAATAAATGAGGACGCATATGTAAAATCTCGGCAGGTTAAGCTTGAATATACTCTCCTGATAATGTTTTCTTTTACAGCTTCTCAGTATTCTTAGAGAAGCCGGCTACATTTAAGCGCAAGACCATTACTGTTTCTACTCAGAAGTTGTATTTTTGTTTAAGGCAATATTTAGTAGCATCTTTATCATGGTACATTCTACATGTATGTGCATTTTATTTTACCCCGGGTATTTTTTTTCTTTTCTTCAGTAGATGTATAAAAAACAATATTCATATTATTTTGTTTTCGCATTTAATATGTTCCCTATTCCAAAATGTGGTATAGATTTTCAACAAAATAAATAACATGTGTACATGGACTATATTAATAAGATATACATGATAGTGAAAGGTATATTATAGATAACATATATATGGATTGAAAATGTATGGGAATGTAACCGTCTACAAATTAGAAAATCCAATAAAAAACAAATGTGTATCAATGTTATGCCTGATATTATTATAATAATAATTATTATTATACCACATTTATATAGCGCTCTTTTCACACAGGATATGTGCGTTCAAAACCGCTTCACATAGATACATTTTATGCACAAAACGGGGTATATTCAATGCATTATTATAGAACATATTTAAAATAAAATATATTTAATACTGATATATAGATAATAATAATAAAAACATTATTTAGAGCATAGGTAAACCAACTTCATCCTTCCCGTAAGTTTATCTGTTTGTGTCATATTATGTTCTATTATATTGTATCAACGGACAAAAAACAAAACTTGAATTTAACATTCCATGTACAGTGTCAGTACGTCACACAGTTATGACCCAGACCCAACATACTTTTATAACTCTAATAAACACCTTCTCCCACCTAAACCTAGAATTTCTTTTAGACATCTTAAAAAGGGTTTACAGGATTTCCATTCTAAATGGAAAAGTAGTAAAGTCAAGCAGGCAAAGCCACATGCAAGACGCAACCACCACCAAAACACCGATAGACAGCATGACACACACACACAACCACATACCCAAACGCACACGCACACACACATACGAAATGAACACAGAAAACACCAAAAGACACACAAGAAACAGGGACAAACGTTCCACAACATGAACAAACCACAAGCACAAAGACGCAAGGCAAACAAAAGGAAGGGTGACAAAGAGAATACGTTTTTGTTCCTGCTGATAAGGCATCGAATAATGTGATTATTATTTGACGGTTACATTATATCGATGTCTTGAAGCAGGAAATTATTAATACCAAGTCATACATTTCAGTTACTACTGACGAAAAGACCATCGTTTCAGACCATGTCAAAAAGTGTGAACAACTTGGAACCGATATTAAAATTACACAACATAAACTTCCTACAATGTATTGGTTACCAAAACTACATAAACAACCATATAAGGCGCGTTTCATTGCAAATTCTAGTTCATGTACAACTACTAAATTGTCTATACTTTTGACTTCTTGTTTAAGGAAGATAAAGGAACATGTAAAATTCTACTGTGATAAATGGAAAAAGTAGTAAAGTCAAGCAGGCAAAGCCACATACAAGACGCAACCACCACCAAAACACCGATAGACAGCATGACACACATACACACACAACCACACACCCAAACGCACACTCACACACGAGATGAACACAGAAAACACCAAAAGACACACAAGAACCAGAGAGAAACGTTCCACACAAGAACAAAAATCACAAGCACAAAGACGCAAGGCAAACAAAAGGAAGGATGACAAAGAGAGTACCGCCTTGGCACGGTCAGTAGCAAAAATACCACTGGGGGTTTAAACCGGTTTACGGACGTCCTAACCTCACACTTCTCTCAAAGTCACCCTAGCTTTACAAATAGTGTAAATAAAGGTATCCCCGCTGGACTTACCCACAACATAGACGACGGTGAACACAGGACAACATGTAAAACAGCATAATAACTGTGACAATCCGTCAAATATGTACTCAATGACTTTGCTGAAGTCAGAGCACCTGCAGGTAAGCCGTTAAGGGCACGACAGGGAAAAAGTAATACATGAGTCTGGTAAGCTCATCCTGTATCCAAGTTTAAGAGTATACCATCATAGAGTACTACCCTCGGCCTGTCATCGCGCAAGCAAAGAGGGAAGCGTAGCTACCGACTGTAAAAGGGTCGATAACCAAATATGCAGTGCGTTGCAATATAATAGGATCATAACCTTTCTTTTTAAATGTTTTAATGCGTTTTATAAACAAATCATGGAAATGGATATGACCCCGAATTTTCCTAAGTTTGTAGATAACATCCCCATAAAATTCTGGTTGAGAAATGCCTTGTCGCAGTAACGTCCGTAGATTGCAATTATATATACTAATGAGAGGTAAATTTCGATAATAAAATTTAGAAAAAGTTTTCCGAAGTTTGTGATATCTGTAACCTTGCTCAAGAAGTTTATCAGTTATAACTAAATTACGTCTGTTAAAATTATCAAGCAAAGAACAGGCTAGGGCAAACCTAATACGTTGAGAAATATAAACCCCATAAGAAGTACTTATGAAAATTCTGGAATAAATCTCTTCTGGTATATTAAGAACTCTTCAGAAGTCTTAAACAAACTTAAGAACAAAAGGTATATTGCATCCACTGTTAGCACGTACGATTTTTCTACTCTGTACACAACTCTTCCTCATATTTTAATTAAGGATAAGCTTACTAACTTAATCCAGAATGTATTTGCCCGGGAAAAATATCATTCTTGGCATGTAATGCTGAAAAAGCTTTCTTTACTGACGAGCAAATGAAATATTACACCAATTGGACTTGCTCAGAAGTTTGCGAATCACTTACCTTTCTTTTGGATAACATATTTGTACGTTATGGGAATGTTATATACCGTCAGGTAACTGGTATTCCTATGGGTACGAATTGTGCTCCACTTGTCGCAGATTTGTTTTTGTACTGCTATGAGAGAGATTTCATGTTGCGTTTGAATCCTCAATCACAAGAAGATGTTATAAAAGCCTTCAATGAAACTTGTCGATATTTGGATGATATTTTTAACTTAAACGATCTCTTTTGAATAAGGGTCCCAAATATGGAATACCATCCTTGATAGATTTTAACTCTTGTCGAGTTCAGATTGCGGAGGCTTTACAAAATTTTAGTATTAAATGGTGTCGTATAGAACATGTTGAGTCTAATGCTCTTTCTAGTTGGAAAAAACTAATTTTTGATATAATTGATAAACGCATTTCCTTTTATAGCTCTAATAAACACCTTCTTCCACCTAAACCTAGAATTTCTTTTAGACATCTTAAAAAGAGTTTACAGGATTTCCATTCTAAATACGTTTTTGTTCCTGCTTATAAGGCATCGAATAATGTGATTATTATTTGACGATTACATTATATCGAGGTCTTGAAGCAGGAAATTATTAATACCAAGTCATACATTTCAGTTACTGCTGACGAAAAGACCATCGTTTCAGACCATGTCAAAAGTGTGAACAACTTGGAATCAATATTAAAATTACACAACATAAACTTCCTACAATGTATTGGTTACCAAAACTACATAAAAAACCATATAAAGCGCGTTTCATTGCAAATTCTAGTTCATGTACAACTACTAAATTGTCTATACTTTTGACTTCTTGTTTAACGAAGATAAAGGAACATGTAAAATTCTACTGTGATAAGACTTATGAAAATTCTGGAATAAATCTCTTAAGAACTCTTCAGAAGTCTTAAACAAACTTAAGAACAAAGGTATCTTTCATCCACTGTAAGCACGTACGATTTTTCTACTCTGTACACAACTCTTCCTCATATTTTAATTAAGGATAAGCTTACTAACTTAATCCAGAATGTATTTGCCCGGGACAAAACATCATTCTTGGCATGTAATACTGAAAAAGCTTTCTTTACTGACGAGCAAATGACATATTACACTAATTGGACTTGCTCAGAAGTCTGCGAATCACTAACCTTTCTTTTGGATAACATATTTGTACGTTATGGGAATGCTATATACCGTCAGGTAATTGGTATTCCTATGGGTACGAATTGTGCTCCACTTGTCGCAGATTTGTTTTTGTACTGCTATGAGAGAGATTTCATGTTGCGTTTGAATCCTCAATCACAAGAAGATGTTATAAAAGCCTTCAATGAAACTAGTCGATATTTGGATGATATTTTTAACTTAGATAACCCTTTCTTTGATGCTCTGATTCCTACAATTTATCCTAAAGAACTCAAATTGAATAAAGCTAACCCGTCCGACAATTGTGCAGCGTTTCTTGATCTAGACCTTAAAATTGATAATGGAATGATTTCAGCAGGTGTTAAGTGCTTGTGTGGCGGCCGTAAAACGTCGCCCCGTACTTCATTCTCAGTGTTGTTATACCTTCTGATCCTTCGAGGTCATGAATTTCAGTACTTCTTGTTCTGAAAATTGAATACCGCTTAAGCCGGTGCTAGGGGGCGTGAGCAGTGTTGCACTTTCAATTACTGTTCATGAACAGACTCAATAAAACCGAGTCTGCAAATTTCTCTTTTTGTGTTGTAATTTTTGCTCTCGGGGATCACCCCCTTTCAGAATTTATAATCTTCACAACAGCAGGTGTTAAGTGCTTGTGTGGCGGCCGTAAAACGTCGCCCCGTACTTCATTCTCAGTGTTGTTATACCTTCTGATCCTTCGAGGTCATGAATTTCAGTACATCTTGTTCTGAAAATTTAATACCGCTTAAGCCGGTGCTAGGGGGCGTGAGCAGTGTTGCACTTTCAATTACTGTTCATGAACAGACTCAATAAAACCGAGTCTGCAATTTTCTCTTTTTGTGTTGTAATTTTTGCTCTCGGGGATCACCCCCTTTCAGAATTTATAATCTTCACAACAGCAGGTGTTAAGTGCTTGTGTGGCGGCCGTAAAACGTCGCCCCGTACTTCATTCTCAGTGTTGTTATACCTTCTGATCCTTCGAGGTCATGAATTTCAGTACATCTTGTTCTGAAAATTTAATACCGCTTAAGCCGGTGCTAGGGGGCGTGAGCAGTGTTGCACTTTCAATTACTGTTCATGAACAGACTCAATAAAACCGAGTCTGCAATTTTCTCTTTTTGTGTTGTAATTTTTGCTCTCGGGGATCACCCCCTTTCAGAATTTATAATCTTCACAACAGCAGGTGTTAAGTGCTTGTGTGGCGGCCGTAAAACGTCGCCCCGTACTTCATTCTCAGTGTTGTTATACCTTCTGATCCTTCGAGGTCATGAATTTCAGTACTTCTTGTTCTGAAAATTTAATACCGCTTAAGCCGGTGCTAGGGGGCGTGAGCAGTGTTGCACTTTCAATTACTGTTCATGAACAGACTCAATAAAACCGAGTCTGCAATTTTCTCTTTTTGTGTTGTAATTTTTGCTCTCGGGGATCACCCCCTTTCAGAATTTCTAAAATATATGACAAAAGAGATGATTTTGATTTTAATATTGTTAATTTTCCTCATCTTGACGGGGATGTTCCCCGGGCTCCATCTTACGGGGTTTATATATCTCAACTTATTCGTTTTGCTAGAGCTTGTTCATCTATCGACGATTTTAACAGTCGAAATCTCTTTTTAACTGAGAAACTGCTTAAGCAAGGATATAGATACCATAAACTAAGAAAAACTTTATCTAAATTTTACTATCGAAATCTCTCGCTTATTGGCAAGTACCAATGTAATCTCAAGGAGCTTCTGCGACACGGTATTTCACATCCTGAATTTTATGGTGATGTGATTTACAAACTTCGTAAAATTATTGGACATACCTATTTTCTCACTTTGTTCATCAAATATGTTAAAACATTCATTAAAAAGGGATATGATCCTATAGTACTACAACATACTGCATGTTTGGTTGTGAACCCTTTTACAGTTGGCAATCACGCTGGCCTCTTTGCATGTACGCCGACAAGAAAGGTTTAGTACTCTATGAAGGCGACCTCTTAAATCCAGAAATGGAAGGAGAACGTCGGATATCTGTACTATTTCGTTTTTGTCGTACCCTTTATTACTTTTCTACAGTTACTCTGTTTGCAGCTCAATCATTGAGTACACTAGCGATAGGTGGATACAGTTTGTTCACTTAAATGTTTTCGTTATACATGCACTTTACCACTGTATTTGCCGTCGCGGTTGTTGTAGATTAGTCTGAGAGGGGATACCTTTATTTACACTGTTTGTCTTTTAGGATGGGGATGGAATAAGTGTGAGGTTGGGCGCCCATAAATCCGTTTAACCCCCCCCCCTCAGTGACATTTGTCACTGACCGTTCCAAGGCGGTACTTCCATCTTCCCCCTATTGTATGTTTGTTTTATCTTTGTGCGTCTCTTGATGTTTTTATAGTTATGTACATTTGCTGTTTCCTTGTGTTGCTGTTCGGGCGACTATTTGTTCTGTATGTGGTGTTTCCTGCATGACTCATTTTTGTACTTTGGGTACTTTTGTCATATAACACTACACATAAAATATTGCCTTACATGTATTGGAAAATTTGGTAACAGAACATATCAATTTGAAGTTCATGCATATAAACTAACAACTGTTATATACGCGCAATATGCAACCCCTCCAGTCAAACACTATTTTACCCGCTATGGCAACAAGGTAGTACAAAAAGGATAACCCGTATTTTAACGAAGTTATAATAGGGTATATCCAAATATTAAGTACAGAGTAAAATGTCCTATTATGGGAATCCGAAAATCCCAGTCAAAGTAGAGCTAAAGAGGACACCCCGTATACTGTTCCTACAACATATCCCACCGGCTGCAATGGCAAAGGAATCATATCGGAAAAATCGAGACTGACTGAGACACGCGATGCTGCATCGGACCGTACATGCCTAAATTGCCCACTGCCCATACATTACATGACCCAGTTCACTGGTAAGCAGCAATAAGGAAACTGGGTTAGCTTAACAGGAATCCCTGGCACTGGTTGAGGACAGGGTAGCAAATCATGCCAGCAAGACTCCCAATGTACCAGCGCGGTATAAAAACATATGAGGGGTAAATGAAAAAACACATCACTAACTTCAGTATTGATTGTGCATGATATATCACTTTTCGTTGCAGGATAGTAATGTTTGTACAGGAATCGAATTTGTGAACAAATATAAGTATTTATTTCACAGATGCACGACAGCAGTAAACCCAACCATGCCAGATGTGGATGCGGACAACTACCTGCGGCTTGTGCTGCTAATTATTGATATCGGTTCATGCCTTCTTAGAGACGTGCTTTTGCTCGAGCGAGGGAAAAGAAAAAGGCTACTCTCAGATCTTCTCGAAGACAATAAGCTACGAGTTGAGCAGAATCGTAAGCATAGGATTATAACAGAAGAGCAGTTTAACATACTCTATCCTGATGGAAATGACAGACCAGATATAGGCACCTGGGATATTTCACTTCTTACCTATGTGGTCATTTTGCTGTTTGAGACATATCTTGATCCGGGCGTGTGCACAGCAGTTGAAAACATAAGAGATCACAGAAACTTTGTTGCTCATTCTTCAAGTGCAACAGTAGATGTTGTGACATACATCAACAAAGAGTGTAGCTTTAAGCGTGACCTTCAAATTCTGGTATCACAATTAGAATCCACAAGTCAACATGAATATTCCAGTCGCATCCATCAGTGTTCAACCAGAGTCTTTTTTCAATCAGATATGGGAAATGTTCAAGCTTTGTGTAAAAAGGAAGACATGCTTGACCAGTTTAAAAAACTTACCTCCAAACATTTAACAGGTATATCGTTGAATAATAAAACCAAACTAGAACTCGTTTTTAAGAAAAACATATGTCTCCCACTTGCCCCTGTCTTAAAAATGATTAGATGCATTTTAATGAAGTTTGTTGGAGACTGGATGAGGACTTTTTTATTTAGAGAGCAGACAAAGTCATTTTTCAAGGGCCGTAACTCTGAAGTACCTGTTCCAAAATTGCTAGTTATTCAAATTGGCCTAGACATTATAAGCATAAACATTTTCATCTGGTTCGGTGATGATTAGATGAGAACTTTATTACTTAGAGAGTGGACAAGGCTAAAACTCTTGCTGGTTATTAAACTTGACCTAGATATTATAACTATAAACATTTTCATAAGGTTTGGTGAAGATCGGGCCAGACGTTTTTGACTAAGAGAACGGACAAGGCTAAAAAGGAGGCCAACTTTGAATAAATCAAGGACCATAACTCTAAAGTTCCTGAAACAATCTTGCTGAATATTGAACTTGACCTAGATATTATAGCCATAAACATTTATTATAAGGTTTGGTGAAGTTTGGATGAAACTTTTACTTAGATGGCGCACAAGGCTAAAAGGCCAAATTTGGATAAATCAAGGGCCATAACTCTGAGGTTCCTAAAACAATCTTGCTGAATATTGAACTTGGCCAAGATATTATAGTTATAAACATTTGTATAAGGTTTAGTGAAGATTGGATGAGACGTTTTTGACTAGAAGGTGGTACTTCCATCTTCCTCCTATTGTATGTTTGTTTTGTCTTTGTGCGTCTCTTGTTGTTTTTATAGTTATGTACATTTGCTGTTTCCTTGTGTTGCTGTTCGGGCGACTGTTTGTTCTGTATGTGGTGTTTCCTGCATGACTCATTTTTGTACTTTTAGAGAGTGAACAAGGCTAAAAAGGAAATATTTTGATAAATCAAGGGCCATAACTCTGAAACAATCTTGCTGGATATTGAACTTGGCCTGGATAGAATAGCCATAAACATTTTTATAAGGTTTGGTGAAGATTGGGTGAGACATTTTTGACTTAGAGAGCGAACAAGGCTAAAAAGGAAAAAATTGGATAAATCAAGCGTCATAATTCTGAAGTTCCTGAAACAATCTTGCTGGATATCGAACTTGGCCTAAATATTATAGCTATAAACATTTGTATTAGGTTTGGTGAAGATTAGATGAAAACTTTAAAAATTAGAGAGCGGACAATATTTTGTGACAGACAGACATACAGACAGATAGATGGACAGACAGACAGGCAGAAGTAAATAAATATGTCTCCCACACCAATATTATATTAATCTGGGAATGGGTTAAAATTAAAGTACATTTTGTTTTGGACGGACATGTACGCTTTGCTTTAGTGGGATGTGGGTGTTTGCCAGCTAAGGATACATTGGGTTGTTCAGTTGCGAATACAATAGTTTGACCAATAGTGGTGGCATATTTGATGAAGTCATGTCCCCCAGGAATTCTGTTTTCCGTATGACTGGGTCCACATCGTATTGAAAGATTATTTAAAAGATCATGAAAAGGGAAAACAAAGACGTTCTAACACAAAAGTAGTGCAAACTTGAAGAAAACTTGACTTTACTACTTTTTCATTGAAGAAAACGTGACTATAAAACAACGGTATTATAAAGCTTCCCACTCTACTAAATGACGTCGTTTTGAGTATATGTAGATTTACCTGATTTAAAATGATATCAAAAGAGAATATCATCTCAGATAAACAGTATAAAGGCATTTTCATGCTCGTAATTCTTCTCTACAAAATAATTTTATAAACCATTTCGTTTATTCCATAAAACGGAACGAATACTAGAAGAAAAGCACGCACATGCAGCTGAAGATTTGCCCTATATGTTAGTATTTATAAACAATTCAGACTTAAGTTGTGATTTCCATGCCATTTAATCCAAATCATTGAGAAAAATATCACCCGTGTTATAAATTCAGAAGGCAGGTGATCCCCCGAAAGCAAAAATTGCAACACAAAAAGAGAAAATTGCAGACTCGGTTTTATTGAGTCTGTTCATGAACAGTAATTGAAAGTGCAATACTGCTCACGCCCCCTAGCACCGGCTTAAGTGGTATTCAATTTCAGAACAAGAAGTACTGAAATTCATGATCTCGAAGGATCAGAAGGTATAACACTGAGAATGAAGTACATAAACTTGAATAGTAACAACATATGTTTGTACCACAAGATATGAAGAAAACTTCTTAAACATAGTGAAACATAAAGGTAGAGTTTTGGTGCAACGAAAGTTTCTATTGGACACTGTATATTATTGCAGACAATTTTGGTGCAACGAAATTTTCTATTTGACACTGTGTATTATTGCAGACAACTGTACTATTGATGTAAACTATCGATCTCTGTAATTTGATTCTTTCTAGACATGGAACAAAGGATCATTTCAAAGTTAACAGAAGAGATACAAAGACATACAGAACCAGTAGATATACCTCGTAAGTTTGCAGAACATGTTTCGTAAAAATTCATTTTAGTGACTTTAAGCAGCTATCAAAATAATACCAGTTTGGGACTACCTTAGCATACAGTTTAACTCCGCGAATCAGACATATGTATAAGCATACCTAACACGACTTATCGTTTCCATGTTGCAAATGTTTCTTAAACCCTCAATACAACATTCGTATTTCTTTATGTCGGAAGGTTACTTAGTACATGCATAATATTCTGCATTAACCACAGCACAGTTAAATACGACATGCTTTCTATTAAGATGTATCAAGATTCTCATATTTGTACTTTTATATTTTCTGTTTCGTTATTTATATTATAGACTTGTCTGAACATTAAATAGCTGCATAATTTCTGTTCCCATTTCTTACTTTAGGTATCTGCCTTATTCTAGAAATAGAAGGAGAGGATCGTGTAAACAATCACGATGCCTTCAAGTTGTTGCTGAAACTGTTCACAGCCGCTAAACATAAAGCTGAAACCCCATCTTGCTATGAGGATGTTTACAGGGAAGCTTTAGGGATTCTCAATGACTTAGACGAGATAGGGGCGAAGACAGAAGACGTTACATCGAAATGTTTAATGCTTACACTCCGCTGTTCTTCTTTGAAAGATCTACTTAATCTCATCAAACCCCTGCCATATGGAAGCATACGTATGAAATTTAAAAACCTATTGAAGATCATCATTGGAGAGGACATAAATTTCAAACTATACATTTCGCCATCGTCTTTGACGGACATTTGTGAATACTTAGGTATGTGTGTTATTCTTTCCAATTAATGGGACAGTGGGTAGACCTGTTTGTTAAAGTACTGGTAGTTATTCTTTATATCAATGAAAAAGTAGTTAAGTCAAGAGTAGTGTAAAAACCAGGGTTCTTGCGCAGTGCGCCTCCCATAGCGCCTCCAATAGTGCCTCCCAATCCGAGAGACGCAGGAAATGACGTCACGTTAAACGTCGTCTGCTATACCTATACATCGTGTGCTATATATGTAGACTCATCCACCGCGAATAATCACGTGACATGTCGTCCCTTTTTATAGCTATACGAGTGACTAATCGGAAATTCCTGTGACGTAGCCAAGTCTACAAGAGGCGATTCGTCGCAGTTTCTCTCATTCTGACGGCAGACGGCGAAGAGAGAGGACGCAAATCTCCCAGAAGAACTGGAATATTATCGGGGTAAGACCTACACTTTTATTTACCCTGGGGTGGGGCGGGGGCATTGGGTTTAAAAACATTTGTTTTCTCGAAGGTAGGCATGTGACATGTAGATTTCGAAAATCATATTAACAAACCAGCCCGCTATCGGGCCGGGTCATTGAGTGCAAAAAATCCCATTTTTTCCAAAGGTAGGCATGTGACATATCAAATAAAAGGTTTGGACGAGTAAGTTTCGAAAATCATGTTTATGTACCGGCCCGGGGGTCGGACGGGTCATTTAGTGCAAAAAAGTTTTTTTTTCAAAGGTAGACATGTAACATACCAAATAAAAGGTTTGGACAAGTAGGTTTCGAAAATCATATAGTCATTTAGTGCAAAACAATATCATATATTAATATTCATCCTTTAAGATAATGAGGGAGATATGGTAAATCCTGTTATTTGTTAAATATACTTTATATGTAAAACAATCTGGTCAACATTGAACTCATCCAAAAATCCCTATATTGTTAAATAGACTAATTCATATTCGTATACTGACATCGTTCTCAATTTTCAGCTAATCATAAGACGCTGACGGATCAAGATTACGAAGATATCGATTAACTTTATTGAGTATTTTATGCAAAGTTTTAAGCGTTTATACTGTATTTGGAATTGTAACAAGCATTTACAATTAACATAAAGTCTCCTCATGTTGAGGAATATACAAGACTTACGTTATATGAGATATTAAACAACTTTTCTTTTTCAGATTATCGAGTTGAACAGAATCGGTTACTTGACGAATATCAGTATGGGTCCCGCTCTATACGATTGCAGCATCTGTAAAAAGTCTTTTAAGAGGACATCTGATTTGAAACGACACCAAAGGACTGTTCACGGATCTCACACATTCCGATGCGAGAATTGCGGAGTTTTGTGCACAAGGCAAGATAACTATTTCCGGCACACAAAAACGCACCACCTAGGGCAAAACATAAAAAATAGCGACCAATTGAGGACGGAGAACCAAATGAAACATGTTCCACTAGAAATAATGGAAATGACTCGTCTCTCCAAAATGTTGAGATGGAAATCTTCCAAGAAATAGGATGGGGATTAAAGAATACAGACGCAGCGAGTGTAACAGACACGGGTGCGGGTAATAATAAAAAGATTACAAACAATGAAGTGCCACACATACATGAGACTGACGTAGACTGCATCTCGGAAGAGGAAGCTATAGATGATAACCTCAAGAATATAACGCTTTCATCCAACAATATGACCAAATACGACCCCCTGACCTTCTTAAAAAGTCGTGAGGAAAAAATAAGATCGCTGCTGAGGGAAGCGTTGGTGAAGAGAACAATAATAAAGTTTTATATAACGTTACAAGTACAATTTACGAAAATGAAGGGTGGCAAGATCGAGATGGTGACACCGTACTTTTATGGACAGTGTCATATCGTTTTAAAGGAAGACGACATCGAACAATCCTTAAGGGAAAGTATCATGAAGATCATGAATTCTTTCATCGAGTACTAGCGAGAAGGTAGTAACTGGACGCTGGACAAAGTCATTGGGACTATCATCCATATCGTCAAGTACAAACCCTTAAAGGGGTCAAGCTATCTACCCCTACCAGCAAATCTAGCGACAAGAAAGCTATTGTGAACGTTCAAAACAACGACGACAAGTGTTTCATGTGGTCAGTACTGGCAGCACTTCACCCAGCCGTGAAGGATCCTCAAAGAATTACTAAATACGAACCTTCTCGTCATTACCGAGAGAGATAAAACCCACTATTGTTGGATTAAAACTTCAACGGACTCATGGCCGACCAAAACAATGACAACAAGAGTACCGCATACGGTACATAATACGCCTCCTTGCAAATTTTCTCCGATTCAACATGCCTTATAAGTGTTGACATTTTCTAATCTGTGGTTCAGATCTTGGTTTCCATATTAAGGTGATACTATACTATTTTTTAAAAAATTGAAGTGAATATCTTATTAAATAAAACAATTACAGGTAATCCTCATATTTGCAGATGTTTGTAAGGTGCAACGGCCATAACTCTGTAAAGACAAACTGAATGAACCTCAAAATAAACTCAGCTTCAGATTTTGTTGCTTAAAATATTTGTGTTAAGTTTCATTTATATCATTTTAATATTTTTTCCAGAAAACAACAGACAAACTAAAAGTTGATCTACAAACAAAGCAACGAACGCACAAAGTTCAAGGACCATAACTTTAGAATAAAATGACATATCAAAACCCCCGCAATATATATGAAAATTCATATTAAGGTTTAACCATATAAAAAAATTGAAGTAAGTATCATTTCAAAAAAAAGTTATGGCCATCCTCATATTTGCATAGATTTGCATTATTTTTTTAAGTGCAAGGGCCATAACTCCGAAACGACAAATCAAATGAACCTCAGAATTGACTTAGCTTCGTTCAGGTCTTGATGCATTAAACATGTGTGTGAAGTTTCATTAATATCTGTCAAACAGTTTGACCAGAAAACAGCGGACAAACTATAAGCATATTTTTTTTAAGTAAAATGGCCATAACTCCGAAACGAAAAACCAAATGAACCTCAGAATTGACTCAGCTTCAGACCTTGATGCATTGAACATTTGTGTGAAGTTTCATTAATATATCTCAGATAGTTTTCCCAGCAATCTGCGGACAAACTATTTGCATGGATTTGCATTATTTTTTAAGGACAAGGGCCATAACTCCGAAACGACAAATCCAATGAACCTCAGAATCAATTCAGCTTCAGGTCGTGATGCATTAAACATTTGTTTGAAGTTTCATTAATATCTGTCAAATAGTTTTCCCAGAAAACTGCGGCCAAACTATTTGCATGTATTTGCATTATTTTTTAAGGACAAGGGTCATAACTCAGAAACGAAAAACCAAATGAACCTCAGAATCAATTTAGCTTCAGATCTCGATGCATTAAACATTTGTGTGAAGTTTCATTAATATCTCTCAAATAGTTTTCCCAGAAAACTGCGGACAAACTATTTGCATGTATTTACATTATTTTTAAGGACAAGGGCCATAACTCTGAAACGAAAAATCAAATGAACCTCAGAATCAATTCAGCTTCAGATCTCGATGCATTAAACATTTGTGTGAAGTTTCATTAATATCTATCAAATAGTTTTCCGAGAAAACAGCGGACAAACAAAATGTTGACGGATGAACGAACGAACGAACGAACGGACGGACGGACGGACAGGGCCACGACAATATACGACTACCTTTATTAGGTGGGCGTATAAAAATCAATATTTCTACTGTCAGTATTGTCTTCATGGATTTATTAGAATATATTGGACAAACATCTGTCCTATTACCAGATCCGCGGTGCTCAACGAGCGGAAATGCCTTCAGAGGAGAACAAATGGTTGCCATATACGGACGTGTCAAAACAATTAAAACTTCCGTATGTTGTGTACCCGGACTTTGAATGTATATTAGAAAGAAATTACGGATGTCAACCTAACCCAGAAAAATCCTCGACCATTAAAATAGCGAGGCGTATATCTTTTGGTTTTACCTACAAAGTCGTAGGTCTTACTGATGACTTGTCTGAGGACCAGGTGTCCTATAGGTGCCCTAATGCCGCGGAGATATTCGTAGAACATATGGTCAACCTGGAGGAACGTTTATTAAACGTCTTACGCAATCCTAAACCCATGTATATGTCGGTTAAAGATATTCAGCCTTTTCAAAACGCCACCCATTGTAGCATATGCGGAACGCAATTGGATAACGACGGGGTGCGAGATCATTACTACGTGACAGAAAGTTTCGAGGAGCAGCTCACAATTCCTGTAATCTTAATTTGAAGCAGACAGAGAGAATGTCTGTGTTCTTTCACAATTTGCGAAGATACGATTCCAATCTCATAATGGAAGCGATCGGCAAACTGAATAAAAGAATCAACTGTATACCGCAGAATCATGAAAATGTATTTCGTTTTCTTTGGGACTTCATCGATACATTCCAGTTCCTATCGACTTCGTTGGAGAAACTCGTCACCACTTTGGCTGAAAAGGATCTCAGTAAATTTAAGCACCTTAAATCTTACGTCAACGCATCACACACAGACAATGCGATGATGAAGACTAAGCTGCTCAGCCGAAAGGAGATCTATCCGTATCGGTACATGAACTGGTTCGACAGAATTAAAGAACGGAATTTAACCCCCTCAGGTTGCCTTTTACAACGATCTGAATGAAACACATATCTAAGAGGAATATTAATTTCATGCGGGGACGGTTTCGAACGAAGGCGAGCCCCTTGTTAAGAAGTTGATATCTACGGATAACAGTAGTGAAGAGAGCTATGAGCATATGGCTTTCAATGCGCTCATGATCAGAGCTAGGTCCGGTTTACAGACGTTCTAGCCACACATTTATCTCAAAGTCACCCTAGCTTAACAGATAGTGTAAATAAAGGTATCCCCCGCCGGACTTTCTTTGTTCCTTAAATATGCTAAACAATCATTAAAATGAAGGAATATTATCCTATAGTACTACAACATACTGCATGACAGGTTGTCAACCCTATTACATTTGGCAATCACGCTGGCCTCTTTCCATGTACGCCGACAAGAAAGATTTAATACTCTATGAAGGCGACCTCTTTAATCTGGAAACTGAAGGAATCTCGTTTTTGTCGTACCCTTTATTACTTTTGTACAGTTACTGTGATTGCAGCTCAATCATTGAGTACACTAGCGGTAAGTGGATACAGTTTGTTTCACTTTACATCGCGGTTGTTGTAGATAAGTCGGAGAGGGTATACGTTTAATTACAGTGTTTGTCATTTAGGGTGGTAGTGGAATAAGTGTGAGGTTGGGTGACCTTAAACCGGGTTAACCCCCTAGTGACAGTTGTCACTGACCGTTCCAAGATGGTACCTTCATCTTCCCCCTATTGTTTGTTATATCTGTGCGTCTCTTTGTGTCTTTTATACACATGTACATCTGCTGTTTGTCGTTGTAGTGATGTTTGGGCGGTTGTGTGTTTTGTATACGGTGTTTCCTGCATGACGCATACATGTACTTTTAATCATTGAATACACTAGCAATAGTTGGATCCGGTTTGTTTCACTTAGATATGTTTTCGTTTTACATGCATTTTATCACTGTATTTTCCATCACGGTTGATGTAGTTTAGTCGGAGAAGGGATATATTTATTTACACTGTTTCGTCTGCAATGGGTAAGTATAGAATACGTGTGAGGTTGGGTGCCCCTAAACCAGTTTAACCCCCCAGTGGCAATTGTCACTGACCGTTCCAAGGCGGTACTTCCAGCTTCCCCATATTGTTTTTGGTTGGATTTGTATGTGGTGTTTCTTCATGACTCATATCTGTAGTTTTATGACTAATATCGATTTACCGACACTGCAACAGAAATATGTCGTTGTAGTGATGTTTGGGCGGTTGTGTGTTTTGTATACGGTGTTTCCTGCATGACGCATACATGTACTTTTAATCATTGAATATACTCTTAAACTTGGATACAGGAGGAGCTTACCAGACTCATGTATTATTTTTTCCCTGTCGTGCCCTTAACGGCTTACCTGCAGGTGCTCTGACTTCAGCAAAGCCATTGAGTACATATTTGACGGATTGTCACAGTTATTATGCTATGTTTTACATGTTGTCCTGTGTTCACCGTCGTCTATGTTGTGGGTAAGTCCAGCGGGGATACCTTTATTTACAATATTTGTAAAGCTAGGGTGACTTTGAGAGAAGTGTGAGGTTAGGACGTCCGTAAACCGGTTTAAACCCCCAGTGGTGTTTTTGCTGCTGACCGTGCCAAGGCGGTACTCTCTTTGTCACCCTTCCTTTTGTTTGCCTTGCGTCTTTGTGCTTGTGGTTTGTTCATGTTGTGGAACGTTTGTCCCTGTTTCTTGTGTCTTTTGGTGTTTTCTGTGTTCATTTCGTATGTGTATGTGCGTGTGCGTTTGGGTGTGTGGTTGTGTGTGTGTGTGTGTGTCATGCTGTCTATCGGTGTTTTGGTGGTGGTTGCGTCTTGCATGTGGCTTTGCCTGCTTGACTTTACTACTTTTCCATTTACATGATGAATAGAAACAGTGTATATCCTATTATTAAGCGGATCTTGATTTATTATTTCAGAGTTTTTATCAGAAAAAATAACTCGATAACTAGTCTACGCTGTATTACGCTTTTATTGTCTGAAATACAAATTGTTCTTTATTGTAACTTTTTAAACAATGCCGCGCAATCAAAAACCTTAAACAGTTCCTTAAATTGTTCAACACAAAAGAAAGTCACAGAACAATGCATTTTATGTATTGCTATAATATCTGAGATGAAATAATATTACATATTACAGATTTTGCATTATGTTTAAAGTGATTCCGACTTAAAAATGTGGGTTGCCAATTGAGATAATACTATGATAACAATCATTTACCTACCTCAATATTTAAATCTAAAAGTACAAAAATGAGTCATGCAGGAAACACCACATACAGAACAAATAGTCGCCCGAACAGCAACACAAGGAAACAGCAAATGTACATAACTATCAAAAACAACAAGAGACGCACAAAGACAAAACAAACACACACAATAGGGGGAAGATGGAAGCACCGCCTTGGAACGGTCAGTAACAAAAGTATCTGAGAGTTTAAACCGGTAAAGTGCATGTATAACGAAAACATTTAGGTGACAAACTGTATCCACCTATCGCTAGTGTACTCAATGATTGAGCTGCAAACAGAGTAACTGTAGAAAAGTAATAAAGGGTACGACAAAAACGAAATAGTACAGATATCCGACGTTCTCCTTCCATTTCTGGATTTAAGAGGCCGCCTTCATAGAGTACTTAACCTTTCTTGTCGGCGTACATGCAAAGTGGCCAGCGTGATTGCCAACTGTAAAAGGGTTCACAACCAAACATGCAGTATGTTGTAGTACTACAGGATCATATCCCTTTTTAATGAATTGTTTTATATATTCGATGAACAAAGTGAGAAAATGGGTATGTCCAATAATTTTACGAAGTTTGTAAATCACATCACCATAACATTCAGGATGTTAAACACAGTGTCGCAGAAGCTCCTTGAGATTAGATTGGTACTTGCCAATAAGCGAGAGTTTTCGATAGTAAAATTTAGAAAAAGTTTTTCCTAGTTTATGGTATCTATATCCTTGCTTAAGCAGTTTTTCAGTTAAAATGAAATTTCGACCGTTAAAATCGTCAATAGATGAACAAGCTCTAGCAAAACGAATAAGTTGAGATATAGAAACCCCGTAAGATGGAGAACGGGGAACATCCCTGTCAAGATGAGGAAAATTAACAATATTAAAATCAAAATCATCTCTTTTGTCATATATTTTAGAAGAAATCATTCCATTATCAATTTTAAGGTCGAGATCAAGAAACGCTGCATAATTGTCGGACGGGTTAGCTTTATTCAATTTGAGTTCTTTAGGATAAATTGTAGGAATCAGAGCATCAAAGAAAGGGTTATCTAAGTTAAAAATATCATCCAAATATCGACAAGTTTCATTGAAGGCTTTTATAACATCTTCTTGTGATTGAGGATTCAAACGCAACATGAAATCTCTCTCATAGCAGTACAAAAACAAATCTGCGACAAGTGGTGCACAATTCGTACCCATCTGAATACCAATTACTTGACGGTATATAGCATTCCCATAACGTACAAATATGTTATCCAAACGAAAGGTTAGTGATTCGCAAACTTCTGATCAAGTCCAATTGGTGTAATATTTCATTTGCTCGTCAGTAAAGAAAGCTTTTTCAGCATTACATGCCAAGAATGATGTTTTTTCCCGGACAAATACTTTCTGGATTAAGTTAGCAAGCTTATCCTTAATTAAAATATGAGGAAGAGTATCAACCTATCGCTAGTGTACTCAATGATTGAGCTGCAAACAGAGTAACTGTAGAAAAGTAATAAAGGGTACGACAAAAATGAAATAGTACAGATATCCGACTTTCTCCTTCCATTTCTGGATTTAAGAGGTCGCCTTCATAGAGTACTAAACCTTTCTTGTCGGCGTACATGCAAAGAGGCCAGCGTGATTGCCTACTGTAAAAGGGTTCACAACCAAACATGCAGTATGTTGTAGTACTACAGGATCATATCCCTTTTTAATGAATTGTTTAACACATTTGATGAACAAAGTGAGAAAATAGGTATGTCCAATAATTTTACGAAGTTTGCAAATCACATCACCATAAAATTCAGGATGTGAAATGCCGTGTCGCAGAAGCACCTTGAGATTAGATTGGTACTTGCCAATAAGCGAGAGATTTCGATAGTAAAATTTAGAGAAAGTTTTTCTTAGTTTATGGTATCTATATCCTTGCTTAAGCAGTTTTCCAGTTAAAATGAGATTTCGACTGTTAAAATCGTCAATAGATGAACAAGCTCTAGCAAAACGAACAAGTTGAGATATATAAACCCCGTAAGATGGAGCACGGGGAACATCCCCGTCAAGATGAGGAAAATTAACAATATTAAAATCAAAATCATCTCTTTTGTCATATATTTTAGAAGAAATCATTCCATTATTAATTTTAAGGTCGAGATCAAGAAACGCTGCATAATTGTCGGACGGGTTAGTTTTATTCAATTTGAGTTCTTTAGGATAAATTGTAGGAATCAGAGCATCAAATAAAGGGTTATCTAAGTTAAAAATATCATCCAAATATCGACAAGTTTCATTGAAGGCTTTTATAACATCTTCTTGTGATTGAGGATTCAAACCCATTTTAAGTTTGTTTAAGACTTCTGAAGATTTCTTAATCGACCAGAAGAGATTTATTCCAGAATTTTCATAAGTCTTATAACAGTAGAACCTTACATGTTCCTTTACCTTCGTTAAACAAGAAGTCAAAAGTATAGACAATTTAGTAGTTGTACATGAACTAGAATTTGCATTGAAACGCTCTTTATATGGGTTTTTATGTCGTTTTGGTAACCAATACATGGTAGGAAGTTTATGTTGTGTAATTTTGATATCGGTTCTAAGTTGTTCACACTTTTTGACATGGTCTGAAACGATGGTCTTTTCGTCAGTAGTAACTGAAATGTATGACTTGGTATTAATAATTTCCTGCTTCAAGACATCGATATAATGTAATCGTCAAATAATAATCACATTATTCGATGCCTTATCAGCAGGAACAAAAACGTATTTTGAATGGAAATCCTGTAAACCCTTTTTAAGATGTCTAAAAGAAATTTTAGGTTTAGGTGGAAGAAGGTGTTTATTAGAGCTATAAAAGGAAATGCGTTTATCAATAATATCAAAATTTAGTTTTTTCCACATAGAAAGAGCATTAGACTCAACATGTTCTCATCGACACCACTTAAATTTTGTAAAGTCTCCGCAATCTGAACTCGACAAGAGTTAAAATCTATCATAGATGGTATTCTATATTTGGGACCTTTATTCAAAAGAGATCGTGAACGTTTATCTTTAATTATCTCAAAATTACCAGTAATCAAATGACCAGCCGGAGAATAGCAAAATTTTGAGGTGGCGCAATCTCAATTATCAGGAATATTTTCATTAATATTCAGGTCAGCCACAATTTTATTATAGTTGAAAATTATATTTCTGATGGGTTTGTTATATTTGTAGCAGATGATAGGTGGTTCTGTATTTTTGAAGTATTTAGAAATAGTGGTAATTACATTTTTGTCTCTAAAAATACTTTGGAGGTCAATAAAATCAATACCTTTATTAATAAAGTTTTCTTCTAAAATATATGACAAAAGAGATGATTTTGATGTTAATATTGTAAATTTCCCTCATCTTTATGGAGATGTTCCTCGTGTCCCATCTTACGGTATTTATATATCTCAATGGAAAAATAGTAAAGTCAAGCAGGCAAAGCCACATGCAAGACGCAACCACCACCAAAACACCGATAGACAGCATGACACACACACACAACCACACACCCAAACGCACACACACACACACACACACACACACACACACACACACACACACACACACACACACACACACACACACACACACACACACACACACACACACACACACACACACACACACACACACACACACACACACACACACACACACACACACACACACACACACACACACACACACACACACACACACACACACACACACACACACACACACACACACACACACACACACACACACACACACACACACACACACACACACACACACACACACACGAAATGTACACAGAAGACACACAAGAACCAGGGTCAAACGTTCCACAACATGAACAAACCACAAGCACAAAGACGCAAGGCAAACAAAAGGAAGGGTGACAAAGAGAGTATCGCCTTGGCACGGTCAGCAGCAAAAACACCACTGGGGGTTTAAACCGGTTTACGGACGTCCTAACCTCACACTTCTCTCAAAGTCACCCTAGCTTTACAAATATTGTAAATAAAGGTACAACTTATTCATTTCGCTAGAGCTTGTTCTTCTGTTGACGATTTAACAGTCGAAATATCATTTTAACTAAAAAGCTGATTAAGCAAGGATATAGGTATCATAAACTAAGAAAAGCATTCTCTTAATTTTATTATCGAAATCTCTCACTTATTGGCTAGTACAAATGTAATCTTTGCACTATGTTTAAAGTGACTCCGACCTATTTGGGTTGCCAATTGAGATAATAATATCGATAACAACCATTTACCTACCTGAATATTTAGATCTAAGATTTCTTCTAAAATATATGACAAAAGAGATGATTTTGATTTTAATATTGTAAATTTCCCTCATGGGGGGGATTTTATTTACATTTTGACTTTGGTGAAAGTGGGATAAGGACCAGGTTGGGTACCCATAAACCAGGTTTAAGTCCCCCAGTAGCTTATTTTGGTTACTGACCGTTCCAAGGCGGTACTCCTGCTTTCAGCCTATGGTCAATGCTGCTTAAGCCGGTGCTAAGGGGCGTGAGTAGTGTTGCACTTTTAATTACTACTCATGAAAAGACTCAATAAAACGAGTCTGCAATTTTCTCTTTTTGCATTTCTACTTTTGCTTTCGAAGGATAACCCATTTTCAAATTATTTGTTGTTTAATATGTTTAATGTTTAATGTTTTTCGTCTTGTTATGTGTCCTGTTATGTTTTGTCTTGTGGCTATACCGTTTCTTGTTTGATGGTGTTAGGTGCGGTGTCATTTCGTGTGTGACTCTCCCTGTTTGACTATTTTTCCATATTGATGGAGATGTTCCTCGTGTCTCATCAGACTCAATCTTGAACAGACTCAATAAACCGAGTCTGCAATTTTCTCTGTTTGCATTTCTACTTTTGCTTTCGAGGGATCACCCATTTTCAGAATATATGTACTTCACAACAGCAGGTGTTAAGTGCTTGTGTGGCGGCTGTAAAAAGTCGCCCCGTACTTCATTCTCAGTGTTGTTATATTTTCTGGTCCTTCGGGATCATTAGTTTTGATGTTAATCGTTTTGAAAATTGAATACTGCTTACGCCGGTGCTAGGCGGCGTGCGTAGTGTTGCATTTTGATTACTACTCATGAAAAGACTCAATAAAACCGAGTCTGCAATTTTCTCTTTTTGCATTTCTACTTTTGCTTTCGAGGGATCACCCATTTTCAGAAGATTTATTCATTTCGCTAGAGCTTTTTCTTCTGTTGACGATTTAACAGTCGAAATCTCATTTTAACTGAAAAGCTGCTTAAGCAAGGATATAGATATCATAAACTAAGAAAAGCATTCTCTAAATTTTATTATCGAAATCTCTCACTTATTGGCAAGTACAAATATAATCTCAAGGCGCTCTTGTGACACGGTGTTTCACATTCTGAATTTTATGATGGTTTGATTTACTAACTTCGTAAAATTATTGAACATACCCATGTTCTCACTTTGTTCACTAAATATTTTAAAACATTTATTAGAAAGGGATATGATCCTATAGTACTACAACATACTGCATTGTCTGGTTGTCATCCCTTTACAGTTGGCAATCACGCTTGCCTGTTTGCATGTACGCCGACAATAAAGATTTAGTTCTCTATAGAGGCGACATCTTAAATCCGGAGGCGGAATGAGGACGTCGGATGTTTATCCCGTTTTTGTCGTACCCTTTATTACTTTTCTACAGTTACTCCGTTTGCAGCTCAATAATGGAGTACACTAGCGATAGGTGGATACAGTTACTTCACTTAATTATGTTTTCGTTTTACATGGACTTTACCACTGTATTTGCCATCGCGGTTGTTGTAGATTAGTCGGAGAGAGGATACGTTTATTTACACTGTTTGTCTTTCAGGGTGGGGTTAGGCGCCAAAAAACCGGTTTAACTCCCAGTGATTTTCGTCACTGACCGTACCAAGGCGGTACTTCCATCTCCCCCCCCCTTATTGTATGTTTGTTTTGTCTTTGTTTGTCTCTTGATGTTTTTATAGTAATGTACATTTGCTGTTTCCTTGTGTTGCGGTTCGGGGCGGCTGTTTGTTCTGTATGTGGTGTTTCCTGCACGACTCATTTTTGTACCTTAGTTAATGATTTAACAAGTAAATTACACCAAAGTAAAGGGACATCTTAATCTTGAATTTAAACATTCTTTAAACATATTTATATTGATACTATTATTCTGTCTGTCATTTTCTCAGGAAACGTGCAGTGATCTATGTTTAGTTTATAACCTGCTTTCAGGGATTGGTGCAGATTTCAGACAGGTGAAAATGCAGCTATCGATATCTGACCCTTCAACAGTTGCCAGCCTGATTGACATGATTTACTCTGAAAAGGCGAATAGTGCTCTGAGTAACCTGTCAGCTTCCCTTTCCAAGGCCGTTAGATATCCGTTGTCAATTGGAGCTCGCCTAGAAATAAACGAGAACAGTAAGATTTTTTATCGGCGCCGAAAACTTCCTCTAAAGGGATCTGCAAACGGAGGTCTTGGTTTCAAAGGCAGGCGGTAGCTTAATGTAGGACGAACGATATGCAGAAATTACTCTGAAGCTTACTGCAAAACTGTCGTCCCGTATTCAGCAACCACATGCCTTTAAAGACGCATATCAACTTCTCAAAATGGGTTTTCAGAATGTGTTGTTCGTACAGTAACACACTATACAGTAACACACTATAGTATTCTTTTCACCCAGACAGTGTTGCAATATTAAATGACATTTAGTATATACAAATATTCTACATATATATTGCCATTAATCCAATGGAAAATATGTCTACATAATTTATGCATTTTGTATTTTTGTAAACCAATGCCACAATGTAGGAAACATTAAATGACTGATAATGAATATAAACAACATAATTTAGCAACTTTGGCTATATATAAAAAAGTGTTAAAGTTAAATAGAAAAACCGAACACCAGACGCAACCACTACTAAAACATTGATAGAAAATGAGACAGACAGAGACACACATACACATGCACGTACGCACACGCACGCGCACGCACGTCAAGTCAAGTCAAGTAATATTTATTTAAAGTCGGAGGTTTACAATAACAGTAATAACACCAGTGTTTTTAAACCGACTGACAAACAATATATGACAAACTAGTTGACAAGTACACAGGTAGAACAAAACATCATAACATTATATATACAAATAACACGTAAGACGTGCAATTAATAGTAAAGGCTAAGTAAAATTCTCAGTTAAAAAAAACTTTACTTCGAGCGCTATTTGACTACCTTAATAAAACAGGCTATTAAATTATAGTAAGAATTATAGCATATTAAACTGATATGTGAAGAGCATATATTTGCTAATACAATAAAAGCAAGCAGTATAGGTTAAATACATTTCTGAATAATAACAACACATTACAATACATATGTAGCATTGCGTTACTAGGGTAGGCAGATAGCACTCAAACATAATCTAAGCACATTGCAAAAGCGTACTTAACTAAATATACAAGCAGCTAAACTAAAGCAAAAGCACAACAAAAAAGAATAAATCATATGAACATGATCAGGCACTAGGTTCTGGCAGTCAGTCAGCTATGTGTTTGAGCAAAATAGACATGAGCAATTGTCACTATCCCAGAGGGAGATCGCGGATCTAAATTGATTAAGTGAAGATGATTCTCTTAAGTGATTTGGAAGGGAGTTCCATAGCTTTGCTGCCGAATACCTAAAATAACTCAAACCATACCTGCTTGTTCTAACCTTCGGAAGCTCAACTGTATTAGTATACCTGAAATTATAATTTGATTCCTTTTTATTAACAAGGCCATGACGCTATTTGGGACCTTCTGTATGTAAAATTCTCATTCGTTTCACTTCAAGTAAAGGGAGATCACTACTGAGGTTCATATTTTCTATCTGTTATATGCTTTCATGGTTTTCATCAATTGCAACATTTGTGCATCCTATTGATTTTGCAACATTTACACAGTATTCATTAAAGATATTGTAGACATTTGTTTGTTTGATCAGATACTATGTTGTTGTTTTCTTTGAGTATAAAATTATTCTGAGTGGAACATGAAAGGTTTAATGGTGTTCCAAAAATCTTTACTCTTACAGCCACCACTGCACCTTTCAATGAAATAGCTTCTCAGAGAGTTTTTCCTTAATTTATTGACAAAGTGTCTAGCATTTCTGTATTTATTCCAGTTAAAATCAAGGGTTGATCGTGTGTTCAAGAAGTTTTGGGGTTTGATTTTCCATGTAAACAATACAAAGTCCAATAACTCTGCAGAATATCATTGAACCGGAACAGGAATAATATATACACAACTAGGCATGGCACTGATCAATCCTATGAAGTTTCAGGAAAATCCAACCAAAGAGTTTGGAGAAACCGCAGAGACAAGCTTTTCCATGTGAAAAATTCAAAGTCCCATAACAGACAATCATCGAGCCGGGACAGGAAAAAGATATGCACAACTAGGCGTGGTGCTAATCAATATCTTGGAAGTTTCATGTAAATATGACCTAACGTTTTCCAGAAACAGAGCGGACAACATTGTTCATGTAAAAAATCAAACTGGAATATGAATAAGATATGCACAACTAGGCATGGTGCTATATTAATCTTATAAAGTTTCGATGAAAATCTGACCAAAGGTTTTGGAGAAACCGCGTTGACAAAAGTAAAATCAGACTGAAAGACGGACAGACGGATGTTCTAACATATGTACACTTGTTGGGCAGTTCCTTTGGTTTAATTAACTAATTCTCTCCTACTGGCGCGTTCTTTAACAATTCTAAAATTCTGCTTTTCAATAGCTACTGCTAATTTTCGATAGATTAATTCAAAAATGTTGTCAGGATGCTTGGCGATGCCCTTCTTACAAGACATACCTTCATACCTTAAAATAACCAGCAGTGATCGTTGATGCTTGCTCTAGTCTAAGCATTTGTATACAGTTTTCATTAATCTGAGTAAGTTCAGTTAATTAGCATATTAACAGTTTTTTATTCATATCAACTATTTCGATTGACCAACCGCTTCACACATTCGAATATTTACAAAGGACTAATTTTTATAAGGTATTAAACAAACAAAATTAAGTTTAAAAGTGAAATAACTTTGATACACAACGAATTATTACAAACAGTCCAAAAAATCCTGTTTTCATTAATCTGAGTAATTTCAGCAAATTAGCATATAAACAGTTTTTATTCATATTAATTATTTCGATTGACCAACCGCCTCACATATTTGAAAATATACAAAGTACTAATTTTCATAAGGTATTAAATAAAACGAAATGAAGTTTAGAAGTGAAATAACTTTGATACACAACGAATTATTACTAACAGTCAAAAAGGGAGATAATCCTGTATATACAGAGATACATCAAATCGCTTACCTAGCGATATACTACAGGTTTTCTTGACAGAGGTTGGCTCTAAAAATAGTCTAGGGGGAATGAGTTAAATGTACCCAACCGGGCCACAAAAATACTCAACAATATCTATAGATGGAATGAATAGAATTTAGCGTTATCTATTGCTCTCCATACTTTTCCGTTCAATTCAACCAAGCTTTTCCGTAAGTAATCGGACATTTCCGTACAATTTAGCATTATATACGTGCACTATGCTGTGCGTAGAAATCTGTAGATATGAAATAATGCATTTATATGCCAAACTCCCACTCATTGTTTTTTCACTCTTAGACTCGCATTTTTTACCAAGTTTTATTAGTAAATGTTAACAAACTTTAAATGTTGAAGCCCAAACAAATTAGAACTTCACCGATCTATTTTCTTAAGCGTATTGGCATTTTGTGCAAGCGTTAAATCGCACTTTTACTCGGTTTTCTTCGGAAATATTTGGGTAGGGGTTGAAATTATGGTATGACTACTATGGCCTTCGGCTTGGCAAGCCAACCCAGGCCAATCAATCAGTTTTACTGGATTGGCATTTGTTATAAAATTGTCTTTTCTTGTAAATAGCTTTTCTAAAAGTACAAAAATGAGTCATGCAGCAAACAGCAAATATACATAACTATAAAAACATCAAGAGACACACAAAGACAAAACAAACATACAATAGGGGAAGATGGAAGCACCGCCTTGGAACGGTCAGTGACAAAAGTCACTGGGGGGTTAAACCGGTTTTTCCATCCCCACCCTAAAATACAAACAGGGTAAATAAACGTTTCTCCTCTCCGACTAACCTACAACAACCGCGATGGCAAATACAGTGATAAAGTGCATGTATAACGAAAACATTTAAGTGAACAAACTGTATCACCTATCGCTAGTGAACTCAATAATTGAGCTGCAAACAGAGTAACTGTAGAAAAGTAATAAAGGGTACTACAAAAACGAAATAGTACAGATATCCGACGTTCTCCTTCCGTTTCTGGATTTAAGATGTCGCCTTCATAGAGTACTAAACCTTTCCTGTCGGCGTACATGCAAAGAGGCCAGCCAAAAGTAAAAGGGTTGACAACCAAACATGCAAGAAAATGGGTATGTCCAATAATTTTACGAAGTTTGTAAATCACATCACCATAAAATTCAGGATGTGAAATACCTTGTCACAGAAGTGCATTGAGATTACATTGGTACTTGCCAATAAGTAATTGCGAGATTTCGATAGTAAAATGTAGAGAAAATTTTTCTTAGTTTATGGTGTCTATATCCTTGCTTAAGCAGTTTTTCAGTTAAAATGAGATTTCGACTGTTAAAATCGTTAATAGATGAACAAGCTCTAGCAAACGAATAAGTTGAGATATATAAGCCCCGGAAGATGGGGTACGGGGCACATCTCCGTCAAGATGAGGGAAATTTACAATATTAAAATCAAAATAATCTCTTTTGTCATATATTTTAGAAAAATAATTCCATTATCAATTTTAAGGTCTAGATCAAAAAACGCTGCAGAATTGTCGGACGGGTTAGCTTTATTCAATTTGAGTTCTTTAAGATAAATTGTAGAAATCAGAGCATCAAAGAAAGGGTTATCTAATTTGAAAATATCATCCAAATACCGTGAAGTTTCATTGAAGGCTTTTATAACATCTTCTTGTGATTGTGGATTCAAACGTAACATGAAATCTCTCTCATAGCAGTACAAAAACAAATATGCGACAAGGGGTGCACAATTCAAACCCATAGGAATACCAATTACCTGACAGTGTATAGCATTCCCATAACATACAACTATATTATCAAAAGAAAGGTTAGTGATTTGCAAACGTTTGAGCAAGTCCAATTGGTGTAATATCTCATTTGCTCGTCAGTAAATAGTGTGTATAAAGTAGGAAAATCGTACGTGCTTACAGTGGATGCAATATACCGTTTGTTCCTAAGTTTGTTTAAGTACAAAAATGAGTCATGCAGGAAACACCACATACAGAACAAACACTCGCCTGAACAGCAACACAAGGAAACAGCAAATGTACATAGGTAGAAAAACCAACAAGAGACGCACAAAGACAAAACAAACATAAGACTTCTGAAGAGTTCTTAATAGACCAGAAGAGATTTATGTCAGAATTTTCATAAGTCTTATCACAGTAGAATTTTACATGTTCTTTAACCTCCGTTAAACAAGAAGTCAAGAGTATAGACAAGTTGGTAGTTGTACAGGAGTTAGAATTTGCGCGCTTTATAAGTTTTTTATGTAGTTTTGATAACCAATACATTGTAGAAAGTTTATGTTGTGTAATTTTAATATCGGTTTGAAGTTGTTCACACTTTTTGACATGGTCTGAAACGATGGTCTTTTCATCAATAGTTACTGAAATGTATGACATGTTAGTTATGTTGTTATCATTCTCTTGCAGGATATGCAAGTAACATACACAACTCTCATTCGCCTCTTACATCATCATAAGTATGTCATGCACCTCGTGGCAGGTGTTGTGTTCACCAACAATTTGATGTACTTGGTAGCTACACTAATGTAATTGACGTGTTGATGAACACAATACAGGTGCCCCTCTATCACTTTCCAATATGAATAAAGTTAAAATACCTCGAATAGAACTAAAAGCTTTAAATATGCAATCTGTGTCGTCTGTACAAGTACCCAGAAATATTTCTAATTTCTCTTCCCTTCAACCTTTTGTTCGTTTAAAACAACTTAATCTTCAGTCGGCATCATCTTTTCACATATCATCTCTTTCTATTAATAAATGTTTTTTCAATGGACCAAGAGTTGTACTTTCACCTTTAAAATCTGTTATCCAAAATGTTTCTTCTATTCGCAAACGGTCCTTATGCAGGCGACACAGAGTGTATCCAATTATCCAAAAGTGCTTTGCTAAGAGGTGCATATGTTGTAGTAACATTTCTTGTAATTCCACTATAAAATCTACAGTTAATGGTAGAACATTTAATGTCAAGATAAACTCATACGTTGATTGTACTACTACTAACGTTATTTATGTTTTAACTTGAAACGCGCCTAGTTGCGGTATACAGAACGTAGGACAAACAGGACGTGCTTTGAAAACTCGATTTCGTGAGCATGCATATCAGTGTCGAAATCGTAAACTAAACAATTTTTATACCAACACTTTCGGAAATATGGCCATTCTTTTAAAGATGTTTTAGTATAAATTGTTGAGCATATAACATATGATAAGGAGGCGACTAGTAGCTTTAAATCGAAAGCTAGATTTATATCTGAATTAAATTGGATCAAAAAATTGCAAACACCTTTTCCTTTAGGACTGAATGATAATATTTACCAGACTGGAAATATTTCAAAAGAACCAGATATAGATATTTTTTCAATTTTTTCTATTAGAAAACGCAAATCTCGATCGCATGGCATTCGCAAAAATGGTAATATTAAAATCTCGTTTGAAAATGACTCTTCTTGATCTACATACTTTACGCCTAACTTCGGGTAAACATGCCATGCTTTCTAGACTTTCCTCCTTATCTATATGTTCATTAAAAGAAATTGACGAGCAAGCCGATAAAATTATTTTTCGATCAGATCCTCTCATAGGAACGGCTAGTTTGATACAAAGCTTTACTCTACATGTTCTCAGACCGCACATCGACAAATTATCTGAACACCAAAGATTCTTCTTCCTTTTATTAACAAAGGTATTGATTTTATTGACCTCCAAAGTATTTTTAGAGACAAAAATGTAATTACCACTATTCCTAAATACTTTAAAAATACAGAACCACCTATCATCTGCTACAAATATAACAAACCCATCAGAAATACAATTTACAACTATAATAGAATTGTGGCCGACCTTAATATTAATGATAATATTCCTGATAATTGAGATTGCGCCACCTCAAAATTTTGCTATTCTCCGGCTGGTCATATGATTACTGGTAATTTTGAGATAATTAAAGATAAACGTCTACGATCTCTTTTGAATAAAGGTCCCAAATATAGAATACCATCCTTGATAGATTTTAACTCTTGTCGAGTTCAGATTGCGGAGGCTTTACAAAATTTTAGTATTAAATGGTGTCGAAGAGAACATGTTGAGTCTAATGCCCTTTCTTATTGGAAAAAACTAATTTTTGATATAATTGATAAACGCATTTCCTTTTACAGCTCTAATAAACACCTTCTTCCACCTAAACCTAGAACTTCATTTAGACATCTTAAAAAGGGTTTACAGGATTTCCATTCAAAATACGTTTTTGTTCCTGCTGATAAGGCATCAAATAATGTGATTATTATTTGACGATTACATTATATCGATGTCTTGAAGCAGGAAATTATTAATACCAAGTCATACATTTCAGTTACCACTGACGAAAAGACCATCATTTCAGACCATGTCAAAAAATGTGAACAATTTGGAACCGATATTAAAATTACACAACATAAACTTCCTACTATGTATTGGTTACCAAAACTACATAAAAAACCATATAAAGCGCGTTTCATTGCAAATTCTAGTTCATGTACAACTACTAAATTGTCTATACTTTTGACTTCTTGTTTAACGAAGGTAAAGGAACATGTAAAATTTTACTGTTATAAGACTTATGAAAATTCTGGAATAAATCTCTTCTGGTCTATTAAGAACTCTTCAGAAGTCTTAAACAAACTTAAGAACAAAAAGTATCTTGCATCCACTGTAAGAACGTACTATTTTTCTACTCTGTACACAACTCTTCCTCATATTTTAATAAAGGATAAGCTTACTAACTTGATCCAGAAAGTATTTGCCCGAGAAAAAACACCATTCTTGGCATGTAATGCTGAAAAAGCTTTCTTTACTGACGAGCAAATGAAATATTACACCAATTGGACTTGCTCAGAAGTTTGCGAAGCACTAACCTTTCTTTTGGATAACATATTTGTACGTTATGGGAATGCTATATACCGTCAGGTAATTGGTATTCCCATGGGTACGAATTGTGCACCCCTTGTCGCAGATTTGTTTTTGTACTGCTATGAGAGAGATTGCATGTTGAGTTTGAATCCTCAATCACAAGAAGATGTTATAAAAGCCTTCAATGAAACTTCACGGTATTTGGATGATATTTTTAACTTAGATAACCCTTTCTTTGATGCTCTGATTCCTACAATTTATCCTAAAGAACTCAAATTAAATAAAGCTAACCCGTCCGACAATTCTGCAGCGTTTCTTGACCTAGACCTTAAAATTAATAATGGAATGATTTCTTCTAAAATATATGACAAAAGAGATAATTTTGATTTTAATATTGTAAATTTTCCTCATCTTGACGGGGTTGTATCTTACGGGGTTTATATATCTCAACTTATTCGTTTTGCTAGAGCTTGTTCTTCTATTGACGATTTTAACAGTCGAAATCTCATTTTAACTGAAAAACTGCTTAAATGGGGATATAGATACCATAAACTAAGAAAAACTTTCTCTAATTTTTACAATCGAAATCTCTCGCTTATTGGCAAGTACAAATGTAATCTCAAGGTACTTTTGCGACACGGTATTTCACATCCTGAATTTTATGGTGATGTGATTTACAAACTTCGTAAAATTATTGGACATACCCATTTTCTCACTTTGTTCATCGAATATATAAAACAATTCATTAAAAAGGGATATGATCCTGTATTACTACAACGTACTGCATGTTTGGTTGTGAACCCTTTTACAGTTGGCAATCACGCTGGCCTCTTTGCATGAACGCCGACAAGAAAGGTTTAGTACTCTATGAAGGCGACCTCTTAAATCCAGAAATGGAAGGAGAACGTGGGATATCTGTACTATTTCATTTTTGTCGTACCCTTTATTACTTTTCTACAGTTACTCTGTTTGCAGCTCAATCATTGAGTACACTAGCGATAGGTGGATACTCTTCCTCATATTTTAATTAAGGATAAGCTTGCTAACTTAATCCAGAAAGTATTTGTCCGGGAAAAAGCATCATTCTTGGCATGTAATGCTGAAAAAGCTTTCTTTACTGACGAGCAAATGAAATATTACACCAATTGGACTTGATCAGAAGTTTGCGAATCACTAACCTTTCGTTTGCATAACATATTTGTACGTTATGGGAATGCTATATACCGTCAAGTAATTGGTATTCAGATGGGTACGAATTGTGCACCACTTGTCGCAGATTTGTTTTTGTACTGCTATGAGAGAGATTGCATGTTGAGTTTGAATCCTCAATCACAAGAAGATGTTATAAAAGCCTTCAATGAAACTTCACGGTATTTGGATGATATTTTTAACTTAGATAACCCTTTCTTTGATGCTCTGATTCCTACAATTTATCCTAAAGAACTCAAATTAAATAAAGCTAACCCGTCCGACAATTATGCAGCGTTTCTTGACCTAGACCTTAAAATTAATAATGGAATGATTTCTTCTAAAATATATGACAAAAGAGATAATTTTGATTTTAATATTGTAAATTTTCCTCATCTTGACGGGGATGTTCCCCGTGCTCCATCTTACGGGGTTTATATATCTCAACTTATTCGTTTTGCTAGAGCTTGTTCTTCTATTGACGATTTTAACAGTCGAAATCTCATTTTAACTGAAAAACTGCTTAAACGGGGATATAGATACCATAAACTAAGAAAAACTTTCTCTAATTTTTACTATCGAAATCTCTCGCTTATTGGCAAGTACAAATGTAATCTCAAGGTACTTTTGCGACACGGCATTTCACATCCTGAATTTTATGGTGATGTGATTTACAAACTTCGTAAAATTATTGGACATACCCATTTTCTCACTTTGTTCATCGAATATATAAAACAATTCATTAAAAAGGGATATGATCCTGTATTACTACAACATACTGCATGTTTGGTTGTGAACCCTTTTACAGTTGGCAATCACGCTGGCCTCTTTGCATGAACGCCGACAAGAAAGGTTTAGTACTCTATGAAGGCGACCTCTTAAATCCAGAAATGGAAGGAGAACGTGGGATATCTGTACTATTTCATTTTTGTCGTACCCTTTATTACTTTTCTACAGTTACTCTGTTTGCAGCTCAATCATTGAGTACACTAGCGATAGGTGGATACAGTATGTTCAATTAAATGATTTTTTGTTATACATGCACTTTACCACTGTATTTGCTGTCGCGGTTGTTGTAGATTAGTCTGAGAGGGGATACGTTTATTTACACTGTTTGTCTTTTAGGATGGGGATGGAATAAAGGTGAGATTGGGCGCCCATAAACCGGTTTAAACCCCCGGTGACTTTTGTCACTGACCGTTCCAAGGCGGTACTTCCATCTTCCTCCTATTGTATGTTTGTTTTGTCTTTGTGCGTCTCTTGTTGTTTTTTCTACCTATGTACATTTGCTGTTTCCTTGTGTTGCTGTTCGGGCAAGTGTTTGTTCTGTATGTGGTGTTTCCTGCATGACTCATTTTTGTACTTTTATGGTATTAATAATTTCCTGCATCAAGACACCGATATAATGTAATCGTCAAATAATAATCACATTATTCGATGCTTTATCAGCAGGAACAAAAACGTATTTTGAATGGAAATTCTGTATACCCTTTTTAAGATGTCTAAAAGAAATTCTTTGTTTAGGTGGAAGAAGGTGTTTGTTAGAGCTATAAAAAGAAATGCGTTTGTCAATTATATCAAAAATTAGTTTTTTATAATTAGAAAGAGCATTTGATGCAACATGTTCTCTTCGACACCATTTAATACTTAAATTTTGTTAAGCCTCCGCAATCTGAACTCAACAAGAGTTAAAATCTATCATGGATGGTATTCTATATTTGGGACCTTTATCCACAAGAGATCGTAGACGTTTATCTTTAATTATCTCAAAATTACCAGCAATCACATGACCAGCCGGAAAATAGCAAAATTTTGAGGTGGCGCAATCTCAATTATCAGGAATATTATCATTTATATTAAAGTCGGCCACAATTCAAGTCTGATTTGGTGGTCACCGAAAGAAAATATTATAAAGGGTCAAACCTTTCAATCAAAACCTTTCCGGTAGCATTGACAACCGATGTCTTATCCGACGGGGAGGACACATTGACGGTCAGACAGTACAAGGACAATGGTCCAAATTGCAGAACATATCAATTGCCTGGAAATGCAATCAGTGATTCAGTCAGTCACAAATCAAGAATCACAATGTATAAATTCGTACAGACAATACGACAGTTGTCAAATTGATTAACCGTCACGGAGGTACGCGATCTATACAGCTATGGAATTTGACTTGGACACTGTGGTCTTTAGCTCTTCAGAACAACATTGTCCTAAACGTATGTCATGTAGCAAGGAAAATACACATACTGGCAGATCATTTGAGTAGACATCAAATCAGACAGATAGAATGGTCTTTAGATTAGACAGTTGCCAAAAATGTGTTCAGTCAGACGGTTATCCATTAATAGATCTGTTTGCAACTTATGAGAACAAGAAAACACGGATATTTTGTTCATGGATATCCCATCATCAGAGTTTCTGTCAGGATGCCCTTTCAATTGCATGACAGAACATGTTTGACTATGATTTTCCTCCGATATAGTTGCTTCCTCGAGTACTACAGCATATGAACCAGTTTCAGTGCATAGTTATTCTGATTGTCCCCTTCTGACCAAAACAGCATTGGTTTCCACAGATGTTATAAATTCTAGTAGCAATGCCTTTCAAATTACCTGTAATACAGAATCTGCTGTCTCAGGGGAAAGGGATAGTGTGGCATCCGAATCCTCAAAAACTAAGATTGACAGCATGGCTAGTGTCGACAAACATTTCTCATCAAAAGGATTTTCAGAAAGAGCACGAAAATTACTGGCTGCAGCATGGAGAAAAGGCACCAAGAAAGACTATGACTCAAAATTTAAAAAGTTACAGGACGCTCATCTAGAAGCATCGGCCAACATTGGCTCTATTCAAGGGAGCATCGTTCAAGAATGTTATGGATGCTGCAAATTGGTCGTCAGAGATAACTTTTGTAAAAAGTTATTTGAAGTCTACTAGCTCAGGTGTTTTACAAGCATAAAACATGAGACATGAAGTCTTCAGGGTATTGTGGAATGTGTTATTCTGTTTGTGAATTTGTACAGGCAGTACAATAAAGGAACAAATAAAATATCGGCGAGCTCCGATTAGTATATTTATCTTTTGTAAGTTATGATCTACATATAGATCAAGATGTATATGTATACATATGAGGAAAGGTCATACAGAAAGTATAATATATTATTAAATAGTAAGACTACATGTTCTTACTTAGAAGTGTATATGGACCAGAAGTACCTCTCACCTGCTGCTACCAAGACTTTGATGAGCTCTCTGGTAACATCAAAATTAGACTACTGCAACTCATTGCTGCATGGAATTTCAGACAAAACACTGCGGAAACTTCAAAAAGTGCCAGACACAGCAGCCCACATCATAACCAGGACTTCTCAATATGATCATATCACGCCGGTTTTGAAGGAACTATACTGGCTTCCGGTTCAACATCGGATTGAATTCAAAATTCTGACACTTACGTATAAAACCATGCACAATGAATCCACCAAGCATATTGTCGACATGCTTGACGTGTACAGGCCCGCAGAGAATTAAGATCAGTAAGGTAAAGTACGGTGAGAGAAGTTGAATGCATGCTGCTCCGAAACTCTGGAATACTCTACCATCAGGCATTAGAGATGCAAGCTCACTGAAATGTTTCAAAAGATCTCTGAAAACGCATTTCTTCAACATGTATTATTAGGACAGTTTAAGAAAACGTAGCTACTAATCGTATGTTATCATAACTGCTGCATTAGCCTAAGCGTGTTGATCCTGTCACTTGCTTATGACTGTGGGACTTTTTAAACCTCTTTTTCAAACATAATGCTCCACAAATGTAGAAAAAATAATTAGATAAACGAAAAACTAAAACCTCATCCATAATTTTATGAACTTCTAGGGAATCACCTTGCTGTTGTACGTGCGGGTGTTGTGTCAGCGAGATTCCGCTGTCCAGGAGTTGGATTCCGAGGGAGTGCTATTGTCAAACGGGGCATCCCTATATGCTTGGTACCACTGGTAACTCCAGTTCAAATGCCGGAGGGAGCACCGTAGTGGAACAGGGCATCCCTATACCCCACTGGTACATTGGGAGTCTTGCTGGCACGACTTGCTACTGGCCTCAACCGAAGCCAGAGATTCCTGTTAAGCTAACCCAGTTTCCTTATTTTTGCTTACCAGTGAACTGAGTCGTGTAATATATGGACAGTGGGCAGGTTAAGCATGTTCGGTTCGATACAGCATCGCGTTTCTCAGTCAGTCTCGATCTGTCCGATATGATATGATTCCTTTCCATTGCAGCCGGTGGGATATGTTGTAGGAACAGTATACGGGATACCCTTTTTAGTTTTTACTTTGGCTGGGCTTTTCGGATTCCCATAATAGGACATTTTGCTATGTAATTAAATTTTGGATATACCCTATTACAACTCCGTTAAAATACGGAGTATCCTTTGTGTGCTCCCTCATTGCCATAGCGGGTCGAATAGTGTTTGACTGGAGGAGTTGCATATTGCGCGTATATAACAGTTGTTTATTTGTATTGCTTAGTTTATATGCATGAACTTCAAATTAATATGTTCTGTTACCCACTTTTCCAGCGATATTTATGTGTAGTGTTGTATGCCAAAAATATACCCAATTATGTTGGGTCTGGGTCAAAACTGTGTGACGTACTGAATATACCCTGTTTTGTATATAAAATGTATCTATGTGAAGCGCTTGTGAACGCACATATCCTGTGTGAAAAGAGCGCTATATAAATGTGGTATATATGTAATATAATAACAATAATTATAATAATAATAAAGTTATCTGGTGAATATGGACCAGAAGATATCTGGAAGAACCATAGAAACTTACAAGGCTTGGAACAGATCCAAAGCTGGTAAGTTGATATTTTGTGTATTCAGTATATCATAAGGGAATACATCCACCTCCTTTATACTGCTTTGTAATTTATGGTAATCCAGTCGATATAATAGATAGGTTATTTACGAAATGAATTTGAACAACTTGTTCTCAAATTTCATTTTTATGAGTAAATATACCTGCCTGATATACCATAATTTACCTTCCCAATCTATCCCCTCAATATTGTAGTCCTCCATGGCGTCTTCGATAGAGCCTCACATGGAATGACCACATGTGGAAAGTGATACCGGTGTTAGGGTATATTTTTCACTTCTGTTATGAGCGAGTATTTTCCGGAGTCGAGATTGAATCCAGTCGGTATATTAGGTAGGTATACGTGGCCTTGGGTATAAACATACCACTTATAAACATACCATTTGATGTCCTTGTAGAATAGGTGTTATAATCACTCTGTAGAGACAGAAGGATATTTTCTCTCTGTTGTTAGCCAGAATTTGATTCTCAAAGCTACTTACTATGAGTACTTCTAAGCAAATGGACAACGTTAGTCATCGCGCGATTATTTAATACCTTGGCATCAAAGGCTTATCACCTATGGAGGTTCATGAGGACATGGTAGCTACATTAGGGGAACATGCCCCATGTTATAGCATGGTGAAAATATAGGCCGCTGAATTGAAACGCGGTAGGGAGAGTCTTGAAGATGACCCCCATCCTGGCCACCAACTGTCACCTCAAAGGACACCATCAATAAAATCCATGATATGATTCTGGCAGATCGGTGAATTACACTGTGGTACATTGCTACACAGCTAGGTATGTCACAGGAATGAGTCCATGCAGTTATCCATAATGATTTGCAAATGACAAAGGTTTCTGCCAGATGGGTCCTATAACTTATGAGTCTCGACTAGAAACGAGTTCGGTGCAACATATCCGGGGAAAACCTTGCCATGTTTGACCGGGATCAGGAGAAATTTCTCAAGCAGTTTGTAACTGTTGATGAAACAAGGGTTCACCACTTGGAAACTGAGACAAAACAACAGTCAAAACAGTAGAAACATATATTCACAACTATAAAAACATCAAGAGACGCACAAAGACAAAACAAACATACAATAGGGAGAAGATGGAAGTACCGCCTTGGAATGGTCAGTGACAAAAGGGGTTAAACCGGTTTATGGGCGCCCAACCTCAGACTTATTCCATCCCCACCCTAAAAGACCAACAGTGTAAATAAACGTATCCCCTCTCCGACTAAACTACAACAACCGCGATGGCAAATACATTTGTAAAGTCTCATACAAGACGCAATCGCCACCAACACGTCGATAGACAGCATGTCACACACACACACACACACACACACGCACGCACACACACACACACACACACACACACACACATACACACACACACACACACACACACACACAGACAAAGACACAAACACAGACACAAACACAGACACACACACACAGACAAAGACACACAGACACAGACACAAACACAGACACACACAGACACACAGACAGACACAGACACACACAGACACACACAGACACACACAGACACACACAGACACACACAGACACACACAGACACACAGACACACACAGACACAGACACAGACACACACACACACACACACACCGACACACACAGACAAAGACACACAGACACAGACACAGACACAAACACAGACAGACACAGACAAACACACACAGACAGACACAGACACACATACACAGACACAGACACACACAGACACACACAAACACACAGACACACAGACAAGCATCAGAGAAAAACATGAACAAAACATAAGCACAAGAACACAAGAAAAACAAAAGTTAGTGT
Organism: Azorinus chamasolen; assembly: GCA_963576725.1. Taxonomy (NCBI): domain Eukaryota; kingdom Metazoa; phylum Mollusca; class Bivalvia; order Cardiida; family Solecurtidae; genus Azorinus; species Azorinus chamasolen. The sequence goes on from OY755240.1 coordinate 97,232,929, forward strand.
GACAAAGAGAGAACCGCATTGGCACGGTCAGTAGCTAAATCACCACTGGGGGTTTAAACCGGTTTACGGACGTCCAAACCTCACCCCGTTAAACCGGTTTACCCCCCCCCCCCGTGGTGATTTTACCACTGACCGTTCCAAGGCGATACACTCTTTATCACCCTTTTGATTATCTTGTGGGTTTATTCATGTTTGGAATGTTTGTCTTTATTATTTGTGTTTGTTAAGGGTTTCTGTGTTCATCTGGTGTATGTGCGCGTGTTTGTGTGTTATACGTATCTGCTAGAGAGAAACAAGTATTTTAACATTCCAGACACACAATTGAGCCGAGCGTGTCGAAACTGTTCTTTATTTATCAATTCCAGGATTTGTTATTTTATTAGTAAACAAGCTATAGGCTTGTAGTTGTTGGTTTTAATTATAGCTTGTAATCTGGATTTTCTAGTTTCTAACATTTATACGTCAATAGTGTCGTCATTGCAATAATGACGTCATCCTCACTGGCATACTATACTACATAGTTACATAGTTCCTGAATCTTATATTCTTCTGTTTCCTCTACTGTCAGCTCTAGGCATTTGTCCGTAAGTCTTTCCAGTGCTTGTCTAGCCTTGTCTCGAAGTTGGTAACTGTTTTGGCTGTTATGACTGATGCTAGTAGGCTATTGCAGGTGTCAACGGCTTTGTGTATAAATGAATTCTTCCTGTTCTTTTGTGAATTTTAAAGATCCGCAAACTATGACCCCTTGTTGTTCACTCTCTGTTCGTTTTGAAAATTGTTGTTTAATAGGTATTAAGTGTGAAGCAGGTCAATAAAAACATACAATGACTAACAGATACGATACATTTTGTTTTAAAAAAGAAAATGATTTTAATAGAAAATCAACCGTCTGAAGCAAATTATCAGTTTTTCAGTATTTCGGATTTTACAGTGACCTATCCGGTAATCACAACGCTTAAAACAAATACCTGTAAATTAATATTTTGTTCTGTGTGTAATATCGTATGTTGCATACGTAGTAACTTAAGTACAGAAATGAGTCATGCAGGAAACACCACATACAGAACAATCAGCCGCCCGAACAGCAACACAAGGAAACAGCAAATGTACATAACTATAAACACATCAAGAGACGCACAAAGACAAAACAAGCATACACTAGGGGGAAGATGGAAGTACGGCCTTGGAACGATCGGTGACAAAAGTCACTGGCGGTTAAACCGGTTTTTGGGCGCCAACCTCACACTTATGCCATCCCCACCCTAAAAGACAAACACTTTAAATAAACGTATCCCCTCTCCTACTAATATACAACAACCGCGATGGCAAATACAGTTTTAGCATCATCCCTCACAGTCTCTCTGTCTCAATGCTGAATCCTCTCTCTTCCTCTCTTCTTTCTATGTTTGTTTCTCTCTGTGTGTATCTCCACCTGCCTGGCTCTCTGCCTGCCTGTCTGTCTATCTCCCTCTCTCTACCTCTGTCTCTCTCTGTCTTACTAACAAATAAGCAATAGGCATGCGATCGTACGAAACGAAGGAGATTTTGGCACTTTACGGTATATCTATTTCATCCTATAAGGCTTATGAAATGCACAAATTACATGGGTACTAAAGTTTTTGACCCAGACTGTCACAGCTTTTGCTCTTAGATTATACTTGTTTTTCAAATATCAAAGTTAGATATATGTGCAAGATATTAAACATTTAAAACTTGTAAATGAAGATGCTCTAAAAGAAACAATGGAAACAAAAATAAAATGTTTGCCAACTTACATGATTGTGGGTGTAGGTGAAATTTGGATACCCTTTTCTCGCCAGTCGAAGAAGTTGGTGTTCGAATTACCATTTGTTCTACTCCATTCACGTCGGTGATTCAACTAAAGAACAGTTTGTTTAGAAAACGTTGAAAGCAATATTTCGCCGATTGTCGCCCAGACAGATGTAATATTTTCGAGCATCGAGCATGTCGATACAGTTTTTAGCCCACCTTTGCAAATTTCAGGGTGAGGTATTGGGAGACTTGAATGTCCGGCGTCCGTAGTGCGTCGTCCATCGTGCAGCGTCCGTCGTCAACAATTTGCCTGTGAACACTGTAGTGGCCACAATAATAGTCCAATCGTCATGAAACTTTGTCAGAATGATTGCCTTGATACAATCTCGGAAGAATTTGAAAGTCGGTGACATGGGGTCAAAAATTATGTCACTAGGTTATATAATAAGATAACCATGTGAACAATTTAGAGGACATTTTTAGCCAAATCTTCATGAAACTTTGGCAGAATATTTGTCCTGATAACATCTCGAAGGGGTTTTAAAGTGGATTATGTGGGGTTAAAACCTAGGTAACCAGGTCAAATAGTAGTAGAACCTTGTCACATTTTCAGCCCAATTGTCATGAGACTTTATCAGAATGATTATTTTGATAAAATCTCGGACATGTTGGAAAGTAGGTCATGTTAGGCCAACAACTAGGTCACTAGGTCAAGCAGTAGAAAAACCATGTGAACACAAGTGGTCACATTTTATGTCCAATCTTCATGAAACTTTGTCAGAAAGATTGTCTTGATAGAATCTCGAATGAGTTTCAAAGTGGGCGGTCGTGTGAGGTCAAAACCTAGGCCACTGGGTCAAAAGGCGGAAAACCTTGTGAACACTCTAGATGTTACATTTTTGTCCAATCTTCATGAAACGTAGCAGGAATGTCTTGATATAATCACGGATGCGTTTGAAAGTAGGCCATGTGTGGTAAAAAACTATGTCACTAGGTCAAATGGAAGGAAAACCTTGTGAACGCGCTAGAGGTCACACTATTAGCTCAGTTTTCATTAAACTTAATGAGAATGATTGTCTAGATAAAATCATGGAGGAGTTTAAAAGTGGGTTAAGGGGGGCCAAAAAGTAGGCCACTAGGTTATATCTTAGAAAACATTTCGTGGGGTTAATGCAGAAAGAAGACAAGTAACATTTTTTTAGATATAGAATCAAAAGGGCACATCTACCATTTAGTGTAAACAGATAATGCAGAAAGGTGACAAGTTAACTAGGAGTTATGCAAAAAGGAGTCAAGTGGCACTTGTCTCCTTTCTGCATACTCATTTCTATCACAAATGGAGTCAAGTGTATTTAAAACCCAGGCTCTGCTATTTTTTACATTAGCAGAGATGTTGACAAGTGATAAATGTATCCAATTAATTGTGTATCAGAAAAGAGGTGGTCACAACTCGCCGGAAATGCATGTGCGTGTTGTCTACGTGCTAAAACAAGGGGGGATTTTGGGGATCCGTACGTGGTGAGTACCGGCTCCGTACGGTTTTAGGAGCACACAGACACGCCGTAGCACTTTTAGTGCATGCAAAACTTTCGCTGCGTTCGGGCTACGGATTCACTAACGTACGGATGACGCGCATGCCTTCTACAGCCAATGTGCGCACAACGCATCTACTCCGTGGGTGTTTTATTCTTTTCCCACAGTCACTTGCTCTATGTATGTGATGTTTTCTGCATTACTCAATTTTGTACTTCGAGTAACTTTTCCCGAGTGTAACCATGGAGGCATCTCTCACAGAAGTACTTACGAGATTTATATTTACTTTGATTATATAATAAGCGGTTCAGGTCTTTTATCGCTGTGTAATGAAATTTCCCGCCCCTTTCTATCAGGAGTAAGTTAATTCTTCGCATGGAGACTGGCTTTTTGCTTATATGGTTAATTATGACTCCCTTTTCCCATCCAAACATACTTATAGCAAAATCATTTTTTTCTCAATTTTGGTATTTCAGAGATGAGTGTTGGAGAGTTAATTCCTTTTCGGTTGAGGCGGTCGTTCACGTTATAATATTTAGAAGGTCTTTTAGGGTCCTTTTCTGCCGGAAATAATATCGCGAGAATATTCCACTATACACAGTTGTCGTCCTTGTTTTGCACATTTATCACCGCATGTTTATTTTTACAACTTTAGGTAGTTCTATGTAAGAACCACCTCTTAACGGTTGATACCGGGCTATGTCCAACCATAAATTATCCACTTGATCAACCACCCATCCAGAGCCTCTCTGTGTCCATTTCTCGAGATTTTCGAGAAGTTGGGAAAACAATTCTTCTAAAATATCGTTAATTTCATTCGCCTGTTGAATTACCTTCTGCCTGCTCCGTAAGACTGGGTCGGCGTATTCCTCAACTCCATCCGGCTTTGCTTTACTAAGCTGAACTTTAACTGATTGTATAAACTTAACCCCACCGAGATATAAGACTTTTTCCAGTTTTTTAGGAGTTTTTGACTGAGCGTATTCAAGAAACGCTGTCGAATCCATGTGTCCTACTGGTACATCGACCCTCCAACTGCCTAGGTACTCTCCGAATGCTTTTTTTTTTTTGGGGGGGGGGGGTTAGTGGAAATTAAAAATTGTATCTAATGGTTTTTTTCTAGCTCTAGAAAAGCCACTTTTCTTCGGGGATAGAGCGGTCTCTCGCCGGTTTCTCTTTCAAATTAATTTCTCAACGCTCTCGCGCTCTCTCCATAAGTAGGAGTTGTTTCTCGGGTTAGTGGCGGAAGTCCCCCCGTTGTCCTAAATTTTTTTAACCTTTCTTGTAATTCCTTAAGATCCGCTATATATCACGGATAAGGGGGTCGCTCACCGGTTTCTCTTTTAAACTCGTCCATCAATGCTCTCGCTCTATCCCCATAAGTGGGGTTTCAGGCTATTTGAGGAAGTTCCCCCGTTGTTTTAAATTGTTCTAATTTTTTTGCAGCTCCCGAAGAGCCGCTTAAGATTGCGGATATGGAGGCTTTACACCAGTTTCTTTATAATATTCCTCTCTGAAAGATTTCGCTCTCTCTGAAAATATTACCATTGTTTTTTGGTATATACATACATAAAATACCTTTCTTCAAATAGAAATATCTATAGACATAAGACGTTTAACCTCTTTTTGAAAGGCTGTATCCTCCCGCCGTCTTTCTCTACATTGTATTTTATTATATCCACACTTAAAACATACGTAATATTTATTTCTAACTCTTCTCCCGCATGTCCCCACGCTCTTCCGTAAACGAGCAAGATGAATCTTACAGAAGTCATTTCTACAGTTTTTGTTGCAGAACTCCGTCTTTTCAATAACCAACCATTTACATTTATTGGGGCAATACGCTTAGGCTTCACATAATCGTCTTCTTCAAACATTTTTTGTGATTTTAGATTAGCTGCTTTAGATTGAAAAAAGTGCTCCACATTATCTTCTTCAAACATTTATCGTAATTTTAGATTAGCTGCTTTAGATTGAAAAAATGAAGGCTCCACATCTGGAGGTTTGACGCTGCTGATTTCTATTTGATATTCTCTAAAAGCTTTCATCACTCTCTTTGAAAATGTTGACATGAATGACTCATTTTTGTACTCTTATGGTATATATATATAATTCATTTATTTAATTAACTTTCTTTTCGATGTAATAACCAGCAAGCCCGGCAGCACCAAGTGCTAAAATAATGAAACCTATTTCCCTAACTTGCTGGTCACCGGCTGGAGTATAATAGTCAGATAATTGAGGTTTGGGGGGAAGTGGTGTTAACATTTTATTTTTCTTAGGCATGGATAGAGAATACTCCTGCATAGCCATATCTACGTCTTAAATGTTTGGATGGCGTGACCTTGCCGGCGAAGCTCATCCTGGATATAATCCAACCGCTAGGCCCGTGTTTTTGCCCAGGCCGCCTATGCTGCCTGAAGTTTTTCTATAGCGGCATCGTGCCGCCGATGCTCTTCTTCAACGCCAGAACTCTTGAACATACTGAATAAATAGTTACTTCCAGTGAACGCCACTGCATTAGCGACTGCACCACCTCACATCATTGCTATACTAGCCATTCTAATTTACTTTGAAAACAATACTTCAAAATATCGGCTGGGATGATGCCCTGCTTTATTAGGAGGTCTCTAGTGGCAAGGGCGGATGTGACGTCTGCTATGATCTTACCAAGATCTCTAGGGGTGAAATCTAGTTTAGGGCACACGGCCCTAGAATGGCCTTACTAATCCGGCCATACCCAACTGCAAGCCCTGTTATTACCATGATAGATAGCGTTAGCAATTTCTTTACCATCTGCGGTTGCGGTTGACATTATCTCATATAATGTGGATCTTTTTTATTCAAAATGGGTGTAGGTTCTGGAATATGTTGTGTATTTGGCGTTTTTGACCACTACCAAATTACAAAACCTGAGACTACTGAAATTCCCCCCCAATTAATACCCACCTAAGAGTAGAGTTTTGTTCAGTAGGTGTTGAATAGTGTTCAGTAGGTGTTGAACAGTGTTCTGTAGGTGTTAAACACTTCTCCTTATAATTCTGAAGCTGCTCTTCTTGTTTTTTTTCTTTTGGGTATAGCCGCATTCTTACCGACAGCCACTTCCTTAGGATCTTTAACTTTGGTTACTTTCTCCGGTTGTGTTTCCATGATCTATATTTGTAGGCCTTTCACAATGTTTAATTGTGTTGAGTATGGCCGTTAGTGGGGCTAAGTACATACCGTAACGGTGATAAAGTTCGCAAGTAGCAGCACTTATTGCATGCCCAACAAATGGGTCTTCCTTTAACTTAAGGTCAGTAACAAGTAAATTCTGTCGGTCATCTGGGATCGGTAGTAGGTACGCCGCCAGTTTGCTATATAACTGAAGATTTACAGTACCAAGCATCATTGTGATACTCGCCCCAACCTTGTCTCGTATCGGGCGTAAAGTTTCTCTATCTCTTCTTTACTCATTTCTTCAACGTGATCTGCAGACATGACTTTACCTAGGTACAGCTTTGATTGACCTCCTATGGCCAGGGCGGCTAACCTCTCTCTCTCTCTTTTAAATCATCTCCAGGCTCTCCATTCTTCGGTGGCGGTGGTGGGGTGCTGTTTTCTGTTTCTAGTAGCGAGTCTATAATTTCATCACACTCCATTGCTATACACACACACACTTCCCAAATTTAATTAATAGTTCCCAACCTAAAGAGAATAGAAATCCACCAAATATAGCAACATGAAAACTTTTTATATTATGATTCTATAGTTACTAGGCTGGGAAGTATTTAAAATCAGCTTAGCGTGTTTAGTTTTAGCCAACCTATCTCAAATTATAACCCTCTCAGAAGCTGGGATAATATCGTTCTCACACAGACACTCCTCAAATGAGTCTCGGTCCTTACAGTCAAAGAGAGCGACCAGCGTGTTTGCTCCCGAAGGTCTTTGAATTGTACTTCTGAGTTAAGACCCAAACCAACTGCTTCGCATGCTGGCCACTAAACGTCGATTCGGAAAGCTTATCTTTCGTTTTGGTAAGTTGCCTGCTAGCGGCCATATCATCGATAATATACAATGTCGGTTCGCTCTGGAATACCTGGTACAAAGCGCGCAGGTAGTCATGAAAGCGTTCACCCGGATCTACAACGTAAACATCTTTTGTCTGTTTTTGGTAAATCTTATTGTGCTTAAGTGTCGGACAGATGATAACAATATGATTAAATATTCCGTAAAACGGACCCTCGAGTAAGTTTAGGGCAAAGACCGTTTTTCCACACCCTGTCATTCTACAGATAATTGCTGAGTGAGGTTCTTTGGTAAAGTGCTGAGACGTATCTTCAATTTTCTATATTCATAATGATATAGAGGTACATGTTTAAAGCACCACTCGCTTCCGCTTCTTTAGTAATCTGAATCGTAATACCCTCACTCGCGTTGTCGAGACGTCGTCCATTACCATGCAAACTATCATCATCGATAGACCTCAGGTCCAGCCAAAGTGCAAATTCTTCAGTAAGATAATTTGCGAGTTTACAGGCGTCCATCCCTAAATCTTTCGCAACCATAGCCACTTCGGGATGTCGTTAAGACCCTCCAGCCATAAGTTTCCTAGCTTCATCCCATGGCTGGTAGGGACGCATTCCTTTAGCGTAGAGCTGGTTTGAAACTCCTACCGTTACCGCCACCTTAGTAATTTTAAGTTATAGAAGTCCTCTCTTTGGGGGGAAAATGCATCATCCCGGCACCTCAAATAATATTAAAATTCCTTTCATAGACCTGACGGGACGTTCAGGTTTATGTCCCATAGTGTATCAGATTTATCTTTTGGGATCTTCCGGTGGCGTAAAACACGGTCGTATAAGATAGACATCCTCGCAGCATACTGTTGGTGGATGTTATCGGCCAACTCATTATTAGTGGCCATCTCGAACTGCAATGCAATTTCCTCTATAGAGAACTTAGCATTGGCGTCGGGTATGTTTCTTTATAAGAACACCCTGTTACATTTGGCGCACAACGTGGGACTGTGACTGTTTGTGCTCCGAGTTCGATTCCCTGTCGTTCTCATACCCATAGAAATTCAGGACGAATTTCAACTTGCTGGGGGAGTATGTCACAGTGTGTAGGTTTATCATCACTTGTACGGCCTTGCTTCATTGTCTGCCTGGATCACACAGCTGAATTCATTAAACATGAGTTCATACTCAAGCCTGTCTCCGAAAGCCGACTGGAAGAAGGGCACGTGACTATCAAGGATTTCAAAGTCAGCGGGATGATGAAGCGATTACCATAAGCATTTGCAACGGCAACGTCCCTCTGTTTTCCATTATCCTTGTCTCCGGCGTTCTCTCAACTTTGTCACACTTTTGTTCTTAGTGGTGTCAATCCCCTGGTACTGGGAATTATTCCGCTCATTATCGGTTTTCCAGAGGTCTCGGTAGCACTCGTAGACGTCGCTATCATCGACAGTCATCACCTCGTGTCCGGAGATCTTTATCGTGGTCTTCTTTACGATGGCTCGACCCAGATTGTTTACAACTGTACGATTAGCGACGGTCGATTCCAGACTGATCTGAAAGGCTAGATGGGCTGTCCCAGGGACTATAGCATCGTTAGCTCCGAGGTTCGGGAACCTCACTAAAAGCTGTTGATTCTGGTCTATCGTGCTTGGGTTGTTTGTGATAACGACCAACTGGCGGATACTTTTTACCCCCTTGGGCTCTCTTTGTCGTCTATATAGGTTAAGTTTTCTACCAAATTCGCTTAGTGCCATTTTAATTAAAGTTATATACCTTTAATTTATAATTTCAAAATTGATGAAGACATTCCAATGGATGAATTCGATAGGCAGAACCAGGATGACATGGTCTCGGATGAAGATACTTCTTTTTCCTTTCCACCACAAAGTGGAGGTCAAGAATTACCAGAAGTACCAGAAGTACCTAATATCGACGAAAATTATGATAATTTTTCAAAACTACGAATGGAAACATTAAAAATTACTGTTGTTGTTTTTTAGAAAAAATGAAAAAGATCAAAATGTGAGTCAAACTATATATCTAAGATCCCCACTGATTTTAAATTAGTAGATGAAAAAGTCTCCGTCTTATAAAATACCCAGAAATTAGAATTACAAAAAGTAATGGTGAACCCTATTCACTGTTTTATATTTCAAATCAATTTAACGGAATTTATTCGAAATGATCTCGGTTCTCCAGATTATAAACTGAATACGAACAAACTTCCTAAAGAGACTGCAGACAAACTAAAACAAACTGATAGTGTACTGGAAACGGTTGAGGGTGGTAATTTAGAGATTAGAGATATTGACAGGGCAATAACGACATTATATTGCTCTAAAAACTATTAATGATAACCGTCTAGATTAAACGGTTTTGGATAAGCCACAAATGTTGAATGGAAAAGTAGTAAAGTCAAGCAGGCAAAGCCACATACAAGACGCAACCACCACCAAAACACCGATAGACAGCATGACACACACACACACACGCATACGCAAACAACCACACCCAAATGCACACTCATACACGAGATAAAAACAGAAAACACCAACAGACACACAAGAACCAGAGACAAACACTCCACACATGAACAAAATCACAAGCACAAAGACGAAAGGCAAACAAAAGGAAGGGTGACGTGACAAAGAGAGTACCGCCTTGGCACGGTCAGTAGCAAAAACACCACTGGGGGTTGAAATGAAAGAGTAGTAAAGTCAAGCAGGAAAAGCCACACACAAAACACCACCATCACCAAAACACCTACAGAAAGCATAGCAATTTATACTCATACACACAAAGTTGAAAGCCACACACAAGACGCAATCACCACCAACACACCAACAGACAGCATGTCATAACCAAACACACGCAAACACACGAGAAGAAAACAGAAAACAAAAACAAATGCAAAACCACCAAAGACAAACATGAACAGAACACAAGCACAAAAACGCAAGACAAACAAAAGTAAGGATGACAAAAAGAGAACCGCCTTGGCACGGTCAATAGCAAAATCACCACTGGGGGTTTAAACCGGTTTACGGACGTCCTAACCTCACACTTATCTCAAAGTCACCCTTGCTAAACAAACATTGTAAATAAAGGTATCCCCCGGACTTCCCCACAACATAGACGACAGTAATCACAGTACAAAATGTAAAACATAGCATAACAACTGTGAAAGTCCGTCAAATATGTACTCAATGACTTTGCTAAAGTCAGAGCACCTGCAGGTAAGCCGTTAAGGGAACGACAGGGAAAAAGTAATACATGAGTCAAGTAAACTCATCCCGTATCTGAGTTTAAGAGTATACCATCATAGAGTACTACCCTCGGCCTGTCCTCGCGCAAGCAAAGAGTATTGGCGAGAACTTTAAGGGCTTGATAAAACTTTGCAAACTCATCGGGGTGATCTTGTGGACAATCTAGCAAGGATCACCCAAATCGACAAATATATAGTAAAAGAGAATAGGAAACTGGAAGAGTCTGATGGCCCGAATGTAAAGCGAGATACCTCAGAGATAATAAATAATCTCGGGATCGAAAGGACTGGAAGGTTAGAGAGGTCTTCGGATAATTTAAAGTCTGTAAGGTCTCAAATTTCTTGAATTCGTGAAACTATACTTCATATACTATATGAAGACACCACGCTGGCTGAGCGGATAAAACGCTATTTAGGGAACAGGGGAATGACCATAAGCACGCTCGTTCTAGCACTAACTGGGGGTGGAGGATGGCGGTATACCTCCTACACCCAGCTCGATCTAATAAGGGAGGCTTACAAGAGTGGGTTAAAACAGTTTAAGGCTTTTGGTAGACTACTTGCAAAACTTGCGGGAAAGGCCGCAGCCGCGCTCCCTGGAATAATTGGAAGCATTGTTTCCTGGTTGCTCTTGACCGTAGGTAAAGCGTTTTGGTGGCTTGCAGATAATACTTAGGCATTATGAATTGGTATAGGAGGCCTGTTACTTCTAGCAGTTCGCGAATGGTTAACGAAAGAGAAGCCACATGGAAGGTAAATATGGAAAAATAGTCAAACAGGGAGAGCCACACACGAAATGACACCGCACTAAACACAATCAAACAAGAAACGGTAAAGTCACAAGACAAAACATAACAGGACGCATATCACGACGAAAAACATTAAACATTAAGCATATTAAACAACAAGATTGACCGTAGGCTGAAAGCAGGAGTACCGCCTTGGAACGGCCAGCAACCAAAATAAGCTACTGGGGGACTTAAACCTGGTTTACGGTACCCAACCTCGTCCTTATCCCACTTTCACCAAAGTCAAAATGTAAATAAAATTCCCCCTCCAGACAACTCCACAACATGCATAACGATGTCTGCCAAAATGAAAATGATTTGAAAATAAATGTTAGAGGTAAACAAGCGACGTCATCATTTAAATGACGTCATAATTTAAAAGTACGGGAAAACTATATGAAACTTTAACCCTACAGTTAAACCACCTACCATCTTCTCTTCTTCATGTGCTGATGCGACCCTATCACTTACTGGCGTTGGCGTCTGTGATGATGGTGGGTCTGCTTCTGGTGGGCCTACTATCTCCCCATCTTGAAAACTACCGTTAGTTTGTTGTGAACCACGCTATCGCCCTGAACATCCACCTTTCCGATGTGGAGATCGGTTGTAGCTTTTAGTATTTTGTTGTTGTTTCTCGATATATCTTGATTTATGTTTACAGTGAAAGAGAGCGACCCAGCTCATATTACTCGGAGCCATGTATAAACCGGTTCCAAACACCATATTTACCTCGCTGCCAGCATACTGTAAAACATTTTGATTTAGTGAAACCTTTCGATTTATCTAGCACGAATGTACTCTAAGCCCTATCGACTCGTGGATCCTGTTCGATGAACTCAATATGAGCTTTTAAGGGGGCGATAGTCACAAGAAGATACTCCACATTGGCGTCCTCCAGAGACTTCCGAACCGAATGTCATTCGTCTAGGTTCTAGATTCCCGACATTCTTACTTTTAATATGTTTATCTGGATTGTCGTGACGGAAATCCGTTCGAGTGAATGCTACGTGACCTTTGGTGTGAATATCTCCGAGTCCGTTAGTATTTCGGTGCTCTTTTTGACGCCAGTCAGTTTGAGGGTGAATACCAAACTCCGAACAAAGCCGTTCATATACTCTTCCGTTGTATGTGTTACTAACGGGAGTCAACTTGGGGAAGAGCGACTTTCATCTCTTCCAAGATTCGTCTAGTGGTGTAATACACGTGGAAGAGATATACAGAATGTAATAACTGGTTTTGGTGATGCCTCTGGACCATTCAGATGGTCGTTAAATGAAACCCCGCGTCCTGCTGTGGCACACCATATAGCGAAATTTAGTTGATTTTGCCAGAACTGCATCGGCCTGTCAGTCCAAGCTTGGACTGTGGCGTCTGTTGTAACTTTAGGCAATCTATAATATTTCCAGATATCAGGTATGTTGGTAAAAAAAGAATTGATTGTGGCCAGCTGTGATCAGGAGAGTGGTTAGATTACTTGTCTTTAGGTTTCTCGATTATACCGCTCCTGTCTTATACTTTACTTCACTATTAAACGTAAACACCTCCATTTTTTTATAATAATGTTTCAGACTATCTCTAATATAACTAATGATCCGACATATCTTTAACAGCCTGTTGATAATAGAGACGGGCGTCTTAAGATTGGACAACGATCAATCACATACACAGTTAGCTGGTATAATATTAAGACAAAGCTTACAAATTGGCATTGGATCGAATAAATGTATTATAACTGAAGGCCTCTGGTCCTTTCATCAGCTGCAAGATTGGTTCATCGCTAATTGTCCCCAGCTGGTATTAAGGATTGATGAAAATAATGGAAACATCCAATTACAAAATAACGGGTCGCATGATATTTTATTCCCCAAATCGTTAATGGATCTTCTTCTTGATGGCCCCTATCCTCCATAAATGGAACTAAATGGAAGGTTATGATCCTATTATATTGCAACACACTGCATGTTTGGTTATCGACCCTTTTACAGTCGGTAGCTGCGCTTCCCTCTTTGCTTGCGCGATGACAGGCCGAGGACAGTACTCTATGATGGTATACTCTTAAACTTGGATACAGGAGGAGCTTACCAGACTCATGTATTAGTTTTTCCCTGTCGTGCCCTTAACGGCTTACCTGCAGGTGCAACGTTGGTTGTATTAAAAGGTCGTAAGGTAAAATACGGTGAGAGAAGCTTCATGCATGCAGCTCCGAAACTCTGGAATGCTCTACCACCAGGCATTAGAGATGCAAGCTCACTGGCATGTTTCAAAAGATCTCTGAAAACGCATTTCTTCAACATATGTTATTAGGGCAGTTTAGAAAACGTAGCTACTAATTGTCGGTAATAAGTGCTGTATTAGTCACAGCGTGTTGATCCTGGCACTCGCTTATGACTGTGAAAACATCAACAGACACACAATAACTAGAGACAAACACTCCACACATGAACAAAATCACAAGCACAAAGACGTAAGGCAAACAAAAGGAAGGGTGACAAAGAGAGTACCGCCTTGGCACGGTCAGTAGCAAAAACACCACTGGGGTTTTTAAACCGGTTTACGGACGTCCTAACCTAACACTTCTCTCAAAGTCACCCTAGCTTTGCAAATAGTGTAAATAAAGGTATCCCCGCCGGACTTACCCACAACATAGACGACGGTGAACACAGGCCAACATGTAAAACATAGCATAATAACTGTGACAATCCGTCAAGTAGAAGAAATAATTAGATAAATGAACAAAAAAGATCTCATTCATAATTTTATGGACTTCTAGGGAACCCCCTCCGTACGTGCGGGTGTTGTGTAAGCCGGATTCCGCTGTCCAGAAGTTGGATTCCGAGGGAGTGCTGTTGTCAAACGGGGCATCCCTATATGATTAGTACCTCTGGTAACACCAGTTCCAATGCCGGAGAGATCACCGTAGTGAAACAGGGCATCCCTATTCCAACTGGTACATTGGGAGTCTTGCTGATATGACTTGCTACCCTGCCCTCAACCAGTGCCAGGGATTCCTGTTAAGCTAACCCAGTTTCCTTATTGTTGCTTACCAGTGAAAAAAATGTACCCAATTCTGTTGGATCTGGGTCAAAACTGTGTGACGTACCGGCACTGTGCATAGAATGTTACATTCAAATTTTGTTTTTATGACGTCAGTGCGTTGACACAATATATTAGAGCATATTCGGTTTGCCCGAGCCTGTTCTTTGCTAGAAGATTTTTAACAGTCGAGTAGTATAGAGAATAGGGGTTCTGTCGCACCCCTTATAACCCTCTATTCTTCAAACTTACCGCTATAACAATAGAAAATTGGTTAGTTAAGGGCCTATGGGATTTCTTGTTTTATGGGTCTATTCGAATTATAACTCGCTATATAAATTTGTTTACTTTAAATTACCATCTCCTCGGTGTTTGTTTTCAGTTTTTTCTTTTTATCTTTCATTAATTTATTTTCTCATTTCATACAAGGTATAATTAGCCATTATGAATGAAGCAATTGGTAGCCTTATTTGTATAAAATCTAGCACATGAATTATTGGTGGACACATACTTTAAAATAGGGGTTATATATCTAATATAAAGGAGGGGGTCATTATCCCTAACACATGTACAGATCACTGAGAATTCACTTTGTTTACGAGCTCGGCTGTAGCTTCTTTGCGACCTTTTTCTAGATTGTAGAAAGAAACCCAACTCCTCCGATACTTAAACCGGCACCGACACATGTTAGAGTGGCGTCAAATCCGCTTATTAAAAACTCTGAAGGGAGGTGATCCCCCGAGAGCAAAAATTGCAACACAAAAAGAGAAAATTGCAGACTCGGTTTTATTGAGTCTGTTCATGAACAGTAATTGAAAGTGCAACACTGCTCACGCCCCCTAGCACCGGCTTAAGCGGTATTAAGTTCACACCGCTTATACTTTTTATGGAGACAGACTCTTTTCTCGTCCTCACGTTTAAAATCGGCTTGTATGCGGGTTATCTCCTGTAGGCGGTAAGCGTGCCCCGACTCTGGCAGGGTTGGATAAAGTGGTGGAGTTGATGCGATAATATCTTTATCTTTTATATTTGCAGAACGATATTATATTATTCACATTTCTAATTCAATTAGGATTGCAACTGCACATGCAGCGTTTTTCCGGCTTGTATCTCGTGACTGAAAGTTA
Source organism: Azorinus chamasolen (assembly GCA_963576725.1). Lineage (NCBI taxonomy): Eukaryota > Metazoa > Mollusca > Bivalvia > Cardiida > Solecurtidae > Azorinus > Azorinus chamasolen. Next base: position 97,248,449 of record OY755240.1, read on the forward strand.
ATGATATCACCCTTATTAATTTCTAGAAGTGTTTGAAAAGTCGTATTGGCGGAGTAACTATCGGGAGTCTTAATTATTTCGTAACTATGTCTAAATTAACATTAATTGTTATACAGTGCTCCCTCCCTACAACGACCCTCTCAATAACGATTCCCTCCTTACAGCAACGCATGCCACTGTTTCCGAAACAACAAGGCTCCAGAAACAACTTTTTTCCATCGTATTTTCTTTATGCCTCCATCAAACCCTATGTTGTGACCACTCTTTAGAATCGTCACTTTGTGAAGATTCTAAAGAGTGGTCACAACATAGGGTTTGATGGAGGCATACCAGTTTTAGTTCTCGAAATACACCTTATCTGGGGATCTGCAAACAAGCTTATTATGTTTGATTTTCCCTCCCTATAACAACTCCCTCTGAACAACACATGCAATCTTCGTATCCCAAAGGGTGTCGTTGTAGAGAGGGAGTACAAACAACGACCTTGTCTTCTGATAAACCATCGCGATCGGCTGAAGCGAGAGACATTCGCAATATTTTCCGATTTGTCATCATAACATAACCCACTTCAGCTTAATTTCTGCCTTCTGCGTTGGAACCGAAAGACCATTCAAATAACCCTTCGATCAGGGGGCCACGTTCTTCTGCCACACGGAAACTTATAGGATCATTTTGGCTGATTCTAGTGTCAACGTAGTACCTGTTAGCAGCATCCGTAGAAGTGTATGGATTTCCCACATCCCGGATCCGGTGACCACTGAGGCGTACATCACCTTCCATAGCTGTATCACCATTTGTGCGAAGAACTTCATCTCTTAAATCACCCACCCCTCTCGTACCAACTTCGCTGAAACCGCATCTGATAGTTCTTTAATGTCTCCGAGAATTTTAACCCGACCCCCCCCCCCATTAGGTCTAAATGGAAAAGTAGTAAAGTCAAGCAGGCAAAGCCACATACAAGATGCAACCAGTTATAAGTTATCAGTTATAACTAATTACGTCTGTTAAAATCTTCAAGTCGCCTTCCTTCGTCTTTTTTAAGTATTGAGATAAATCAGGTAAATTCGACTTTTTTACGTATTGGGATAAATCAGGTAAATCTGAGCTGGGTTTCCAGCCCTTAACACCACCATAACCACCAAAGATATTCATTTTATTTCAAAAACAACAGAAATAGGCAAACCGTGGTTGTCTATTTTATTACCGAGCTTATCTCTAACAGAGAGTGAGAGTTCAGATAGGGATACTTGTCGAAGAGGTTTGAACTCGGAGTTAGAAAATGTAGACCAGCCACCGACAGCAATAATAGCAAGAAGACTGCTAGAAGATCCATTTAGAGTGTTCCCAGATGTTTTAGTCTGCTCTAGGTGAATATATAACAACCTGTTCGGACTGAAATGTACAAGCATGGAAGGTGCGTAATTCACCCCATGTTTTAAAAGGAATTCATCACCCTTCGATCAGGGGGCCACGTTCTTCTGCCACACGGAAACTTATAGGATCATTTTGGCTGATTCTAGTGTCAACGTAGTACCTGTTAGCAGCATCCGTAGAAGTGTATAAGCCAGGTTTAGGCCCCCCAGTAGCTTATTTTAGTTACTGGCCGTTCCAAGGCGGCACTCCTGCTTTCAGCCTATGGTCAATTTTGTTATTTAATATGCTTAATGTTTAATGTTTTTCGTCTTGATATGCATCCTGTTATGTTTTGTCTTGTGGCAATACCGTTTCTTGTTTGATGGTGTTTGGTCATTTTTGTCATTTCGTGTGTGGCTCTCCCTGTTTTACTATTTTTCCATATTCATTGTGCATGGCTTTATACGTAAGTGTCAGAATTTTGAATTTAATCCAATGTTGAACTGGAAGCCAGTGAAGTTTCTTCAAAACTGGCGTGATATGATCATATCGAGAAGGACTGGTTATGATGCGGGCTGCTGTGTTTTGCACTCTTTGAAGTTTCCTCAGTGTTTTGTTTGAAATTTCATGCAGCAATGAGTTGCAGTCGTCTATTTGCGATGTAACCTGAGAGTTCACCAAAGTCTTGGTAGCAGCAGGTGAGTGGTACTTTCTTATGTGGCCTATTCGTCGAAGCTGTGCATAACTAGACCTACACACGGAATTGATGTGTGATGTCATATCCATTTGTGAATCGAGCCATGCACCGAGATTCTTTATACACAAAAACGGCTTGATTTTAGAGGGTCCTACTTGCACATGAATCTCTTCAGGTACTTCTGTGTTTTTGTATGAAACAGGATGACCTTAGTTTTGTCAGTATAGAGCTTCAGCATGTTCTGGTGCATCTAAGAGACTAGTTCTTTGAGACAGTTCTCAACTCGTGATAAAGCTTCATGTTGACAGGAAATGTCCTTGGGTTTAAAGGATAGGTATAACTGCGAGTCATCGGCATAAAAATGGTGGTTTAGCCCATGGGTTTTGCAGATTGAGCCGACAGGTTTTGTGTACATGATGTAATGTTTTTGTTCTAGGACAGATCCCTGTGGCACGCTATATCTCATGTTTACTGGAGTGGACAATTCCCCATCTACTGACACTATTTGATAGCGGTCACTTAGATTGGAGGTCATCCACTCAAGAGGTTTTCCAATGATTCAGAAGTCTTTTTCTAGGCGTTTCAACAACGTTTCGTGATCGATAGTATCAAATGCAGCCGATAAGTCAAGCATCACCAGAATTGCAATTTCGTTTTTATCTAGGGATTGAAGTATGTCGTTTTGAACTTTCAGAAGAGCAGTCTCTGTTGAATGATGCTTACGGTATGCTGACTGATGCTGCTCATGTAGATTGTTTGAGGTCAGGTGGGACTGAATGCGTTTGTCAACCACTTTCTCTAACACTTTAGATTTGACACTGCAGATTTGATACAGGCCTATAATTTCCAATATATTCTGAAAATGGGTGATCCCTCGAAAGCAAAAGTAGAAATGCAAAGAGAAAATTGCAGACTCGGATTTTTTTTGCCTGTTCATGAGTTGTAATTAAAAGTGCAACACTACTCACGCCCCCTAGCACCGGCTTAAGCAGTATTAAATTTTAAAAACTAATAACATGAAAACTAAAGATCCCGAAGGACCAGAAAATATAACAAGTTCATTTGAATCGAGACCAGATTTCTTTAAAAGTGGTCTGACATGTGACATGGGAACGCAGGCAGTGTCTAAAGAGGGGTTAACAATGTTTGTCAAAATCGGTAGGAGTTCATCAAGGCATGCCTTTAGCAGCCATGTAGGTATTGGATCCAGTTCGCAAGACTTACAGGGGGGTGCCTTAATGATCTGTTCTACGTCTTCCACTATAGCTACACCAAACGTTTCTAAACATTTTGTTGAATGCTGCATCTCAGTGGCAATCGGCACACTGGATACAGTGCCTGTTGCAATATCTGTCTGTATTTTGTCCACCTTTTCAACGAAAAAGTCACTGAAGTCTTGTGCAATTTGTTTTGAGGATGAAGTCTTAGGCAATGAGATATCATTGGTTGAACCTAGCAGATGCTTAGTAACTTTGACAAGACTTTTTGAGTCTGCCTGGCATGATTCAAATTTCTCTGAGTAGAAACAATTCTCCACTTTACCAGCAGCTTGTTGACTTTGGCACACTATTCTCTGTATAGCTGATGGTCTATTGTGAGCCTGGACTTTTTCCAGCTCCGTTCTAATTTGCGCCTTACATGTTTAGCATTGTGCAGTTCCTGGGTATACCAAGGACATGATGGTCTGAGCGTTATGGTTTAAGTACACAGTGGTGCATGTTTATTGACAAGTGCCGCCAGTGTCTGTGTATATAATTCAACCAGCTCATCAACATCTGTCGTTTGCATACTTGCTTTGATGGGTTCTGAGCTGAAGAGATCTCTTTTGAATGATTCGACATTAATTGCCCTAAGTTTCCGAAATAAAATAGTTTTCCTCACTGTTGGAGGTTTTGCGGCTTTTGCTTCGAAAGTTACAGAAAAATGATCTCGCGAAATTTTACCGCTACTGTCGGACAGTCCAGGATCTGTGACTTCGTTGTTTGACACACAGTCGTCACAATCCCTTGTACTAACAACACCAAGAGTATGCCCCCTACATGAGTGGCTTCATCCACATGCTGTCGCAGTCCAAATGATTCGTGTGTACTAACAAAGTTAGCAGTGTTTCTGTCATTTGGAATGTCAAGGTGGATATTTAAATCCCCTAGAATGACGACCGGTCTGTCGATGGTCGCGAATTTAGATAAGAAAAATGGCCATTCATTCTCAAGAAAATCTCCAGTTTTTAGACCATTACCACGCGATGGTGGTGGTCTATAAACAACTACGCAGAGTGGAATCTCGGATACCTACAGTGCAGTCCATGTACTCAAAGTTTGAGAAATCATTATCTCTTGTTGATGTATGGAGGCGAAGTCCAATTGAAGCCTTATGCATGATTACTACCCCGCTACGGTTGACATTGCAGCGAGGGACATGTTCGATTTCGTAATGAGTAGGAACCAGTTCACTTAAGTATGAACTGTCAACAGAACTACCAAGCCAGGTTTCCGTAATGGCTACCACATCAAAGTCATTTGAAACGATATATGGAAAAGTAGTAAAGTCAAGCAGGCAAAGCCACATACAAGACGCAACCACCACCAAAACACCGATAGACAGCATGACACACACACACACACACACACACACACACACACACACACACACACACACACACACACACACACACACACACACACACACACACACACACACACACATACAACCACACACCCAAACGCACACACACACACACGAAATGAACACAGAAAACACCAAAAGACACACAAGAACCAGAGACAAACGTTCCACACATGAACAAAATCACAAGCACAAAGACGCAAGGCAAACAAAAGGAAGGGTGACAAAGAGAGTACCGCCTTGGCACGGTCAGTAGCAAAAAACCCACTGGGGGTTTAAACCGGTTTACGGACGTCCTAGCCTCACACTTCTCTCAAAGTCACCCTAGCTTTACAAATAGTGTAAATAAAGGTATCCCCGCTGGACTTACCAACAACATAGACGACGGTGAACACAGGACAACATGTAAAACATAGCATAATAACTGTGCCAATCCGTCAAATATGTACTCAATGACTTTGCTGAAGTCAGAGCACCTGCAGGTAAGCCGTTAAGGGCACGACAGGGAAAAAGTAATACATGAGTCTGGTAAGCTCATCCTGTATCCAAGTTTAAGAGTATACCATCATAGAGTACTATCCTCGGCCTGTCATCGCGCAAGCAAAGAGGGAAGCGTAGCTACCGACTGTAAAAGGGTCGATAACCAAACATGCAGTGCGTTGCAATATAATAGGATCATAACCTTTCTTTTTAAATGTTTTAATGCGTTTTATGAACAAATCATGAAAATGGATATGACCCCGAAATTTCCTAAGTTTGTAGATAGCATCCCCATAAAATTCTGGTTGAGAAATGCCTTGTCGCAGTAACGTCCGTAGATTGCAATTATATTTACTAATGAGAGGTAAATTTCGATAATAAAATTTAGAAAAAGTTTTCCGAAGTTTGTGATATCTGTAACCTTGCTTAAGAAGTTTATCAGTTATAACTAAATTACGTCTGTTAAAATCTTCAAGCAAAGGACAGGCTCGGGCAAACCTAATAAGTTGAGAAATATAAACCCCATAAGATGTCGAACGTGGCACATCTCCATCTAGAAAAGGATAATTAACAATTTAAAAATTAAATTCTTCTCTTTTATCGTATACTTTGGACGAAACTTTATCATTTGTAATTGAAAGATTCAAATCTAAAAATGAAGCATTAATGTCAGATTGATTAGCTTTGTTTAAAGACAGTTCTTTTGGGTAAATTGAAGAAATCATAGTATCAAAATAAGGATTATCTAAATTCAAAATATCGTCTAAATACCTTGAAGTTTTATTAAAAGCATTAACAATATCGGTCTGTGTATCAGGTTTTAAGCTAAGCATAAAATCCCTCTCGTAGCAATACAAAAACAAATCTGCAACAAGAGGGGCACAATTTGTACCCATGGGTATACCAACAACTTGACGATATATAGTCGCAAATAGAAAGAGCATTGTTTTTGACTGATCTAGGGTTTATACTGCATACTTTTAAAAAAGTCTGAATTCTCACTGGCATTGGAGTTTCGCATTTTACATGAACAACAGTTTTCGTTTTCTCAGAAAGAGGCACTGTTGAGAATTTACTCGTGTACCGGTTGGGTTTTGAAACAATGGGGATTACCTGGGGAAACTGTTTCAAATGACTGAGATTTATGCCATCAGATGAAACCCTACTTTCTGCTTGACGGTTTCCAGAAACAATTGGAATTGACTGAGGTATTTCCCTTAATTTGTTTAAATGAACACCGTTATTTTCATCCCAAATACGCTTTGGTTTTGAGTTGATCCTCTAGTGCCTCTGAATGTAGCTAAGCCAACTTGACAAAAGTTTAACAGTCCTAACTCTTTCAACCTGGACAATACTAGCTTGCTGGGTTTTAAAATAGGCGATAATTGCCCTATTATGGAAAGATCGCACCTGGTATACTGCTGTGTTGTACTAACCCGCTCTTCACCTGTATATCCCAATGCATGAGGCACACACATGTGAATTTAAAAAAAATCCAGTACTGCACAAAAATGATTTATTAATTTCATTTTTTCCATCAAATCACACAACAGAATCACTTAAAAAGTACACTAATCTATTAACACTTCCTTCATGCACAATAGTGTCACGATTCAGAAGGGTTTTCGAAGTATTTCCCTCTTTAAACTATGCAAAGCATCAGAGCGAAATCAATGCAGCCTTCACACCTTGGCGCATCTGTCATTCTGCAATACTGTCAGATTGATTCGCTTTGTTTAAAGACAGTTCTTATGGGTTCATTGAAGAAATGAAATCATAATTTCAAAATAAGGATTATCCAATTCAAAATATCGTCTAAATACCTTGAAGTTTTATTAAAAGCATTAACAGTATGTGCCTGTGTATCAGGTTTTAAGCTAAGCATAGCATTCCTCTCATAGCAATACAAATACAAATCTGCAACAAGAGGCGCACAATATTATCTAAAAGAAAGGTAAAAGATCTACAAACATCAAGGCAAGTTCACATTGTGTTCAACTTCTGAATTCGAAAAGAATGAACGTTGAACATTGTAAGCAAGGAACATTTTAGCAAAGGTGTTTTTTCTATTAATTTAATCAGTTTATCCTTAATAAGATGATGAGGTAGAGTGGTATAGAGTGTAGAGAAATCATAAGAGCTCAGTGAAGAAATGTTATACCGTTCATTTTCAAGTTCAGTTAAAACATCATCTGAATTTTTAATGGACCAAAAACATTAATACCAGAATTTTCATATATTTTATCACAGTAACGTTTTACATGTGCTTTGGTCGTAGTAAGAAAGGACGTCAAACGTTTTGATATTTCAGTAGTAGTACAACAACTAGAGTTGGTAATAAATCGCGCCTGATAAGGGTTTTTACGTAGTTTCGGAACCCAGTACAAAATAGAAAGTTTATGCTGTTTATGTTACTGCACATTTTTACAGGATCCGAGACTATATCTATTATGAAAATCTGATATAAACATTTCCATATCGATTGTGCTTCATTAACATCCATGTGGGATACACTTGAACATGTGTACCATAGATGTGGATTCTCAAGTTATATTAAACAGCTGCAGACAGTAATAATTGGGTATAAATGAAAAGGTTGTAGAGTCAAGCAGGTAAAGCCACACACAAAACGGGTAATACAGTGATATTAACCTGATAACAAACCATGTGACATTTTACATGTACAAAGGATATTATGCTAGCAACAAAGGATCAAAATTCTACAATATTTGTAAATTATTCATGTGTGCAGTTAACTTTTTGAATTCCTATGTACAGTATAAGAAAAACTCCATCAATGCAGAATTTTAAGAAATATTTATATTAGAAATAATTGTCGTACCCTTTATTACTTTTCTACAGTTACCAGTTACTCTGTTTGCAACTACAGCATTGAGTACACTAGCGATAAGTGGATACAGATGCTTCACTTATGTTTTTGTTTTACATGCACTTTACCACTGTATTTGTCATCGCGGTTGTTGTAGATTAGTCGGAGAGGGGATACGTCTACATGCATTTACACTGTTTGTCTTTTAGGGTTGGGATGAAATAAGTGTTAGGTTGGGCGTCCAACAACCGGTTTAACACCCCAGTGACTTATTTCACTGACCGTTCCAAGGCGGTACTTCAATCTTCCCCCTATTGTATGTTTGTTTTGTCTGTGCATCTCTTGATGGTTTTATAGTTATTAAATTTAAAATGTAGTACAACTGTGTCTTATTGGATTTCCACCTTTTTCTATATTCTATCCCGTATTGTGGAATTCTCTCTCTCTCTCTCTCTCTCTCTCTCTCTCTCTCTCTCTCTCTCTCTCTCTCTCTCTCTCTCTCTCTCTCTCTCTCTCTCTCTCTCTCTCTCTCTCTCTCTCTCTCTCTATATATATATATATATATATATATATATATATATATATATATATATATATACAGTTACTGCGCCTGGTGATGTGGTGAAACGCGTCGCTCATTGTTAACGTAGTAATTAAACAGTTTTATAGCCGTATATTATAACATCATTTAGTCTTCTTTTAACAATGAGTTCAGATTAATTATCGATTAGATTGGCAAAAGAAAACTACTTTGTAAATTGTTTTAAATGGAAAAGTAGTAAAGTCAAGCAGGCAAAGAAACATGCAAACCTAAACTCAACGCTTTACCTTACTGTTAAAAACTCTCATCTGAATCGACGACCTGAAAACGTCATTTGGCGGGATGTTGTTAATATTTAAATAAATTTGTTCCTTAACTTCCGAAACCATAAATTAATGGGAATGCTATATACCGTCAGGTAATTGGTATTCCTATGGGTACGAATTGTGCACCACTTGTCGCAGATTTGTTTTTGTACTGCTATGAGAGATATTTCATGTTGCGTTTGAATCCTCAATCACAAGAAGATGTTATAAAAGCCTTCAATGAAACTTCTCGATATTTGGATGATAGTTTTAACTTAGATAAACGTTTCTTTGATACTCTGATTCCTACAATTTATCCTAAAGAATTCAAATTGAATAAAGCTAACCCGTCCGACAATTATGCAGCGTTTCTTGATCTAGACCTTAAAATTAATAATGGAATGATTTCTTCTAAAATATATGACAAAAGAGATGATTTCCTCATCTTGACGGGGATGTTCCCCGTGCTCCATCTTACGGGGTTTATATATCTCAACTTATTCATTTTGCTAGAGCTTGTTCATCTATTGACGATTTTAACAGTCGAAATCTCATTTTAACTGGAAAACTGCTTAAGCAAGGATATAGATACCATAAGAAAAACTTTCTCTAAATTTTACTATCGAAATCTCTCGCTTATTGGCAAGTACCAATGTAATCTCAAGGTGCTTTTGCGACACGGTATTTCACATCCTGAATGTTATGGTGATGTGATTTACAAACTTCGTAAAATTATTGGACATACCCATTTTCTCACTTTGTTCATCAAATGTGTTAAACAATTCATTAAAAAGGGATATGATACTGCATGTTTGGTTGTAAACCCTTTTACAGTTGGCAATCACGCTGGCCTCTTTGCATGTAAGCCGACAAGAAAGGTTTAGTACTCTATGAAGGCGACCTCTTAAATCTAGAAATGGAAGGAGAACGTCGGATATCTGTACTATTTCATTTTTGTCGTACCATTTATTACTTTTCTACAGTTACTCTGTTTGCAGCTCAATCATTGAGTACACTAGCGATAGGTGGATACAGTATGTTCACTTAAATCTTTTTTCGTTATACATGCACTTTACCATTGTATTTGCCTTCGCGATTGTTGTAGATTAGTCGGAGAGGGGATACGTTTATTTACACTGTTTGTCTTTTAGGGTAGGGATGGAATAAGTGTGAGGTTGGGCGCCCATAAACCGGTTTAACCCCCCAGTGACTTTTGTCACTGACCGTTCCAAGGCGGTACTTCCATCTTCCTCCTATTGTATGTTTGTTTTGTCTTTGTGCGTCTCTTGATGGTTTTTTCTAGTTATGTACATTTGCTGTTCCCTTGTGTTGCTGTTCGGGCGAGTATTTGTTCTGTATGTGGTGTTTCCTGCATGACTCATTTTTGTACTTGGTTAATACCACGGTTTTAAACTGGATTCCGATTATTTTCTTCCGCTTCTAAAATAGCGCCAAATGACGTCACGGAGTAATGTCTTTATGACGCAGATAACGTCATAGAAACGACGTCAAAGAATACTTAGTTACCACTGTTGAGCCGTTAGGCGAAACATGTTTGGTTTATTATTAGTTTAAATTAGATTTATCACGAAAATACCTATATTTACACTATTTGTAAAGCTAGGGTAACTTTGATAGAATTGTGAGGATAGGACGTCCGTAAACCGGTTTAAACCCCAAGTGGTGTTTTGCTACTGAACGTGCCAAGGCGGTACTCTCTTTGTCACCCTTCTTTTTGTTTTCCTTGCGTCTTTGTGCTTATGATTTTGTTCATGTATTGAGTGTTTTTCTCTAGTTCTTGTGCGTCTGTTGGTGTTTTCTGTGTTCATCTTCTGTGTGAGTGTGCGTTTTGGTGAGTGGTTTTGTGTGTGTATGTATGTGTGTGTGTCATGCTGTCTATCGGTGTTTTGAAGGTGGTTGCGTCTTGTATGTGGCTTTGCCTTCTTGACTTAACTACTTTTGCAATTAGGAAAAAACAGAGGCGTGTTAAGTTAAAACCGGTTTTCCTGTTGTTTTAACACTGGAGTCGGTCCGGCTTTTGCCGGGTTATTGTTTTTATCCTATATATATTTATATATAGTTTTGTATGTATTTATATATGAGAGTGTAGAAAAATGAAATAAATGAAGTCGCAATAGATATTCCTGTTCTAAATCCTTGTAATTAATAAGCCACATGGTAACATGCATCTTTTCTTATTAATAATTATCTATTTTCGTGATAAATAACTAGTTCTTACACAAATGTATATTTATTCAATGATGTCAGTTTAAAACAGTTGCATAACACATACTCCATTAAGATATCTAGATCTGATTATCGTGAAAAGTTTTCAGGTTCCTCCTTTCAGGCAATGAACAGGAAAATAACGCGAATGTTTTCGTGAAAACTAACCTGTTAAGTTTTTTTGGCGAGACATTAACAGGAAAACCAAACTTTCGTGATAATTAAGTGGTGTCAGAAATATGCCACCATAATCATGCCTACCCGCCATCAATTCTATATTTTGTAGTCTTTGAAAATTACAACAGAACCTGACACATTCGCTTTCAAGACAGAAATTATGTTTGGAAACCAGTCTCTTATGAATGAAATGATAAGTTATCCTGGCCCAAAAAGATTAAACATTAGTATATAGTACACCCAGTTTCGTGTTTGTTCTTTATACAAATAGATATATAACTAATGACTATACCTGCTATATCATGCATTACTTTATATTCACAGTTGTTTCTTTTGTGAAAACAGATGCTCCCGATGATATAGACACTTATGACCCCTGGGGTGCAGCCATATGGCTTGATGCCCATGGTGTATGCTGTGGTGAACTAGAAAGCTTAGAGGAAATTACAATTCTGATGAAGAGGAAACGAAACAAGCGTAAAGACAATAAGATATCCTATATCGGAGAAGTAAGTTCACATAATTGTTGTTGACTTCTAGAGAATCGTAAATCCTAAAACAGAATTCTATGAAAATCAGTTACATTGCAGCGATAATTGTCTATCCTTGTTTTCGACAACATGTTTTGTGCAAGGATTTCTAAAAGTGCGTGGAAACATCACTTACCCGACCTATGTCTATCCATTAAATGAATACAAAAAGAACCTTTAATAATCTAACCAACTGACCAAATAAGTATACGCATGTTAACATAAAGTTAGCATGAATATTTCTCGTGTAACTTTGTGACCGGAAATGACGTAAGGTCTTTTGCATGTGGACATCATGTGTTATGCTTTTGCTATATACCAAAACACATGAAACAATGTCGCCATCATTTGGACCATACACGAACCTTTTTATCAAATGTCAGATAAGCATATTATGTGTAGACTACTGGTTTGGTGCACATGCTCTTCTAACTATTGGAAGTACATGTATGATTCATGCAGGAAAATATACGCAGTCGCCCAAACAGTACAATAACTAAAAAACAGCAAATGCATATGCCTATCAAAAGACAAGAGGATACGCACAACGACATAACAAACACACATAGGAGAATATGGGACTACTCGTATTTGCAAACAGCTTCGACCCAGATAAATGCCGAGTAACTCGGCGTCTCATCAGGATCCCAGCTGTATGACACTTTATTGACTGAGTATGCAAAGCACTCACACATAATGTCGTCATTGGCAATTCCAAATGTCTTCTTAACACTTTCTGGAATAAATATATTTGAATGAATTGATCGCTTCAAGAAAATTCATTAATTAAATGTTATAAAATGAACATTTATAAGGAAATGTATTTGCGTAGACAAAAACTCTTGGATCAGATCTATATAATTTCATAAGCAAATAGAGCAGAACCTGGTCAGATGGTTCCTATAATAGCCGTTTGGTCTTGGTCTACTCCGCAAATGCGTGAAAAGCCGTTTATATGAGGAAAAGGGGTAAAACCTATTCGCACCATTTCTGCATCCTGTATTAATACCATGTAGCATTGATATTTGTGACTGCAACTTAACTTTAAAGCGTGTTTTTTTAGGGAGTATTACGCAAAGTCATGATTCGATTTGATTTTGAAATACAAGTAGTTCGGTATGCGTCATACACAATTTATTTCTAAGATACAAATTCAGTGTTATACTATGTATTTCATTTTAGGCTGATCAAGTGCTGAAAAGTGTTTTGGAGAGGAAATGGAGTTTATATAATGCATTATTAGCTGCATTGGCTGAAAATGAGAAACAAATTCATTTCTCTTTTCATTGGAATGTCGAGGGAGAATCTTATGAAGAAGCCAAATCTAGTTCGATTAAATACAAACAACTCATGAATGACTGTCACATCATTGTTGCCGGTACGTCTATTTTTCAGTGCAATACTGTTTTGTAAGTCACCAGCATACATGCAACAGACGTGGGGCACCAGCTTCTTAGATCTTCGTTCGCGAAGCCAATATATTTTGAAAATGGGTGATCCTTCGAAATCAAAAGTAGAAATGCAAAAGGAGAAAATTGCAGACTCGGATTTATTGAGTCTGCTCATGAGAAATACTTAAAAGTGCAACACTACTCATGCCCCTAGCACCAGCTTAAGCAGTATTCAATATTCAAAACTAATCACATCAAAACTAATGAACCCGAAGAACCAGAAAATATAGCAACACTAGGAATGATATTCAAGTCATGATATTCTCTGCAAACGTACAGTAAATTGATGTTAGGTTACCATTTTCTTTAGACTCAACATGATAAAATAGTCTAATATCAATGAATGCATACAGGTTCGTTCCTATATTTAATTGGATAAAAATATCATTTTGATTTGTTTTTTTATTAAATTCGTGTTCTGTACCATAGAGAGGCAATGGATAGTTTTATTTATTTGCTCCTATAGCTTGTCTTTTCTAAAAGCATGGATACGATGGGAGTTTTGCCAAAAGTAGATATGTTATCATATTTTCCATACACCGGGATAGTGAGTTCTGACTCTTCGTCATATACAGAGCTTTGATATAATCTGACATGCTATCTAACAAGACATTCCTATTCAGAAAGCAAATTTTCTATCTACTAAGTTATCGCAGGGGATTTATTAGACGCAAGAAAAGTGTGATTGCCTGGTTTTCTATATGAGTTCTCAAAATATTCATTAAGCATCTAAGAATTATGAATTTGTAAATGTTAACTGTTGATATCAAATCCACATCGTACAAACCTGCTACGAATTTAGAAAATTTATTTCTGATATATTTACAGGTCAAACAAAATCAGGGAAGAGCTCCCTTTTGAATTTGCTCTTCGGAACCGATATTGTTCCCGAATCACTGTTGTTTGCGACTTCGACGATGTTCTGCGTGCATAGTAGTAGCACAAAAAAACTTGAAGTCGAGGAAAGGGATGGAAAGCGCACAGTGGTTGACATCAATGAAGTTACTGTTGCAGACCTGAAGGATACGCTAACGTATTATATAACATACGCTAAGAAGATCGATTTGTACTGGCCAATATTGAAGTTTCAGGTGAAAATTTAGAAACAATTACAAAGAATGCTATAAAGAACATATATAATACATGTTATTCATATGCAGGAGGAAATCTCGGTTTCATTGATAGATAACTACATAAATTGCTACAAATGTAACCCTTCCTTGCTACCGATTAAAATTTGTATATAAATGGTGCTCATGGTCAAATCTTTAACAAAACCCTAGATTTGATTCAGCAGTTATAGTGTTAATTTCATTTTATTTCAGGGATTTGTGACATTTATGGACGCACCAGGGATAGAAGAAGGCCTGGAGACTACTGAGCGTGTTCTTGAATATGTATCCAAAGCGATACTTTTGATACTCGTCATCGACAGTTCCAAAGTTGAACACATGCAGTATGAGGTGAATTGTGATTACTTTTGCTGTTTAAAGTAGCATAATCAACGAAGGAGTAAATATATTGCATTGTATATTAAACAGATAATTTAAACCTCAAATTAAATATTTAAATGTGTGTTGTTGTTGTTGTTGTTATATAGCCCTAACACGTATTATTGATTTCTAGCAATTGTCTTACTTACTGAAGAGGCATCTGGGATCGAGGTCGTACTTGAAACCTTCTAATGTGATATTCCTGTGTAACAAATGGGATAAGGTTGAAGATTGCAGAGAAGAGACTTCAGTATGGAAGGAAATCATGAACAGATTGAAGAAAGCATTTCCTGGCATGAGAGAAGAAAACGTTATCAGGATGAGCATTACCAAGGTGAAAAAGCTCACTGAATAAATCCAGAGAATACAATTAAGCATTAACTGTTTTTTTCTTGTCTTCGGTACTTGGATAGCGGTTTTAAAACACCACTTTAAATAGGAGAAAGACTATGTCAGAAATTTAACCCGATTAATTACACGTATGTGCGATGATAAAGATTTTCCAATTCTACAATAGTATGTACTGGTTTGTTTGATAGAAATTTGATTGACTCGATTGTCGTTGAATAATAATAGTAGAAATACATCTATACTAGAATTGCTTACGATACTGAACTTTTCAAATCCACAGGCAAAGCGATGGGTACGTGCTGGCTTAGGGACGACGAGCGATTATCAGGTTTTGCAGAAATGTATTGAATCTGTACTCCAGTCCAGTTTCAACACTATGCATGTTCAATGCGTAAATATATTGCGGTGGCCATTGATGATAAGTTCACGTAATAGGTATATTGTATTTATCAGATAATACTACTTAATGATCATATGAAAGATATAAAATTTCTTCGAAATGCTGTATGAATGTGGTAAATGGAATGGTAAATTCGAATTGTCTAATAGCGGCTAACCATTATTTTGTGTTCGATGCTTTTACTATAAAAAATAGTCAGTGAAGCCAAAAAGTACACGATACAAACATTAAACAACGTCAATGGCAAAAAACACACTTTAGGTTCAGTTGAAATTCTTTTAATTTTGTGTTTCAAATAAGAAAATATCTGGAGCCATTCTTATGGATTTCGTTTAAAATGCATGATTCTATATTCAGCGTCGTACGTGCATTTGCTTGAAAATTCAACCAGGAAAAGCCGTACACAAAACGCAGCCAATACCAATAGAAGTACATGTATGCGTTATGTAGGACACACCACATACAAAACACAGCCGATCGAACAGCACAACGACAAAAACAACAAATTTACACCCATATTAAAATACACAAAGAGAGCACAATGATATAAACAGTAGCGGAAAGATGGAAGTGTTACCGCAATGGAACGGTCAGTGACAATTTTCACTGGGGGTTTAAACCGGTTTAGGGGTGTCCAACCTCACACTTATTCCATCCCTATCCTAAAAGACAAACAGTAAGTGACACACACACATGCTAACACAAGTACAAAGACAAACATAAAAATAAGGGTGACAAAGACGGTACCGCCTTGGCACGGCCAGTTGCAAAACCACCATTTGGTGTTTAAACTGGTTTACGGGCATCCTCATCTCACACTTACCTCAACCATGCCGCTTAAGTAAGAATTATCATATGTATTTATTTCTGAAATATATGAAACCATGGTGTTGTTTTTAATAAGAAAACATATGTAGCCATTTAATGGTTTTCAATTAAGATGCATCTTTGTTTCGGAAAACATCAAAAGTGGGAAAGAGTCATACACTGGACACCACAAACAAAAGGGCAAGGCGCGAATTTCTTTTATCAAACAAGAAACAGGTCAGTTACAAAACAAAACGCAACGAAACACGCCAAAAGACATTAACACATTTACCATATATAACAACAAAGTTGATAATTGGGTTAAATGGAAAAGTGGTAAAGTCAAGCAGGCAAAGCCACGTGCAAGACGCAACCACCACCAAAACACCGATAGACAGCATAACACACACACACACACAACCACACACCCAAACGCTCACACACACACACACACGAAATGAACACAGAAAACACCAAAAGAGACACAAGAACCAGGGACAAACGTTCCACAACATGAACAAACCACAAGCACAAAGACGCAAGGCAAACAAAAGGAAGGGTGACAAAGAGAGTACCGTAAAAACAAAAAAACGGTCCAGGAACTATATGATTCTATATTCTTCGAAAATTATATACAATATTATACCTAATACACAATGCTGTTCAGTAACAATTATCATATGTATTTATTTTTTTCGAAGGACGATTGCAGTTCCAAACAAGCAGATGCAGGAACGATTGTTACTACAACCACTGAAGAAGGTATTGAATTTCTACTTGTTAAACTGGTATCCATTTGCCCTTTCTCAGAAACCTCGATAATATTACCAATTTGATGGAGGTACGATATAACATAACGTGATATCCAAGTATAGGTATTACAGTTAAAGTGAAACATTGGATATCAGTATTATCATGATGTCAAATTTGTGACCCATTATTTGGCACTCTAAAAGTGTGTTTCTTTAATGACACTGTCAATCCTAACCTGAGTCATACCTTGCCATGATTTGAAGCATACATGCTAATTTTCTGACTACTATAAGCCTTTAGAATAATTAAACATAAAGGGGAGAGTGGATGCTGATCTGCAGTTCATTCGATTAGTCTAAGCCGCCTTCCTTTTATCAGGGTTCAAAATCATGTCATCATTTAATTGTCGTGAGAGCACTATGTGACATACCCAAATATCGCAAAACCGTATTCACGCATTCATCCTAATATACACGATTCATCTAAGTGTTAGAATTTGCATCGTATAAAACACAACCAAGACAGTAGTGTTCAGACGTTCAGGCGCTAATATTGTTCTGGTGTAATTCCTGTCTCTTTATAGAAAATATAGGCTTACTCCCATTGTGATGAATATGTAATTATATAATGATATATTCATTATGACCGTGTTATATCTCTTTGCAAATTACTTGTAGCTGAAGGACACTGTTACAAGAAAAGTTGAATTTCACTGCAAAAAACTTTCGAAGGCGCTATATTGCCATTTAGAAAGTGCTGAAGTAGCCAGTCGGCGTTTAGAGTGGTATCATGACAACGTGCCCGATGTTATAGAGTGGGACAATGACGTAACACTGTGCAACATGATGAATTCAATATTCTCCAGGATAACACAAGATATTCTAGCATGGGAAATTAACTTTGGATACGTTTTGGATGCAGAAAATTCATTGAATCACACGGTTCAAACTGAAATCAGCTGTTTGAAGCAACCTCTCTCACGAAATATCAGTTCTGATCCAGGTAATTATTGTTAATTGTTTACTGCTTCAGTTCATACATGTTGGTCTTGACATCGTAACAAATGTTGTGGAGTTGTCTGGAAGGGGGGGGGGTACTTTAAATTCTGACTTGGGTGAAGGAGAGATAGGCTGGGCACCCACGAACATGATTTAAGCCTTTTTGGGCTACTGACCTTTCCAAGGCAGAAGTCCTACCTTCAACCTATGGTTTTCTTTGCTAGTTTATATGGTTAATGTTTAATGTCTTATGTGTTGATGTGTGTTCCGTCACGTTTTGTTTTGTTACTGTGCTGTTCGTGCTTGATTGTGTTTGGTACCGTGCCTAAAGTGTTTGACGGTTGTTTCCACTTTTACATTCCATATACATTAATTATGCGTATTATATGTTTCAGAAGAAAATATGTAGAGAACATTCTAAAGACAAACAATGCAGACCCTAATGAGAGACCTCTTCTATGAACGCTCTTATCTGGATCTTTACTGTTTGAAATGGGCATTAGTAACTATTTTCCCGACCTGAAAGGAAAACAAACTAAGGAGATACCTTCTCAAATACGTAAATATATGCCCGTCTACAACATATAAAATGGTTGTGTTATTGTCGAAAAGAACAAACAGGAATCTGTTTTAGGTCACTTTGCAGGCCTCTTTTGATTACTACGGTTCATTAAGCCGACCAGCAAAAAGATTTAGAATATTTAATGGATTGCTCTACCGATAACAGTTTAATAGTGTTTTATAAAAACAAATAACACTATAGATAGAAGCCACTAAATATGCTATACGCACGTGATTGGCTGCAGTGACAATCACATAAGGAGTTCTATTAATAAGAATAGTACAATTTGTTAGGGGTTAAAATCCGTTCCATTTTGGTAGTAAAGTTACCTTTCAGTAATTGTAATTTTTACAAACACATAGAAAGTACGGGCCACTGCCTTTCCGGTTAGCATATTACGTAAGTAATTAAGATATAAATAATGAGTGTATGTGTGTTCCTGGTGCGTTTAGAAAGTTCCATCATTACCGCTGTCATTCAATAATATTAGCCGATATAGTTGCTATGGCATTGATTCAAAATATGAACAAATGGTAACATTACATAATAGTTTTAGCTGGAAAGTGCTGAAATTTGGACAATTTGGCATATGCAAATATAAAGTCGATAGTAATATATATTTCTAAGAAATTAAACAAACATGCTTTTCAGGATATTCTAAAATGGCATAATAGAATTATAAACAGTTAGATGAAAAAGTAGTAAAAGTACAAAAATGAGTCATGCAGGAAACACCACATATAGAACAAACAGTCGCCCGAACGGCAACACACGGAAACATCAAATGTACATAACTATAAAAAACATCAAGAGACGCACAAAGACAAAACAAACTAAACAAAGACAGAACCGATCTGACATTCAGGCTTCCTTTTTAGATTTGAATCTTTCCATTACTAATGATAAATTTTCATCTAAAATATACGATAAAAGGGAAGATTTCGATTTTAAAATTGTTGATTATCCTTCTCTAGATGGAGATGTTCCCCGGTCTACATCTTATGAGGTTTACATTTCTCAACTTTTTCGCTTTGCCCGAGCCTGTTCTTTGCTAGTAGATTTTAATAGTCGTTATTTAGTTATAACTCATAAACTTCTAAGCAAGGCTACAGATATAATAAAATTCGGAAAGCTTTTTCAAAATTTTATTATCGAAATTTACCTCTCATTAGTAAATATATCTACAATTTACGGACGTTACTTCAACAAGGTATTTCTCATCAAGATTTCTATGGTGATGTTATCTACAAAATTCGGGGTCATATCCATTTTTCACGATTTGTTTATTAAACGCATTAAAACTTTTAGGAAGAAAGATGATGACCCTATTATATTGCAACAACTACATATTTGGTTATCGACCACTTTACAAAGGGTCGCTACGCTTTCCTCTTTGCTTGCACGATGACAGGCCGAGGGTAGTACTCTATGATGGTATACTCTTAAACTCAGAAATTGGATGAGCTTACCAGACTCATGCATTAACGGCTTCCCTGCAGTTGCTCTGTCTTCAGCAAAGTCATTGAGTACATATTTGACGGACATTCACAGTTGTTATGCTATGTTGTACATGTAACAAGGGTAGTAAATAACGACAAGACCCTAGTGGAGTTCGTTGTGTATATTCTCCAACAATAATGTAGTATATAGATGCATAGTAGAGTACGTTGATGAATAGGGTCTGCAACACAGATAAACAGAATATAATAAATTCTGAAGGGTGGTGATCCCTCGAAAGCAAAAATTGTAACACAAAAAGAGAAAATTGCAGACTCGGTTTTATCGAGTCTGTTCATGAACAGTAATTGAAAGTGCAACACTGCTCACGCCCCCTAGCACCGGCTTAAGCGGTATTCAATTTTCAGAACAAGAAGTACTGAAATTCATGATCTCGAAGGATCAGAAGGTATAACAACACTGAGAATGAAGTACGGGCGACGTTTTACGACCGCCACACAAACACTTAACACCTGCTGTTGTGAAGATTATAAATTCTGAAGGGTGGTGATCCTTCGAAAGCAAAAATTGCAACACAAAAAGAGAAAATTGCAGACTCGGTTTTATTGAGTCTGTTCATGAGCAATAATTGAAAGTGCAACACTGCTCACGTCCCCTAGCACCGGCTTAAGCGGTATTCAATTTTCAGAACAAGACGTACTGAAATTCATGATCTCGAAGGATCAGAAGGTATAACAACACTGAGAGGTTCAGAGAAACGACTATCTTTAACAAATTCAGTAAATGCAGCGTTGTTAGATACGCATAAATACAATATTCACGCGATTCAGTATCATTAACTAATAAATAAACTAAGTAAACTCACCAGAATATGAAGCTTGCTTAACAAGAAATAGAAAGATGTGCGATGTCTTCACTAGAAGAGCCAGAATGAGAGCGGGAGCTAAAGATGGTGTTGCACGTTAACTCGTGTCACGTAACTAAAGTAGCCACGTTATCCTCGCACGCATATATCAGACACTCCCAAACCGGTTCACTCTCTCTTTTCAGCCATGGACATATACAGGTAAACAAATATAAATAATGAAACGGGCTATAGCAAGCGGAATTCGACAATGCTATAGCCTCTTTCAATATAAAGCGCTGGCAACGGTACAGGGGATCTATACCTGGGTTGCATACTCCCTGGCTGGATTTAAATGTCTCCTGACATTTCCTAAAACTGTATTTAGGGAAATAGTTAATAAACGTTTAACTTAAGGGAACTCCATACCCTAAGCAGTAAACAAATTAAATTGTACATAAATTATATGAAATGTTTAAATGCTAAATTTGTAGCAGGCAACATTTCTACACATTTTAAAAGTAATAAGCCTTAATAATAAATTATTATCAAGTTGCGTGATCCTCATTATAATTTATTGATTTTGTAGACTGTAAAAGGTTTTAAACCATTTGAGCTGAACAAATCTGATTCTGGCTTCTACTAAGTGAAAATGATAACACTTTAGTTATAAAATTGCCAACTCAGATTACAGTCAGAATATAAATTACAACAGCAGGTTAAAATGGTTAAAATAAATAATCATCCAGTTATGATTCTAAGAAACCCTTTCTCCATACCTATCAGGGGGTCTTCTCTGCCGTCTTGGAAGGAGTGTAGACCTAGATGTTTGAGTGGGTGGTGAGTGAATTGTCTGGAACAGTAGAGTGTCTGGAATGGGTGTGGTGTCTGGAATGAGTGTAGTATCTGGTAGGTGTATACGTACTTGCAGAGTCAAGGATAGGTGTATGCCTGCTGACAGGGTCAAGGGTTGGAGAGGAAATTGCAGATCTACTCACAGTGAATGTGGTAGAAGGTACAAAAGTGTCAACAGGGGTCAGATCAAGATTGTGTCTTCTCTGTGAGACAGTTCTGTTTTCATCCCTGTAACTGGGAGGGTTCCTTCGCTGAGGGATGATATAGAGGCTGGATTCTGAATGCTCTTCTCAAGAATCTGAAGATTCAGATTCAACTCTCCTCTCCTGTTCAGACAAGAGCTGAGCTCTTGGCTTAGGCTTAGGTGGGACAGGCCGCTAAGAAGCCTCAAGTGGAACAAAGTTAAAAGGAAGCAGCATATTTCTATGCAAGGTGCGAACCTTGGAACCGTTCTCCTGTTTAACTTTGACATGGGTAGTAAAGGATTTGGGACAGAAGTAGACTACATATGGGTTTTCTTCCCATTTGTTAGCCAGCTTGGCTTTACCCTGTATCCCAACTTTCCTAACAAGTACTCTGTCCCCTTTCTCTAAGGTTGACTCTTTCACTGATCTATCATAGATGATCTTATTTTCTCACCTGTCTTTCCAGCATGTTTGGCAGCCTGCTCATAAGCAAACTGTAACCTAGGCTTTAAGTTTTCTGCCATATGACTGTGGCACTGAAGAAACCTCTTCTGGAGTAGGAGAAGTACCCAAAAATGCATCAACAGAAAGTCTAGGATGCCAGCCAAACATAAGATAGTGAGGAGAGAAACCAGTAGCATCACTCTTGGTGTCATTGTAGGTCTGTACCAAGGGTGTTACATAGGACTTCCAGTCACTCTTTTGATGGTTTTCAAGGGTTCCAAGCACCTTGAGAAGAGTTTGGTTAAAACGCTCAGCTGAACCATTCCCCATGGGTTAGGGTTAGGGGTTATTCGCGTTTTCTCTGTATTAGAGAGTATTAGAGAGTTCCTTTATACCTCGACTCTCAAATTTACGACCCTGATCACTATGGAGCCTTGAAGGAAAAGAATAGTACCTAAAGAAGTCGTCATACAGAGCCCGAGCAGTGGTCTGGGCTGTTTGATTTATGCAGGGGACAGCCTGAGCACATCGTGTAAGATGATCTGTGATGACCAAAATATGCTGAAAGCCACTTTTGGACCTCTCTAGAGATTGAAAATCCATGCAAACAAGCATCCATAGGATGCGTACTAGAGATAGGATTGAGAGGAGCCACAGGTTTGATACCTGTTTTGCGCCTAATAAATCTAGGGCAAGACTGTACTTTGGCTTCTATGTCCCTCTCAAGACCAGGCCAATAGAAACGCTGCCTAGCCAACCACAGGGTCTTCTCTTTACCCTGGTGGCCTGTGTCATCATGGATGCCCCTCATGGCCCTAGGTCGAAATGAGTTGGGTAAAACAATCTGTTCTACCTTCTGGTCATCCAATGATGCTGTTCTATAGAGAATATCGTTTATGAAATGGAGCTTACTCCTTTCTCGCAAATGCTTTTGTACAGCTGGTAATTCTTTTCTCAATGTGTCTTCCCTGGGGCGAGAACAACTGCTCCGCAGGTGAATAACACGAGCAAAGACATGGTCTAGCCTCTGCTCTGTATGCCAGTCAATCTTGGTTAACTTATTAAGAGTTGATACATCCTCATTGGCCAGATGAGGAATATCAGACACAGACAAGCTTTCCACAAGAGGAATGTTGCTGATGACTGACTGGCAGACTGCCTGAATAGAGTCAGGAAACAATCTGCTAAGAGTGTCATCATCTGTATTCTGCTTGCCAGACCTATACTTTATAGTAATAAAGTTAAAGTTGGCGAGAGCAGATACCCAACGGTGCCCAGTGGCATCCAGTTTGGCTGTGGTCAAGACATATGTGAGGGGGTTGCTGTCAATGACAACCTCAAATGTATTTCCTATAGGATAAGCATGGAATTTGTCTGTGACCGCCCACTTTAATGCTCTTTAAAACTCTAATTTATGGGCAGGGTGCATGCGTTCACTCGAACGCAGACTTCTGCTAGCATAAGCTATGACTTTTTCCAACCCATCTTGCTTCTGATACAGAACAGCCCCACGACACTTTCCACACGCGCCCGTATGGATAATGAAAGGCAAAGAGTAGTCTGCATAAGCAAGAATGGATGGATTGACAAGTCTATCCTTCAGTGTGTTAAAAGCACACTCCCGTTCTTCACCTCAGACCTATTCTGTAGGACTCTTGGATTTCTTCCTCGATTTCCTCTTTTGCTTGGGCTTAACAGTGCAGTGGCCCTCAAGAAGAGCATTAAGAGGCTGAGCAAGGGAAGAGTAGTCCTTGGCAAAACGTCTATAACAGCCGGCAAAACCGAGAAATTGACGCAATTCTTTTACATTGTTTGGTGGTTGCCAGTTTCTTATAACTGCAGTCTTGTCAGGGTCTGTGGAAACTCCATCTGAACTAACTACATACCCCAGATATATTATAGAACTTTCAAAGAACTCGCATTTGGAAGGTTTGAGCTTTAGATTATGCTGCTCAAGCTTTCCAAATACAGATCCAAGGCGTATAAGATGCTCCTTGAAAGATTTAGAGAATATCAGAATGTCATCTATAAAGACGAGGCACTCTCTGAGGTGTAATTCCCCCATGCATTTCTCCATGAGCCTCTGAAATGTACCTGGTGCGTTGCAGAGCCCGAAACTGAGACGCTCACACTCATAGAGCCCCAGGATACCGGCTGAGAAGGCAGTCTTAGCTTTGTCCGCCTCATCCATCTCGACCTGCCAGTAACCTGAACGCAGATTCAGTTTACTAAAAAACTTGGATCCTGCCAGAGTATCCATGGTGTCATCAAAACGGGGTAGAGAATAGGCATCCGTGCGAGTCTGAGCATTGAGAGTTCTATAGTCAATGCAGAAACGA
The DNA here is from genome assembly GCA_963576725.1 of Azorinus chamasolen. Taxonomy (NCBI): domain Eukaryota; kingdom Metazoa; phylum Mollusca; class Bivalvia; order Cardiida; family Solecurtidae; genus Azorinus; species Azorinus chamasolen. The sequence goes on from OY755240.1 coordinate 97,273,153, forward strand.
AGAGAGTTATCTTTCTTCCTTACTAATGGAAAAGTAGTAAAGTCAAGCAGGCAAAGCCACATACAAGACGCAACCACCACCAAAACACCGATAGACAGCATGACACACATACACACACAACCACACATACACACACATAACCACACAACCACACACCCAAACGCACACTCACACACGAGATGAACACAGATAACACCAAAATACACACAAGAACCAGAGACAAACATTCCACACATGAACAACATCACAAGCACAAAGACGCAAGGCACACAAAAGGAAGGGTGACAAAGAGAGTACTGCCTTGGCACGGTCAGTAGCAAAAACACCACTGGGGGTTTAAATCAACATTGGAAGAATAAGGACTGTCTGACTCTCTTATGACTTCAGCACTAAGCAAGTCCTTAATATGCTGCCGTACTTCCTTATACATGCCAGCAGGAATCCTCCCATATGGCTGCTTAAACGGGGTGTCATCTGTCAAAATGATATTATGTTTGACCAGGTCGACACAGCCAATATCATTGGGTCCTTTAGAAAATATATGGTCCCATTTACCGAGGACCTGTTGAGCACGAAGATATTGCTCTTCAGTGAGATCTGAACTGTTGATCTTGATACCCAACTCTTCTAAAGATGAAAGGTTAGAAGAAGGAGATGAAGCGAATCCGAACCCAAACTATCAACAACTTTGACCGCAATGATCCAAAATATTGCAGACCTATGTTTGATCACCACAGGCTTTGCAGTCATGTTGCAGACTTTGACTGGGATTCTGCAATAATCAAGTTTGCCGAGTTTAACCACTCTAGGGCACACTGTCAGAGTTGAAGAGACAACATTCTCTGTGACAACTTCAGCTATAGAGCTGTCAGCATTTCTGATGAACCCATTAACTATCAAAGTCTGGTATGGATCAACAGATATAGGCTTACGAGTACAAGCCTTGACAGAGAATGTCTGAACATTCAAACTATCCATGGCTAACTGCCATTTACTTGGAACTTCGGAGTTCAAAGAATTCTGCTTTAAGGGTCTGATGCCATTTGTTCCAATTATAACGGGACAAGTATAATTGTAATGTGTATCTGGAACAACCAGTACAGGTACAGGTAGAATGGTACTGAAATGTACCAATGTAACCAATGTATTGCAACTTTGAACCATCAGCTACAGAAATATCAAGTAAGACATTCAAGTCTTGGAGAGATGGTCTATGAGGAATGGAGTTATAGAAAGACTCCGATACAGTGGTTATCATAGAGCCACTGTCAATGAGAGCAACAACTTCCTGACCATGAAGTATAACAGTTTCCTCATTGGCTGAACATATCAATTTGGCCTTAGGCTCTTATGTTTGATCTGGTGTCAAAACAGCACTAGCTGCAGAAACAGCCTCAGTATAACCATCTACTGAGGCCCCTGGCCGTTTAAAGAATGTTGATAATTATGTGTGGTGTTGCTGTTGTTGTGTTGATAACTCTGTGTGTTGTTGTTGTTGTAGTGTGATCTTCCTCTACCTCTACCTCTGTTACCATTGTATCTGGTATTCTGTGTGTATGAGTTGTTTGGTGTTGTGTAGTTGCGAGAGTTGGTGTTGGTGTTGGTGTTAAGTGCAGAAGTAGACTGAGAAGTATCAAGCCTGTCCAAGATCTTAGACAACTTATCAGCTAACTGAGTATTGAGATCTTTCTGCAACTTGTCTATCTTAGAGTCAAACCTCCGCTCTAGATCAGAGAGTTGATCAGATGCAACAAGAGGCTGGTGAGTGCCTTTGTTGGAAGTGAGAGAAATCTCCTTCACAACAGTTCTGATCTCCTGGACAAGTGTCTGAAAATCTAATATGCTGTCATACTTATGAATGGTTCTGTCTTTCAGTCTCTCAGAGTGGAGTGACAGCCAGAACTTATGACGTAACACGTCATTTTTGGAAATTTCCAAAAGCTTACCACGGTTCACAGTTTCTTGCAGAAGACTGTTGAGACGACATCCAGAGCTGGTGACTGACTCATCGTGTCTCTGATAAGAATTAAAGAACTCCTGCATGATCAGACATTGTGAAGAAACGTCTTCAAACAGAGTATCAAGATGTCTAAGAATAGCATCAAGCGATGGAGCATCTCCTAGAGGCATGATAGCTTTCATGGCAGTTCCAATTAAAGAACGGTGAATAGATGCAATCACAGAACTTGGTGCAATGTCTCGATCTTTAGAATGACAGTGGACACTGAATATCCACTCATTCTATTGAATATCCCCCTTCTTGTCATCACCAGAGAAATATAGAAATTTATGCTGAAAAGTGGAAGCAGCATATTGTAAAGAAGTTTAGATTTGTCAATAGTTGGTGCAAGATATGGTGTAGAAGTAGGTGGAGGAAATAATGTCCTGGGTTTCTTATCTGGTACAAGTACTGAACGAGAAAATCATTTACAGGAGTAAGGAGGGAAGCTGCATTGAACATATGGGGCTTTGGATTCCTGGGTCTATGTGTAGGCTTAGGATCTATACTGTTTGTAAGGCGTGATTTGCATGGAGTAGGGGTTGGGTAAGGTACAAGACCCTAGAGCTCACAGCTGCAATCATCTCATCATCTGTCAACATTTCTGCCATCTTGAATAAATAATATATCCAAAGAATCAAGAACAGGACTGCCTCTGAAGTCTCTTACAAATAAACACTACATGTATATGAAAAAGGTTCTAGTTCCAAATCACAAAAAACAGCTCAAGAAGTCTAAGAAATGAAAAGTTATCACATATACAGTACAAAAACAAATAAAAATGACCAAAAGATAATCACTGCTAGAGCAAATATGAAAAAACACACACAGTGCACTGTAAATATTAACTAACACGGGCAATTAAATAAGTATAGCAGATGTCCTGTGCAAGCAATGAAAACAAAGCAAACTAGTCCTGCTCAAATTTCTAAGACAGCAAAGTAGTCTAAATGCATAAAATTAAGCAGTAGTACAAATCCTACAAATTCCTGAGAATATTAAAATAGTTTACAGATTTATTCCAACAGCAATGAGTAATGTACTATAAGAAAACCTGAAAATACCTAATTAAATAGATTTCCCAAATGAATATTATGTCCTTCATCTCTGTAATTAATATACAGTCACTCTGTGCTAGTCAAAATATGTATAAAATAACACAGAAAATAAGTACAGCACTATCAAACTAGATATTCACCTTCCTCTGTATGTAGGTTTCTGCTTCCATCAATCCTTCTGTCTATCCATAAATCAATTTCCAAGGGTGTTCAGATATAGCGAGAACAAAGGTTTTCAGAAAGTATACAGACAGATATGAAGTACACAGGGTGATAGTTAACAGCCCATATAAACACAATGAACAAGATCCTAAAGTTTTGTTTCCGACCAGCTTTTAAGCGGTTCAAAATTAAAACTCTAAACCATAACACTAATTATGGCTATATCTAGCGGTATATAGGTCAAACCAACCAGTAAACATTGCAGAAAATAATAAATAAAACTAAACCCATATTTACACGATGTAACGCTCTATCGTTCACGTATCACAGATAAAACTATTATACTAATATATGCACGTGGTAAGACCTGCTTTCTTACAGAAAATTCTATCAAAGCTATACAAAGTAAAAACGGAACGAAAGAAGAACGAAAAAGAAAACAGCTGTTTTTGGAAAATGCAGAGTGAGTCCGAATGAAAAGTCCAGGTTGGCTATAGTCTATCTCACAATTTGGAAACAGAAAATTCGCCACGAATATACTTGTTAAGAAAACATGACAATGTAAAATAAATACAACAAACGAAGGAAAATATAAATGCAACACTTACTGCATAGTCTTATGTAGTATAGTGAATAAATGCTGTGCAAAGCATAACATTTATGAGTTCTGTTCTGTTCAATACAGATGCATTTAACAAATATATCACTTACACTTTACCTGGTCAGTTTGCATGCTTCAATGCACACCAAACTTGTATACTTTCTAATTATAGTGTCCAACGGCTTGACCACTTCTTTCCCGCTCTTTTCTTGGTCTTATTCACTTTGTTCGCTATTTCTATTGAATCAAGACATGAATATTTCCAGCCATTTTGAATTGTTCCAGGTTTTAGACCCTTAGTTTAGGTAAGATTTTATATATTCATTTTATCTTCTATGTTTGTAGTAAATATGTATGTTAATTTAGTATAACATGAATATCAAATATAATTCTGTATAAGAGTATAATTGTTCATGTTACTACTTTAACATTATAATATAATAGCGTTACTGATAATTTATAATTATGTATAGCTTCTGCAAAGTGATGTTGCTTAAATTATATATATTGCATTTCCATTTTTTGCAGAGCTTTTCGTATACCTGTGTCCAAATAAATTGGAGTATCGAACAACTTCGTGGTCGGTCATATATAAACCCCTATTGTACCACATTACAACACTTAGTCCGTCCTTTTCAAAGAAAAACACAGATTAAAACAAGAAATTATCACAGAAGAAAACACAGCAGCCACAAGGTCACAAACAATGGCGATGATGGCCGTGTAGTCTCGTAAACTCGTTGACTCTCGCGCCAGTTCAAACAGCTGATATCAGCACAAAATGCACTCTGCTATCGATATACACAGTAACACCGAGAGAAAAAAACAATTGTGCACAGACAAAAAACATGATATCACGTATTCACATGTGTGTGTATATTTATATGTGTGGGCACTCAAAGAAAAAGCACTGACGAAGAGAAAGCCGGAGTCGTCTAGAAGAAAGTAGATAAATCTGAAGACGCTCGTCCTTCCAATTTCGTGGTCCAAAATGTACTCCGCTCCAAAATGCAAGCTATGAAGTCCACGAGATGGTGACGTCTCGCGCTTCCACCACGCTGACCCAAAGTTGGAGAACTTGTCGTGGTCGCCAATGTAACCAAGGTAGTAAATAACGGTCAGAAATGGGATGAGCTTACCAGACTCATGTATTATTGTTTCTCTGTCGTGCCCTTAACGGCTTCCCTGCAGTTGCTCTGTCTTCAGCAAAGTCAGTGAGTACATATTTGACGGACATTCACAGTTGTTATGCTATGTTGTACATGTAACAAGGGTAGTAAATAACGACAAGACCCTAGTGGAGTTCGTTGTGTATATTCTCCAACAATAATGTAGTATATAGATGAATAGTAAAGTACGTAGATGAATAGGGTCTGCAAAACAGATAAACAGAATATAAGTTCAGAGAAACGACTATTTTTAACAAATTCAGTAAATGCAGCGTTGTCAGATACGCATAAATACAATATTCACGCGATTCAGTATCATTAACTAATAAATAAACTGAGTAAACTCACCCGCTGGTCGGAAAATGAAGCTTGCTTAACAAACGAAGTAATTAAAGCAATAGAAAGATGTGCGATGTCTTCACTAGAAGAGTTAGAGCCAGAATGAGAGCGGGAGCTAAAGGTGGTGTTGCACGTTAACTCGTGTCACGTGACTAACTTAGCCACGTTATCCTCGCACGCATATATCAGACACTCCCAAACCGGTTCACTCTCTCTTTCCAACCATGGACATGTACAGGTAAAAAATATAAATAATGAAACGGGTTATAGCAAGCGGAATTTGACAAGGCTATATGCTGTTTCCAGATAAAGCGCTGGCAACGGTACAGGGGATTTATACCTGGGTTACATACATTTTGTACTGTGATTACTGTCTTCTATGTTGTGGGGACGTCCGGCAGGGATACCTTTATTTACAATGTTTGTTTAGTTAGGTTGACTTTGAGATAAGTTAGGACGTCCGTAAACCGGTTTAAACCCCCAGTGGTGATTTTGCTACTGACCGTGCCAAGGCGGTTCTCTCTTTGTCACTCTTCCTTTTGTTTGTATTGTGTATTTGTGCTTGTGTTTTGTTCATGTTCTTCACTGGTGCTTGTGTATTTGTTGGTGTTTTCTGTGTTCTTCTCGTGTGTTTACGTGTGTTTTGTTGTGTGTGTGTGACATGCTGTCTATCGATGCGTTGGTGGTGATTGCGTCTTGTATTTGACTTTCTACTGTATGTGTGTGTATGAGTATAAATTGCTATATCAATTGCTTTCTGTAGGTGTTTTGGTGATGGTGGCGTTTTGTGTGTGGCTTTTCCAGGAACGGTCAGTGACAAAAGTCACTGGGGGGGTTAAACCGGTTTATGGGCGCCCAACCTCACACTTATTCCATCCCCATCCTAAAAGACAAACAGTGTAAATAAACGTATCCCCTCTCCGACTACTCTACAACAACCGCGATGGCAAATACAGTGGTGAAGAGCATGTATAACGAAAACATGTAAGTGAACAAACTGTATCCACCTATCGCTAGTGTACTCAATGATTGAGCTGCAAACAGAGTAACTGTAGAAAAGTAATAAAGGGTACAACAAAAACGAAATAGTACAGATATCCGACGTCCTCCTTCTGTTTCTGGATTTAAGAGGTCGCTTTCATAGAGTTTTAAACCTTTCTTGTCGGCGAACATGCAAAGAGGCCAGCGTGATTGCCAACTGTAAAAGGGTTGACAACCAAACATGCAGTATGTTGTAGTACTATAGGATCATATCCTTTTAAAATTGATTCTTATTACAAGATCAATGTACCACCAGCGAATAGAAATTTGAAATAATGAAAACAAATATATTAAAATACTTAAATACTATGATATAATTATTTTGAAAAGTCATGATTTACAGGATTCGGCAATTTTCTTTACTGTAGAACATGTATAATCTTCCAACTTAAACGGATAACTTGATGTGAAGATTATCGAAAAGAAGGACGTTTGTGCAGAAACGATTTTACAAAATTACTGGACTTTGTATTTGTTCTCTAAAATGCGTACTTGATTAGAGACAATCTCATCTTAAGGGAGGAGGGGAGGGGGGAGGGGGTCCGCGTCCTATTGAAATGTTTCTAGTTCAAGTTGTAATGCTTGTGATGAATAATAAATTTATAAGAGACTGTGTATATAAGTTTAGGCTAGCTCTGAAACGGTTGATCGTATAATAGTTTTTTATACGCCCACCTAATAAAGGTGGTCGTATATTGGCGTGGCCCTGTCCGTCCGTCCGTTCGTTCGTTCGTTCGTTCGTTTGTCCGTCAACATTTTGTTTGTCCGCAGTTTTCTCGGAAAACTGTTCGACAGATATTAATGAAACTTCACACAAATGTTTAATGTATCAAGATCTGAAGCTGAGTTGATTCTGAGGTTCATTTGATTTTTCGTTTTAGAGTTATGGCCCTTTTCCTTAAAAATGCAAAAAGTTTGTCCGCTGTTTTCTGGGAAAACTGTATGAGAGATATTAATGAAACTTCACACAAATGTTTAATGCATCAAGATCTGAAGCTGGGTCGATTCTGAGGTTTATTTGATTTGTCGTTTCGGAGTTATGGCCTTTTTACTTAAAAAATAATGTAAATACATGCAAATAGATTGTCCGCTGTTTTCTGGGAAACCTATTTGAGAGATATTAATGAAACTTCACACAAATGTTAAATGCATCAAGATCTGAAGCTGAGTTGATTCTGAGGATCATTTGAGTTTTCGTTTCAGAGTTATGGCCCTTGTCCTTAAAAAATAATGCAAATACTTGCAAATAGTTTGTACGCTGTTTTCTGGAAAAACTCTTTGAGAGATATTAATGAAACTTCACACAAATGTTCAATGCATCACGATCTGAAGCTGAGTCGAATCTGAGGTTAATTTGATTTTTCGTTTCAGAGTAATGGCCCTTTTACTTAAAAAATAATGCAAATATATGCATATAGTTTGTCCGCTGTTTTCTGGTAAAACTATTTGAGAGATATTAATGAAACTTCACACAAATGTTTAATGCATCGAGATCTGAAGCTGAGTCGAATCTGAGGTTCATTTGATTTTTCGTTTCAGAGTTATGGCCCTTTTACTTAAAAAATAATGCAAATATATGCATTTAGTTTGTCTGCTGTTTTGTGGGCAAACTGTTTGACAGATATTTATGAAACTTCACACGCATGTTTAATGCATCAATACCTGAAGCTAAGTCAATTCCGAGGTTCATTTGATTTGCCGTTTCGGAGTTATGGCCCTTGCACTTAAAAGAAATAATGCAAATGTATTCAAATTTATATGAGGATGGCCATAACTTTTTCATTTGAAATGATATTTACTTCAATTTTTTATATGGTTAAACCTTAATATGAATTTTCACATATATTGCGGGTTTTTGGTAAGTCATTTTATTCTAAAGTTATGGTCCTTGAACTTTGTGTGTTCGTTGCTTTGTTTGTCGGTCAGCTTTTAGTTTGTCTCTTGTTTTCTGGGAAAACTATTAAAATGATATAAATGAAACTTTACAGAAATGTTTCAAGCAATAAAATCTGAAGCTGGGTATATTTTGAGGTTCATTCAGTTTGTCTTTACAGAGTTATGACCGTTGCACTTTTCAAAAATCTGCAAATATGAAGATATTTATTTTTAAAAATAGTATCACCTTAAGATGGAAATTAAGTTCTGAAGCACAGATTAGAAAATGTCAACACTTATAAGGCATGTTGAATCAGAGAAAGTTTGCAAGTGGGTGTATTATGTACCGTATGCGGTACTCTTGTTACCTGTTACTTACAAGTTGTTTATATAATGATAGTCAAATGCTTGTGGACGTTTATGTGTCTAACTCATAAGATATTACAGTTTTGGAACACTGTAAAAGGGACACAACTCGCATTTAAGATTCAGGATCCAAGGGTTCTAGTAAAATTAGTTCCTTGCCATCATATATGAAGTGTTAATGAGCCTAGTTATAAATTATCACAAGTTGTACCCATAGGTATACCAAAACCTTTACGATATGTGATATCCCCATTGTCACAATTTTTATACAGAAATATAAAGAAATGTGATTCCCAGTTCTGAGATTGAGAAAAGAGACAACCGAATAGTAATCAGTTCATATATATTACAACAACACACTATAGGAATTCTTAAACCTGAATATTCATATGAATGAATATTCATTAACATAAAATATATCTCAGCCTAGGAAGTATCCATGAACACGTCCATAAATATTCATAAACATATAACATATGGTTATGAATGCACACCAGCTCGTGCAATATAAATATGCATATACACAATACCACCACTTACAGGTTACATTTACGTAAAAGAGTCAATCGTATAAAATCATTATTTGATACTATACTATGATGATTATATATATATAATGTATATATGAAAATGTCAAAACTAAGCCGAATATTCACAGTTCTCTGGACCACACAGGTTTACCAGTCCTTACTCCACCTACACTACCTAAGACACCACACAGGTTTAATGAAAGTATATATACTCAGTAGTTACTGCTATGCGAAAACGGGTAACTGTTTGAAACCACAAAGGTAAATGTTTAACACATAGAATTTCACACAGTATAATATACTCTATATAATGTGCCATACAGGCTTAATATATAGTATAGACTTCTTGTTTAACGAAGGTAAAGGCACATGTAAGGTTCTACTGTGATAAGACTTATGAAAGTTCTGGAATAAATCTCTTCTGGTCTATTAAGAACTCTTCAGAAGTCTTAAACAAACTAAAAAGGGATATGATCCTGTATTATTACAACATACTGCATGTTTGGTTGTGAACCCTTTTACAGTTGGCAATCACGCTGGCCTCTTTGCATGTACGCCGACAAGAAAGGTTTAGTACTCTATGAAGGCGACCTCTTAAATCCAGAAATGGAAGGAGAACGTCGGATATCTGTACTTTTTCATTTTTGCCGTACCCTTTATTACTTTTCTACAGTTACTCTGTTTGCAGCTCAATCATTGAGTACACTAGCGATAGGTGGATACAGTATGTTCAATTAAATGTGTTTTTGTTATACATGCACTTTACCACTGTATTTGCTGTCGCGGTTGTTGTAGATTAGTCGGAGAGGGGATACGTTTATTTACACTGTTTGTCTTTTAGGATGGGGATGGAATAATGGTGAGGTTGGGCGCCCATAAACCGCCTAGTTGCGGTATACAGTACGTAGGACAAACAGGACGTGCTTTGAAAACTCGATTTCGTGAGCATGCATATCAGTGTCGAAATCGTAAACTAAACAATTTTTTATACCAACACTTTCGGAAATCTGGCCATTCTTTTAAAGATGTTTTAGTACGAATTGTTGAGCATATAACATATGATAAGGATGCGACTAGTAGCTTTAAATCGAAAGCTAGATTTATATCTGAATTAAATTGGATCAAAAAATTGCAAACACCTTTTCCTTTAGGACTGAATGATAATATTTACCAGACTGGAAATATTTCAAAAGAACCAGATATAGATATTTTTTCAATTTTTTCTATTAGAAAACGCAAATCTCGATCGCATGGCATTCGCAAGAATGGTAATATTAAACGAAAATCTCGTTTGAAATTGACTCTTCTTGATCTACATACTTTACGCCTAATTTCGGGTAAACATGCCATGCTTTCTAGACTTTCCTCCTTATCTATATGTTCATTAAAAGAAATTGACGAGCAAGCCGATAAAATTATTTTTCGATCAGATCCTCTCATAGGAACGGCTAGTTTGATACAAAGCTTTACTCTACATGTTCTCAGACCGCACATCGACAAATTATCTGAACACCAAAGATTCTTCTTGAAAATTCCTTTTATTAATAAAGGTATTGATTTTATTGACCTCCAAAGTATTTTTAGAGACAAAAATGTAATTGACACTATTCCTAAATACTTTAAAAATACAGAACCACCTATCATCTGCTACAAATATAACAAACCCATCAGAAATACAATTTTCAACTATAATAAAATTGTGGCCGACCTTAATATTAATGATAATATTCCTGATAATTGAGATTGCGCCACCTCAAAATTTTGCTATTCTCCGGCTGGTCATGTGATTACTGGTAATTTTGAGATAATTAAAGATAAACGTCTACGATCTCTTTTGAATAAAGGTCCCAAATATAGAATACCATCCTTGATAGATTTTAACTCTTGTCGAGTTCAGATTGCGGAGACTTTACAAAATTTTAGTCTTAAATGGTGTCGAAGAGAACATGTTGAGTCTACTGCCCTTTCTTGTTGGAAAAAACTAATTTTTGATATAATTGATAAACGCATTTCCTTTTACAGCTCTAATAAACACCTTCTTCCACCTAAACCTAGAACTTCATTTAGACATCTTAAAAAGGGTTTGCAGGATTTCCATTCAAAATACGTTTTTGTTCCTGCTGATAAGGCATCAAATAATGTGATTATTATTTGACGATTACATTATATCGATGTCTTGAAGCAGGAAATTACTAATACCAAGTCATACATTTCAGTTACCACTGACGAAAAGACCATCATTTCAGACCATGTCAAAAAGTGTGAACAATTTGGAACCGATATTAAAATTACACAACATAAACTTCCTACTATGTATTGGTTACCAAAACTACATAAAAAACCATATAAAGCGCGTTTCATTGCAAATTCTAGTTCATGTACAACTACTAAATTGTCTATACTTTTGACTTCTTGTTTAACGAAGGTAAAGGAACATGTAAAATTTTACTGTGATAAGACTTATGAAAATTCTGGAATAAATCTCTTCTGGTCTGTTAAGAACTCTTCAGAAGTCTTAAACAAACTTAAGAACAAAAGGTATCTTGCATCCACTGTAAGCACTTACGATTTTTCTACTCTGTACACAACTCTTCCTCATATTTTAATTAAGGATAAGCTTACTAGCTTAATCCAGAAAGTATTTGCCCGAGAAAAAACATCGTTCTTGGCATGTAATGCTGAAAAAGCTTTCTTTACTGACGAGCAAATGAAATATTACACCAATTGGACTTGCTCAGAAGTTTGCGAAGCACTAACCTTTCTTTTGGATAACATATTTGTACGTTATGGGAATGCTATATACCGTCAGGTAATTGGTATTCCCATGGGTACGAATTGTGCACCACTTGTCGCAGATTTGTTTTTGTACTGCTATGAGAGAGATTTCATGTTGAGTTTGAATCCTCAATCACAAGAAGATGTTATAAAAGCCTTCAATGATACTTGTCGATATTTGGATGATATTTTTAACTTAGATAACCCTTTCTTTAATGCTCTGATTCCTACAATTTATCCTAAAGAACTCAAATTGAATAAAGCTAACCCGTCCGACAATTATGCAGCGTTTCTTGACCTAGACCTTAAAATTAATAATGGAATGATTTCTTCTAAAATATATGACAAAAGAGATGAATTTATTTTAATATTGTAAATTTTCCTCATCTTGACGGGGATGTTCCCCGTTCTCCATCTTACGGGGTTTATATATCTCAACTTATTCGTTTTGCTAGAGCTTGTTGATCTATTGACGATTTTAACAGTCGAAATCTCATTTTAACTGAAAAACTGATATAGATACCATAAACTAAGAAAAACTTTCTCTAAATTTTACTATCGAAATCTCTCGCTTATTGGCAAGTACAAAGGTAATCTCAAGGTACTTTTGCGACACGGTATTTCACATCCTGAATTTTATGGTGATGTGATTAACAAACTTCGTAGAATTATTGGACATACCCATTTTCTCACTTTGTTCATCAAATATACAAAACAATTCATTAAAAAGGGATATGATCCTGTATTATTACAACATACTGCATGTTTGGTTGTGAACCCTTTTACAGTTGACAATCACGCTGGCCTCTTTGCATGTACGCCGACAAGAAAGGTTTAGTACTCTATGAAGGCGACCTCTTAAATCCAGAAATGGAAGGAGAACGTCGGATATCTGTACTATTTCATTTTTGTCGTACCCTTTATTACTTTTCTACAGTTACTCTGTTTGCAGCTCAATCATTGAGTACACTAGCGATAGGTGGATACAGTATGTTCAATTAAATGTGTTTTTGTTATACATGCACTTTACCACTGTATTTGCTGTCGCGGTTGTTGTAGATTAGTCGGAGAGGGGATACGTTTATTTACACTGTTTGTCTTTTAGGATGGGGATGGAATAATGGTGAGGTTGGGGGCCCATAAACCGGTTTAAAACCCCCGGTGACTTTTGTCACTGACCGTTCCAAGGCGGTACTTCCATCTTCCTCCTATTGTATGTTTGTTTTGTCTTTGTGCGTCTCTTGTTGTTTTTTCTACCCATGTACATTTGCTGTTTCCTTGTGTTGCTGTTCGGGCGAGTGTTTGTTCTGTATGTGGTATTTCCTGCATGACTCATTTTTGTACTTTTAAGAACAAAAGGTATCTTGCATCCACTGTAAGCACGTACGATTTTTCTACTCTGTACACAACTCTTCCTCATATTTTAATTAAGGATAAGCTTACTAACTTAATCCAGAAAGTATTTGCCCGGGAAAAAACATAATTCTTGGCATGTAATGCTGAAAAAGCTTTCTTTTCTGACGAGCAAATGAAATATTACACCAATTGGACTTGCTCAGAAGTTTGCGAATCACTAACCTTTCTTTTGGATAACATATTGTACGTTATGGGAATGCTATATACCGTCAGATAATTGGTATTCCCATGGGTACGAATTGTGCACCACTTGTCGCAGATTTGTTTTTGTACTGCTATGAGAGAGATTTCATGTTGAGTTTGAATCCTCAATCACAAGAAGATGTTATAAAAGCCTTCAATGAAACTTGTAGATATTTGGATGATAATTTTAACTTAGATAACCCTTTCTTTGATGCTCTGATTCCTACAATTTATCCTAAAGAACTCAAATTGATTAAAGCTAACCCGTCCGACAATTATGCAGCGTTTCTTGATCTCGACCTTAAAATTGATAATGGAATGATTTCTTCTAAAATATATGACAAAAGAGATGATTTTGATTTTAATATTGTTAATTTTCCTCATCTTGACGGGGATGTTCCCCGTGCTCCATCTTACGGGGTTTATATATCTCAACGTATTCGTTTTGCTAGAGCTTGTTGATCTATTGACGATTTTAACAGTCGAAATCTCATTTTAACTGAAAACCTACTTAAGCAAGGATATGGATACCATAAACTAAGAAAAACCTTTTCTAAATTTTACTATCGAAATCTCTCGCTTATTGGCAAGTACCAATCTAATTTCAAGGAGCTTCTGCGACACGGTGTTTCACATCCTGAATTTTATGGTGATGTAATTTACAAACTTCGTAAAATTATTGGACATACCCATTTTCTCACTTTGTTCATCAAACATGTTAAAACATTATTAAAAAGGGATATGATCCTGTATTACTACAACATACTGCATGTTTGGTTCTCAACCCTTTTACAGTTGGCAATCACGCTGGCCTCTTTGCATGTAGGACGACAAGAAAGGTTTAGTACTCTATGAAGGCGACCTCTTAAATCCAGAAATGGAAGGAGTACGTCGGAGATGTGTACTATTTCGTTTTTGTCGTACCCTTTATTACTTTTCTACAGTTACTCTGTTTGCAGCTCAATCATTGAGTACACTAGCGATAGGTGGATACAGTTTGTTCACTTAAATGTTTTCGTTATACATGCACTTTACCACTTTATTTGCCGTCGCGGTTGTTGTAGTTTAGTCGGAGAGGGGATACGTTTATTTACACTGTTTGTCTTTTAGGGTGGTGATGGAATAAGTGTGAAGTTGGGCGCCCATAAACCGGTTTAACCCCCCCAGTGACTTTTGTCACTGACCTTTCCAAGGCGGTGCTTCCATCTTCCCCATATTGTGTGTTTGTTTTGTCTTTGTGCGTCTCTTGTTGTTTTTATAGTTATGTACATTTGCTGTTTCCCTGTGTTGTTGTTCGGGCGACTGTTTGTTCTGTATGTGGTGTTACCTGCATGACTCATTTTTGTACTTTTAATATTTGAATAGTTTCACAATTTCCACACAGGACAGGCCGACACGCAGTCTATAGCGCTAGAACACAAATATACCAACTGACATGTCGATAATGTTGATGAACTGAAGATAAATAACATTATATACCGGCTCACAAGCTTCTCATGGTATTAATTCAAGTACAAAAATGAGTCCTGCAGGAAACACCACATACAAAACAAGTCTCATGGAAATGCACCAGGAAAGTTAAATATATCACATCCTCTCATGGCATACAGTTTGTTTCAGGGCGAGATAGGGTTTATCTCGTATTTAAATGAAAACCCAGCCAAAGTTTGATATGTATAAGGTACCGTCAGGGCGTATCAGTATGTACAGTCGAAGCCAACTAAAACCGACGGATAAAGGTCTACTAACTGAAACTGCTACTAAATGTTAAACTTTTCTAAATTTTGTTATCGAAATTTACTACTCATTAGTAAATATAATTGCAATCTACGGACGTTACTGCAACGAGGCATTTCACAACCAGACTTTTATGGGGATATTATCTACAAACTTAGGAAAATTCGGGGTCATATCCATTTTCATGATTTGTTTATAAAACGCATTAAAACATTTAAGAAGAAAGGTTATGATCCCATTATATTGCAACGCACTGCATGTTTGGTTATCGACCCTTTAACAGTCGGTAGCTACGCTTCCCTCTTTGCTTGCGCGATGACAGGCCGAGGGTAGTACTCTATGATGGTATACTCTTAAACTTGGATACGGGATGAGCTTGCTAGACTCTTGTATTACCTTTTCCCTGTCGTGCCCTTAAAGGCTTACCTGCAGGTGCTCTGACTTCAGCAAAGTCATTGAGTACATATTTCACGGATTGTCACAGTTATTATGCTATGTTTTACATGTTGTCCTGTGTTCACCGTCGTCTATGTGGTGGGTAAGTCCAGCGGGGATACCTTTATTTACACTATTTGTAAAGCTAGGGTGACTTTGAGAGAAGTGTGAGGTTATGACGTCCGTAAACCGGTTTAAACCCCCAGTGGTGTTTTTGCTACTGACCGTGCCAAGGCTCTCTTTTTCAGTCTTCCTTTTGTTTGCCTTGCGTCTTTGTTCTTGTGGTTTTGTTCGTGTGTGGAGTGTTTGTCTCTGGTTCTTGTTTGTCTGTTGGTGTTTTCTGTGTTTGTCTCGTGTGTGAGTGTGCGTTTGGGTGTGTTGTTGTGTGTGTATTTGTGTGTCATGCTGTCTATCGGTGTCGTGGTGGTGTTTGCGTCTTGTATGTGGCTTTGCCTGCTTGACTTTTCTTCTTTTCCAATGAAAACCGAACTTCAATCCATTCGAGAAATTTGCAGTGAAACAATAACCTATGGTAACCTACAAGGGAAAGGGGAAAAGTAACTTACAGTACCTGTTCAATGTTTCCTCCTCAAATGTATTTCTTCTTACATATTGTAAGCTAGTTGGCCACACCCCAAATGACCAATGCAGTACACACCGCTCTATACACATACCAGTTAGACTAACAATAGCGATCAGCCAAGCGTGAAACTCACCTGTCCGCTATAAATCAATGCACACCTGTATCAAAGCATTAAAAGTCCTAATGAAATTGTAACTTTTGTGACAAGTACCCTCCTGCTCAAGTTAAAATATACATAGTCTAGCTAAAACATGTCACAAAATTAACCTGTAACTGTCACACAAAACTCAAACAACACCTACAAAAATTCTTAAAAGCAAACAGAAACACTATCTCCCTAAATCTTCGACCTTCTCAAAATATCTGCACCCACGTTTTCAGATCGTTTCACATACTAGATTCTGAATCGGTAAGGCTGAAGCGCCAAAACCCACCTCATTATCCTTGGGTTTTAAACCTACGCTCTGTTCGTATGAATAAGCGGACTGTGATCAGTTTCTAGATAAACCCTCTTCCGTATAAGTAACACTGAAACTTCTGTACTGCCCAAACTATCGCAAACCCTTCCTTCTCAGTGGTAGAATATCTCTTTTCCCTCGGAAGAAGTTTCCGACTAAAATAAGCCACGTGGAAGTTACTTTCACCATGTACTTGCATGAGAAAATATCCTATCCCTTCTTCTGAAGCATCAGTTCAAAGGACAAATTCTAACCTCCATTTTGGAAGACACAGAACAGGACCCCTAACCAAGTAACCAATAAGTGACCTTAATGCCATTTCAACCTCATCTGATCATACTACTTTATTTGGGCACCCTTTCTTGGTCATATCTGTCAAGCAAACCGAACTAACATTCGGGGAAAATTTCCTATAGTATCCATCTAAGCCAAGAAAAGATGGAACCTGGGTTTTAGTTGTTGGACTTTTGCATTCTTGTAAGGCTTTTATCTTTTCTGGATTTGGTTGCAGCTTCCATCACCTGCCACACGACCTTGGAAACAATGTTTTTATAGCCCAGCTTACATTTAGAAGGTCTAGCTGTTAAGCTTGCCGACCTAAGCCTTTCAAATAAACCTCTCAAACTAACAATATGGCACTCCCATTCATTAGTGAAATCACGAATATCATCAACAAAATTGTCAATGTTGTCAAGACCATCCAACAGCTTTCTCATCATCTTGCAGAAAGTTGCACCGGAGTTAACCATTCCAAAAAGCATCCGGTTAAACCAAAATAACAGACAGATGCGGTGTACGACTTACAGTGTCTTTTACTCTAATTTGCCAGTAACATTTTGATAGGTCAATATTGGTAAAGAATTTGGCACCAGACAGTTTATCGAATATGTAATCTGGATTGCCTAATGGTTCGGAATCAAAGACTTTCATAGCATTCACTTTCCTGTAATCAACACAGACTCTATTTGTGCCATCTGGCTTTTTGCCTCTCACAACTGGAGAAGCGTAAATGGAAAAGTAGTAAAGTCAAGCAGGCAAAGCCACATGCAAGACGCAACCACCACCAAATACCGATAGACAGCATGACACACACACACACACACACAACCACACACCAAAACGCACACGCACACACACACACGAAATGAACACAGAAAACACCAAAAGACACACAAGAAACAGGGACAAACGTTCCACAACATGAACAAACCACAAGCACAAAGACGCAAGGCAAACAAAAGGAAGGGTGACAAAGAGAGTACCGCCTTGGCACGGTCAGCAGCAAAAACACTACTGGGGGTTTAAACCGGTTTACGGACGTCCTAACCTCACACTTCTCTCAAAATCACCCTAGCTTTACAAATATTGTAAATAAAGGTATCCCCGCTGGACTTACCCACAACATAGACGACGGTGAACACATGTAAAACATAGCATAATAACTGTGACAATCCGTGAAATATGTACTCAATGACTTTGCTGAAGTCAGAGCACCTGCAGGTAAGCCGTTAAGGACACGACAGGGAAAAAATAATACATGAGTCTGGTAAGCTCCTCTTGTATCCAAGTTTAAGAGTATACCATCATAGAGTACTACCCTCGGCCTGTCATCGCGCAAGCAAAGAGGGAAGCGTAGCTACCGACTGTAAAAGGGTCGATAACCAAACATGCAGTGTGTTGCAATATAATAGGATCATAACCTTTCTTCTTAAATGTTTTAATGCGTTTTATAAACAAATCATTAAAATGGATATGACCCCGAATTTTCCTAAGTTTGTAGATAACATCCCCATAAAATTCTGGTTGAGAAATGCCTTGTCGCAGTAACGTCCGTAGATTGCAATTATATTTACTAATGAGAGGTAAATTTCGATAATAAAATTTAGAAAAGGTTTTCCGAAGTTTGTGATATCTGTAACCTTGCTTAAGAAGTTTATCAGTTATAACTAAATTACGTCTGTTAAAATCTTCAAGCAAAGTACAGGCTCGGGCAAACCTAATAAGTTGAGAAATATAAACACCATAAGATGTAGAACGTGGCACATCCCCATCTAGAAAAGGATAATTAACAATTTTAAAATTAAAATCTTCTCTTTTATCGTATACTTTGGACGAAACTTTATCATTAGTAATTGAAAGATTCAAATCTAAAAATGAAGCATTAATGTCAGGCGAATCGCATGGCTCAATAATACAAATGTTTAACATTGTCTGGATATCAGTTTTGAAGGAATCTCTAACTGCAAATGGCATTGGGTATGGTTTTGAACGTGCAGGGACGTCACTCGTCAGTTAAATATCATGCTGAATGAGATCAGTATCACCAGGTACATCCGTTAATACATCACTGAACTCTCTCACTAGCAACTTTAACTGATTCTTTCTACTTTCACCAAACTCTGGATTAATTTGAACATCTTCGACACCTTCAGTAGCATGCAATTGTAACAAATCTAACTTCAAATTGTCATTTGCACCTCTCTCATTTTCATCGTCTGCATCTGTCAATGAACTCTCCTCGTATTCCACAACAGCTACACATACCTCCTGATTCCCTATCTGTTCTTCTAGCTAACCATTATTTCCGTTTCTCTCCGCACTCTTTCTTCTATCGGATCGACCTGTACTAGTCCTGAAATATTCTCATCTCTCTCAACATACTTCCTTAGGAAGTTTGCGTGATATATCTTGTCTTTACCTTTAACTCTGACTCTGTAGTCAAAACTGTTCACTCTCTCTACGACTACAAAGGGACCTTGCAAATGCATAAGAAGTTTACTCTTGTCTGTAGGTAGCAGAACAAGGACCTTATCACCGACTTTGAAACTCTTTGCTTTCCTACCTTTATCAGCATACACTTTATATCGACCTTGGTTCTTTTGCTAATTCTTTCTGAGCTATCTTCAAAATATTTTCGAGCCTATTCCTTAGATCGACAACATATTGATAAGTTGTCTTTGTCTCTTCTGACTCTAACTCTTTTGTCCTTAACTCTTTGAGAATTTGAAGTGGAACTCTAACCGTCCTACCATACAACAACTCAAACGGCGAGAAACCTGTGCTCTCTTGGGAAGCTTCCCTATATGCAAACTGTATTGCAGAGATACACCTGTCCCAATCTCTAGGTTGTTCTGCACACATTTTTAAGCATTGTTTTTAACGATCCGTTCAATCTTTCTACAAGTCCATTGCAAGCGGAGTTATAAGGGGTTGTGGTCAACTGTTTGACTGACAACAACCGATTTATTTCTCTCATCAAGTCTGACGTAAATTGCTTACCAATGTCTGACAAAACTTCACGAGGAACACCTACTCTACTGAACATCTCAAACAGAGATTCAGAGATTATGGTCCGAATGTGCTCCACTTGTCACATTTTATACAATAACGTACTTAAATTTAATTAATCAATACTTAACAACTAAACGAAAGTCTTAAATAAAATGGTTTATAATGCCATACGTGGCACTAAGCAAGATCGAATTCTAATTACACGACATTAAGATATATCCAAGTAAGGTCTCAATGTGCTCCATTTTTCACATTTTATACAATAACGTATACAAATTTATTTAATCACTACATCAAAACTAAAATAATGTCTTAACATATAGCTTGGTTTCTTTAAATGTTGATAAGTAGACATTCTGTAGATATTGTGCGGAAAATTTCTTGAAGTGCGTGTGGTTTTCATAAAAATGTGATTATTGTGTGCATACGTTCCAATAGACGAACTTCAGCGTCACCGTATTTCGGTGCAATAGACGCAGCCTTTCTGACCTAGTGACTGGTTTTAAGTCGATAATCAACTAAAACATTCATTTATACACCGTAATGTATAGGATTTTACTCTTAATTGGGCCAAACTTTACAAAGCACATATACGTTATACCTAAACTTTCTCTAAATTTTACTATCGAAATCTCTCGCTTATTGGCAAGTACAAATGTAATCTCAAGGTACTTTTGCGACACGGTATTTCACATCCTGAATTTTATGGTGATGTGATTTACAAACTTCGTAGAATTATTGGACATACCCATTTTCTCACTTTGTTCATCAAATATATAAAACAATTCATTAAAAAGGGATATGATCCTGTATTATTACAACATACTGCATGTTTGGTTGTGAACCCTTTTACAGTTGACAATCACGCTGGCCTCTTTGCATGTACGCCGACAAGAAAGGTTTAGTACTCTATGAAGGCGACCTCTTAAATCCAGAAATGGAAGGAGAACGTCGGATATCTGTACTATTTCATTTTTGTCGTACCCTTTATTACTTTTCTACAGTTACTCTGTTTGCAGCTCAATCATTGAGTACACTAGCGATAGGTGGATACAGTATGTTCAATTAAATGTTTTTTTGTTATACATGCACTTTACCACTGTATTTGCTGTCGCGGTTGTTGTAGATTAGTCGGAGAGGGGATACGTTTATTTACACTGTTTGTCTTTTAGGATGGGGATGGAATAAGGGTGAGGTTGGGCGCCCATAAACCGGTTTAAACCCCCGGTGACTTTTGTCACTGACCGTTCCAAGGCGGTACTTCCATCTTCCTCCTATTGTATGTTTGTTTTGTCTTTGTGCGTCTCTTGTTGTTTTTTCTACCCATGTATATTTGCTGTTTCCTTGTGTTGCTGTTCGGGCGAGTGTTTGTTCTGTATGTGGTATTTCCTGCATGACTCATTTTTGTACTTTTTTCAATAAATCCGCATTCAACCAAAAACGGCACACTGGCCTGTGCATTTACTGAAAATAGCGTTATACTTTCCAAGACCTTGAGGCAAGCCTATAGCACCGAAAATTCGAAAGGATCAGCTTTTTAGTATCAATAATGCATTTATTTCCTTAAATGCAATAATTTTATTTCATTACTTCTGATATGTTATTTACACTCTTAATCGACCAGTACATACAATTTACATTGCACAAACAAGTAACTTTCATTTTTTCAACGGTATAAAATTGACTGCTCCTCCCATTAGCTGAATATTTCGTAAGCCCATATAGGCGCCGCGTTAAATGCGCGGGCGGCAATAAAACGTTGCTTAAACGCCCAGAAACAGACTTCAAAATCATGGAGTGGATGACCTCCTATGTTAGAAGCCCTTATCAAATAGTCGCAGTAGAGGGATAATTGTCCATTCCAGTTAACATGATCGGCCATAGGCCCAAAACACTACATCATGTACACAAAGTATTTCGGCTCAATCTACAATCTGCTGGACCACAACCTGTATGCCGATGACTCATTGTATCCTGTCAACAGGAATAGGCTGGGTCCTAGTAATGGTTACCGTAGCATTCCCCCTAGACTTTTTTTCATGGGTACCAAATTGTTCGTTGGGGTCCTCAGAACACATTTTGAGCATGCCCCCAAAAATAAGTTTGTCCCAGCTATGTTTTATTTAACGGTCTCCATGGTAACCCGAGGTAATTTTCGAAACTACCTTGGTTCAGAAAACTTTGCTTTTAGAAGCAATAGAAGGACAAAACAAGTACCATAGTATGGCAGAGACATTTAGCTTGTATATGATGTATGATTTAATTAATATTTATAAATGCATTCTTTTGAATATTAATGAGGAAGTAAAAAATGCATTTTTTTAGAAAAAAAAGTTTGTTGTTTAGTCTGAGAGGCTTATTAATGCACAGAAATTATTGAATTTAGGTTTAAATTGTTTGTTGGGGTCCTCAGAACACATTTTGAGTATTTCCCTAAATAATGTTTGGTCCCATCTATGTTTTATTAAACCGTTTCCATGGTAACCCGAGGTTAATTTCGAAACATCCTTGGTTCAGAAAATGCGTAATAACTTTGCTTTTAGAGGCAATAGAAGAACAAAACAAGTACCAAAGTAAAGCAAAGACATGTAGCTTGAATATGATATATAGTTTAATTAATATTCATAAATGCATTCTTATGAATATTAATGAGGAATTAAAAAAAATTAGCTTTTTTAGAAAAAGGAGCTTGTTGTTTAGTCTTAGAGGCCTATTAATGCACAAACATTATTGAATTCAGTTTAAATTGTTCTTGGGGTCATCAGAACACATTTAGAGCATTCACCCAAAATAATTGTGACCCAGCTATGTTTTATTAAACGGTTACCATGGTAACCCGAGGTAAATTTCGAAACCATCTTGATTACGAAAATGCGTCATAACTTTGCTTTTAGAGGCAATAGAAGGACAAAACAAGAACCAAAGTAAAGCAGAGATATATAGCTTGGTTACGATATGTAATTCTATTAATACTCATTATGCATTCTTATGAATATTAATGAGGAAGTAAAAGATGCGTTTTAGTAAAAACGAGTTTGCTTTTAGTCTGAGAGGCCTAATAATATACAAAACGTTATTGAATGCAATTTAAAATGTTTTAATATCATCATACAAAGAAAATAATATCTTTGGTTCATGTAATATTTCTAAAAACATGTATATTTAAGCTAATTTGCATATAACGTGCGTATATGAATAAGCAATTTAACATAAACACTATATGTAGCATTGTTTCGAGTGTACTATCTTTTCTATTATTTATTTTACGTAAAATACCAGATATTAAACACAGATTGACAAGAACAGAGGGTCATTACTTTGGGTTCATGAATATTAATGCATATTTATGAATATGAATGAGATGTAAAAATAAACACACTTGAATGAGCTGTTCTTTTTATCTGAAATTGTTTTAGTTAACCAGTACAGAGCTTGATACTGACTGAAACAGAGATATTGATGTTCATGTATATAAATATGTAGATAATGAATATTATTTCCAAATCATGGATATTAATGAGAATGTAAACTGTTGTAGGAAAGTAAGTTTTTCTATTATATTGCAATATACATGAATGTGAACAACACATTTCTTGTAAGAAAATACAGCGGAGGAATTGAGCCTCATGCATTTTTTATGAAGAATATTACTTTTATGAGTGTTTTGCAATACAATAGAAAATATATAGCATCTCGGCTGCAATCATCAGCTTATGTTTACCCATATTAACCTTGCGTGACTTCGAACTTACTCGCGATGTCTTATGCATTTGCTTGATTATATACCACAACATGCCAGAGCAACACAAGGCTTCCTGCGGGCATTTCGCGGCAGGCTGGACAACTCATTAAGTGTATCTGGCCTGCTGCGGATGCTCCGCTTGAGCTCCCTGTCCAGTTTCATCCCTCTGGACATAGGAGACGTGGGAGCTTGCTGCCCGACGGAAGAAGTTTTCTTCTCTTTGGTCAGCGATTCCCTAGCAACAGACAAATCACTGTCTTCTAAAGCTCATAAGAAGCCTGCTTTTTCTTTAAAATCTCTTTCGTCAACAGCCCCTGTGGTGCAGTTGATTCCCCAGTTGTTAGTTGCAGCTCGGCACCCAACTGCTGGCCCGGGTGCGGGCTCCAAGTTTACCACTTGAATGGTGCTATTTGTTCTGGTCCCAGGTACTATTGTTGTCAGGTCTCCCGGTCCGCTTGTTGTTTGGAGAGTTTTGCCTGGTCCCGCAGAATCTAGGCCCAGTTATCCTGGTGTTAGTGCTTCCGTTTCATGACGTCACCGGCAGACCGGTCTACCGAGCCCCGGCCCAAAGATGTTTCTGTATTCTTTGGCCCGGTGTCCTAAATGGAAAAGTAGTAAAGTCAAGCAGGCAAAGCCACATGCAAGACACAACCACCACCAAAACACCGATAGACAGCATGACACATACACACACACACACCCAAACGCACACACACACACACACACACACGAATTGAACACAGAAAACACCAAAAGAGACACAAGAACCAGGGACAAACGTTCCACAACATGAACAAACCACAAGCACAAAGACGCAAGGCAAACAAAAGGAAGGGTGACAAAGAGAGTACCGCATTGGCACGGTCAGCAGCAAAAACACCACTGGGAGTTTGCTCTCCAACGGCCCTCTGGTATCCCGGTCCGGTCCTTTGGACCGGGATACCAAAGTGGACCAGTAACTCTACCAGTCCAATCTTTTCTACTGGGCATTCTGTTTCTACATCGCATTACAGTGGTGAAAGTCAAAAGGAAGCTGCTCTGGCTAAGTCTAGACATTCTTGGTCGTCTAGACCCTGCAATTACTCTTCGTCTTCTGAGTACAATTCGTACTCCCCAGCCCCCATCCCACCCACCCCGTAGGAGGCGTAATAAATCTTCTTATTCTTCTAATGGGAACCGGCACTCGCACCACTCTCATCGCAGGCGCAGATCGAGGTCTTACCATTACTCTTCTAAGCGAAGACATCGCTCTTCCTCCTCAGATTCGTCTGCTGGTCGCTCTCGCTAGCCGACACTCATTCTGGGAACCAGCAAGCTTCAACTTACTGGCGACCTGACCAGCAAGGTCATGGGACTCCCCCTCAGTGATCCCCATTCCCCTTTCCTCTCAGCCCCCCCCCCCCCCGCCAAGCCCGTTCTGGCTTACACCCCACTCAGGGCATGTTGTGAGTTCATCCCTAGAGGGAGAATAGCTGTCACGTGAACCCACAGTCCACATTTCTGTCTGTGGCAGGTCCCACTCCTCCCGGGTGCTGCCATCCGTGGCGTTCACCAGAACGAATTCTGAGGGACAGCAGGGAGACACTTTGTCCATTTTGGCCCCTATGGATGATCATATTTTTTAAGGGAATCAGAGTCTGTGGAGGCCTCTCACTCAGATTTAGACGGGACATAGTCCTCTTCTTCTTTAGATTATTCTGAACATCAATATTTTTATATTGAGAAGGTGTGTGAAGATTGTTGTAGAATCCTCCCACCCTCTGTCTGCGCTAGACCCCTGAATCCTATTCACAGGGGTCCTCTATCCCCATCCGTGCTAGTGTCAGACGAAAAAGTGGACCTCCCTAACCTAATTAAATCTAGACAGTCTCTTTCTCCTTCAAGGAGACTTCTTTCCCGTTTGCCTGACCTGGACGAAGATTTTTGTGCCAGCCCGGCAACTGGGTGGATCATGTCCGCTAAACTCTTACGGGTAAGGGACCCCTGGCTTCAATTGAAAATTGACCTGGGATGTTTTATCAGATCCCCTCACTTGATTCCGACAGCTCAAGGGCAGGCATTATGCCTTCCTCTCCCGATTTCTCTCTCTCTACCTCTCTCTCTCTCTCTCCCATTCACTTCTTTAGCATCGGGAGTTGTATCCAACAGATGGAGTTCGCTTCAAACATTGAACCCCTATCTGCGGCCTTCTCTGTGGAGCTTTAATCCAAGTGCCGTTCATACCATCTGGGTCGTTCGACCCAACTGGCCATAGGTCAATGGCTCACATCGACAGCAAATATGCTCCGCGGTCGCCGTGACACCTTCCTCTAGTCTGCAGGACAAGTCGAAGGACGAGCTGTGGGCGTATCTCTTTGCCTCAGAACTACTTCGTGGCAATGTTAAGGAGAAAGAGCTGACAGGGCTTCTGCCAAGAACCCTCCTGCTTCGAGTCTGTTTTTTTTTAAAATCCTAAGGTTTAATGTAAGCCTCTTACGGGGCCTCCCAAGAAAGGTAAGACAACCAGGCCCTATTCTGCCTCTCAGCGGGGCCGGCCAAGAGCCGGTTATGACCCTTCCCTTTTCCCCCTAACTCAGGACTGGCATCTCAGAGTTCCTTCCCTTCCCACCCTAGGGGTTCTGGGCCTTCTAGGCCCCAGCCCTAGGGACATGCGCTTTCTGCCCCTTCCGACCCGACCCTTCAACAATGTGGCGCACTATCACTCAGGACCCTTTGACCCTCTATTGTAGAGGACGGCTATCGTGTCCCTCTGGGTCGACAGCCTCCTCTCTCCAGAGAGAGGGGATTCTCCTAAATAACTTTAAAATTTTAGATTTTAATTAAATAACAGATAAGAACAGCTAATTTAAGTGTGTTTATTTTTACATCTCATTAATATTCATAAATATGGAATTTATATTCAAAAGACATGAACAAATCAATTATATACACAAAGTAATGATCCTCTGCTCTCGTCTGTTTTGGTACAAGTTTTTGGTATTTTGCGTAAAATAAATCACAGAAAAGATATTATACTCAAAATAATACTAGATACAATGTTCAGAGAAAAGTGCTTATTCCTTTGCGCACATTATATGCCAAATAGCTGAAATATGCATGCTATATAGAAATATTACCTGAAACAAAGATAGTTTATTCCCTTGTATGATCACTTGAAAACATTCAAACATGAATTCAATAACTCTTGTTTATTAATAGGCCTCTCAGACTAAACAATAAACTCCCTTTTTTCTAAACAAAAACCGGGTTGTTTTACTTCCTCATTAATATTCATAAGAATACATCTATGAAGATTAGTTAAATTACATATCATATTCAAGTTATATGTCTTTGCTTAATTTAGGTTCTTGTTTTGTCCTTCTTTTGCCTCTAAAAGCAAAGTTATGACGCATTTACGGGTGTTTCGAAATTTACCTCGGGTTACTTATATTAACGGAGATATTCCCCGTGCTCTATTGTACGGGGATTACATACTCAAATTATTCGTTTTCGCTAGTGCTCGTTCTATTCTTGACGATTTGATCAGTCGATATCTCATTTTTACTGAAATGTTGCTTGAGCAAGGGTATAGATATCATAAACTAAGAAAAACTTTCTCCGAAATCTGTTTCTCCGAAATATCTCACTTATTTGCAAGTATAAGTGTAATCTTACGGCTCTCCTGCGATACAGTATTTCACTGAAAGTACAAATATGAGTCATGCAGGAAACACCACATACAGAACAGACAGCCGCCCGAACAGCAACCCAGAAAACACAGCAAATGTACATAACTCTAAAAACATAAAGAGACGCACAAAGACAAAACAAACATACAATAGGGGAAGATGGAAGTACCGCCTTGGAACGGTCAGTGATCCCCATCCTAAAAGACAGTGTAAATAAACGTATCCCCTCACCGATTAATCTACAACAACCGCGAAGGCAAATACAGTGGTAAAGTTAAAAACTTCGTAAAGATTTCGGACATACTCATTTCCTCATTTTGTTAATGTTAAACTTGATATGATCCTATAGTACTACAACATACTGCATGTCTGGTTGTCAACCCTTATATAGTTGGCAATCATGCTGCCCTCTGTTCATATACGCCGTACTTCATTCTCAGTGTTATATTTTCTGGTATTTCGGGATCATTAGTTTTGATGGTGTAAGTTTTGAAAATTGAATACTGCTTAAGTTGCTTAAATGAAGTCGATATTAAAATTACACAACATAAACTTCCTGAGCCGATATTAAAATTACGCAACATAAACCTCCTACAATGTATTGGTTACCGAAACTACAAACACAAAATACATATAAAGCGTGTTTCCTTGCCAATTCTAGCTCTTGTACAACTACTAAGTTGTCTATACGTTTAACTTCTTGTTTAACTAAGATAAAATAACATGTAAAATGATATTGTGATAAGACTTGAACATTCTGAAATAAATCTCTTCTGGTATATTTAAGACTATTCAGAAGTCTTACACAAACTTAAGAACAGAAGGTTTCTTGCATCCACTGTAAGCACACATGAGTTTTCTACTTTGTATACAACACTTCCTCATGCTCTAATTAAGGATAAACTTACTACCTTAAAAGGCTTTCTTTACTGACGAGCCAATGAAATATTACACCAATCTGTTTTGCTCAGAAGTCTGCGAATCACTAACCTTTCTTATGGATTACATATTCATACGTTATTGGAATGCTATATACTTCAGGTGGTTGGTATTTCTGTGGGTACGAATTGTGCACCACTGGTCGCCGATTTGTTTTTGTACTGCTATGAGAGAGATGTCATGTTGAGTATGAACCCACAATCACAAGAAGATGTCATAAAGCCTTCATTGATACTTCTCGATATTTTGATGATATTTTCAACTTACTTTGCTTGACTTTACTACTTTTCCATTAGATAACCATTTCTTTGATGTATTGATTCCTACCATTTACCCAAAGAACTTGAATAAAGCTAACCCTTCCGACACATACGCGGCTTTTCTCGATCTTGACCTTAAAATGGAATGATTCCTTCTAAAATGTATGATTTGCTAGAGTTTGTTCTTCTGTTGACGATTTTAACAGTTCTGATGTTTCTCTACACTGTCATTTGTCAAATTTCCTGCCTGACTTCTATTCTTTTTTTTGTAGTAAAACCTGAACAGTAGAATCTGCCTTAAGCGACTATTAATTTATTGAACATAGAACTCTTAAAAAGCAAGTGCCTGCTTAATGCAGGGCAAACGTAATGCAAAGCTCCAATAGGAGCTTTCTGCATTAAGCTGCCACCTATCTTAAAGATCCAGATTTAACCTTTTACATATATGGTCGCTTAAGACAGGCTCTGTTGTATAATCATCGCCCACTAGCACAACGTATGTGCTTGTCGAGGCAACGTGGTTTTGTAGATTAGTCGGAGAGGGGATACGTTTATTTGCACGGTTTGTCTTTTAGGGTGGGGATGGAATAAGTGTGAAGTTGGACGCCCATAAACCGGTTTAACCCCCGTTGACTTTTGTCACTGACCGTTCCAAGGCTGTACTTCCATCTTCCCCCTATTGTATGTTTGTTTTGTCTTGCTGCGTCTTTTGATGTTTTTATAGTTATGTACATTTACTGTTTCCCTGTGTTGCTGTTCGGGCGACTGTTTGTTCTGTATGTGGTGTTTCCTGCATGACTCATCCTTGTACTTTTTGTATGTAACGTCATATGTTAACAGTTGTTGTTGACGTTGGATGTAAGTGCTTATATAAAATAAATTAACGTATAGTAACATTCCATCTTCCCCCCATTGTATGTTTGTTTTGTCTCTGTGTGTCTCGTGATGGTTTTATAGTTATGTACATTTGCTGTTTCCTTGTGTTGCTGTTCGGGTGACTGTACATTTGCTGTTTCCTTGTGTTGCTGTTCGGGCGACTGTTAGTTTTATATGTTACTGACACTAACACTACCTAGATGTTTTAATATTATACTATATCGGTTACTATGGCCACCATTTATTCCAATGGAACGAACTGTGACACACTTTTAAAGGTTTTTAATTATGACGTCATTTACATGATGACGTCGCTTGTTTACCTCTAACGTTTATTTTCAAATCATTTTCATTTTGGCAGACATCGTTATGCATGCTGTGGAGTTGTCTGGAGGGGGAATGTTATTTACATTTTGACTTTGGTGAAAGTGGGATAAGGACGAGGTTGGGTACCCGTAAACCAGGTTTAAGTCCCCCAGTAGCCCTTTTTTGGCTGCTGGCCGTTCCAAGGCGGCACGCCTGCTTTCAGCCTACGGTCAATTTTGTTGTTTAATATGCTTAATGTTTAATGTGTCTTGAAAATGAACAATATAACATTTCTTTACTGAGCTCTTATGATTTCTCTACACTCTATACTACTCTACCTCACCATCTTATGAAGGATAAACTTATTAAATTAATAGAAAAAAACCTTTGCTAGAGAAAACAAAATGTTCATTGCTTGTTATGTTCAACGTTCATTCTTTTCGAATTCAGAAGTTGAACATTACACAATGTGGACTTGCCTTGATGTTTGTAGATCTCTTACCTTTCTTTTAGATAATATATTTGTGCGTTATGGGGATACCATATATCGTCAAGTTGTTGGTATACCCATGGGTACAAATTGTGCCCCTCTTGTTGCAGATTTGTTTTTGTATTGCTACGAGAGGGATTTTATGCTTAGCTTAAAACCTAATACACAGACCGATATTGTTAATGCTTTTAATAAAACTTCAAGGTATTTAGATGATATTTTGAATTTAGATAATCCTTATTTTGATACTATGGTTTCTTCAATTTACCCAAAAAAACTGTCTTTAAACAAAGCTAATCAATCTGGCATTAATGCTTCATTTTTAGATTTGAATCTTTCAATTAGAAATGATAAAGTTTCGTCCAAAATATACGATAAAAGAGAAGATTTTAATTTTAAAATTGTTAATTATCCTTTTCTAGATGGGGATGTGCCACGTTCTACATCTTATGGGGTTTATATTTCTTAACTTATTAGGTTTGCCCGAGCCTGTTCTTTGCTTGAAGATTTTAACAGACGTAATTTAGTTATAACTGATAAACTTCTTAAGCAAGGTTACAGATATCACAAACTTCGGAAAACTTTTTCTAAATTTTATTATCTAAATTTACCTCTCATTAGTAAATATAATTGCAATCTACGGACGTTACTGCGACAAGGTATTTCTCAACCAGAATTTTATGGGGATGTTATCTACAAACTTAGGAAAATTCGGGGTCATATCCATTTTCATGATTTGTTTATAAAACGCATAAAAACATTTAAAAAGAAAGGTTATGATCCTATTATATTGCAACGCATTGCATGTTTGGTTATCGACCCTTTTACAGTCGGTAGCTACGCTTCCATCTTTGCTTGCGCGATGACAGGCCGAGGGTAGTACTCTATGATGGTATACTCTTAAACTTGGATACAGGATGAGCTTACCAGACTCATGTATTACTTTTTCCCTGTCGTGCCCTTTACTGCTTACCTGCAGATGCTCTGACTTCAGCAAAGTCATTGAGTACATATTTGACGGATTGTCACAGTTATTATGCTATGTTTAACATGTTGTCCTGTGTTCACCGTCATCTATGTTGTGGGTAAGTCCAGCGGGGATACCTTTATTTACAATATTTGTAAAGCTAGGGTGACTTTGAGCGAAGTGTGAGGTTAGGACGTCCGTAAACCGGTTTAAACCCCCAGTGGTGTTTTTGCTACTGACCGTGCCAAGGCGGTACTCTCTTTGTCACCCTTCCTTTTGTTTGCCTTGCGTCCTTGTGATTTGTTCATGTGTGGAACGTTTATCCCTGGTTTTTGTGTGTCTTTTGGTGTTTTCTGTGTTCATTTCGTGTGTGTGTGTGTGTGTGTGCGTTTGGGTGTGTGGTTGTGTGTGTGTGTGTGTCATGCTGTCTATCGGTGTTTTGGTGGTGGTTGCGTCTTGCATGTGGCTTTGCCTGCTTGACTTTACTACTTTTCCATTGATATGCGCCCTGTTATGTTTTGTCTTGTAGCTTTACCGTTTCTTGTTAGATGGTGTTTGGTGCGGTGTCATTTCGTGTGTGGCTCTCCCTGTTTGACTATATTTCCATAATTATCGAATTATAAATATGCATTTAACGGGAAATACACATTACTAATGATATATACATGTTTGTTTTGTTTTTACATATGACACCATACGTAAAAATATGTATAGTTCATAAAAATAGAAGAGAAGTCGGGCAGGATACACCGCATCAACAGCAGAATCACTAAACACGTCTATATACACACATACAAATTCCAAAAGTAGGATATCCTTTTAAAGCAAACCCATGAAATGCAAAAAGATAAAATCGCAAACTCCACTTTATTAGGTCTGTTCATGATCAGTTATTAAAAGTGCAACACTACTCATAGCCCTAGGACCGGCTTAAGCGGTATTCAGTTTTCATAACTAATAACATCAATACCTTAAGGACCTAAAATATAACAGCAATGAAATGTAGGTACGGAGCGACTTTTACGTCCGCCACAAAAGCACTTAACCCATGCTGTTGTGAAGTACATAAATTATGAAATGATAAAATCCTTCGAAAGCTAAAGCGGCAATGCAAAACAGAGAAAATTGCAGATTCGGTTTTCGTTACATCGTGCTGTTCGGGCGACCGTGTTTTTGTATGTGGTGTTTCCTGCAAGACTCATACATGTACTTTGATTCACAGAACTGTTCCTTGTTTGCTCGTCACCGAGAGCGTATCTGTTCTGTAAGACATAATAAAAATCATCGAAAACA
The DNA here is from genome assembly GCA_963576725.1 of Azorinus chamasolen. Lineage (NCBI taxonomy): Eukaryota > Metazoa > Mollusca > Bivalvia > Cardiida > Solecurtidae > Azorinus > Azorinus chamasolen. The sequence goes on from OY755240.1 coordinate 97,305,712, forward strand.
AAAGAGAAGACATGAACCCACAACTTACACAAAATTAATAGATGACTTAACGTAACAAAACGTCTTATTGAAAAGTATTTATTTGCTGGACCGGGTAAAAGACATTACGACACTACCGCCGTACGGTTAATATCTATCCAATTTTGATTTAGGTATTTCATAAGAATGTGCTAAATCCTTTACAAGCAAATACAATAAACACAGAAAACATTAAGGGAATCTGTCGATATATAGTACATTGTATAGTATAATTATGTAAAGTAAGAAGTCATAGTGCCTTATTGGGGCTGCATTGTGTATATATGTCATTTGCTAACCATTATACTATTGTAACTCTATTCATTTTTAACATGTTTGCAATTGCAGAAGAAAGTAGTGACATGGTTATTGATGTCCCTCACTCAGGCTTGCTACATTTGGCTAATGTTGTCAAAGAGTTCCTGTGTCAGACAACGGAGGTGGTCATGAAACAACTATTTACGCGGTATATAGAAAGGAAGTATGTAGTGAGCAACATGCAGTATTTGACATCAGAAATCATACAGGACCATTTAAAAGAAGCAAATCTCAACAAGTATGTGCTCGAAAGATATTTTAACTCTACAGTCCAAATATATGAGGAGCATTTTGAATCTCTTCGAAAGCAATTTACAGAAAAAGAGAAAGGGATATCTCATTTTATAATTGATCTTGTAACTGAAGGGTTTTGTATGACTGTCAAAGACATACTAGACATACTAGACACTGATATGCAAACTGTGTACATTGAACATGACAATATTGAATTTGTGTGTGACTTCGAGCCAAGTTACAATTTCGACCTTTCCATATGCGAATGTATTAATGAAACGAGGCGAAGGGTAATAGTGAATGACGTGTGTATCACAGCGTTACGAATGGCAGGCAAACTATGGTAAGTATGTGGTCATTTTCTAATAAATTGATTGAAATATAGAACGCTTACTGAGCGTTCCTGCAAATGTTTCATTGGATTAGAAAATATGTCTTTACAAGAAATGCGGGATTATGATCTATGATCATCGTGCTGATCAATTGCGATGTTCCTGCGACCATGCGAACACTAATGTACAATATCATTCATTATTGCATAAAACATGCTGTGTAAGTCCCGATTACCAATCTCTTTACAATTCTCCTGCTCATGTGCTGTTGTTGACCGGGACCTGCCGTAAACAATGTATACTAGTACTATATGGTGAAAATGGTGTTCCGGTAACAGCATAAATTGAATGAACCGTCAACGAAGTAGCGTATAGTTTAGGTTATATTTTGAATAATTACATGAACACAGGAGAGCTAAAAAGGTTTTATACAAGAATAGCAATAAAACACGTTCGTTTTGGACAATAACATCTACAGTGACCTTACGGCTCAATACAACAACAGTCCAAAGGATCACTGCTTACGTTATTTCCCGATAAAACGTATACTAACACTCTAGTGGTAAATTATAGATACGTGTAGAGAATTGATAGCTGCGACACATTATGGTCATATAGTGCGATATGTTTTCGATGTAATTATGCAGAAAAAACATATATGTTTTTGTCATTTCATACTTTACATACCAACCATGTAGGGAGGAGATACAATGACACCTGAGGCTACATAACAATATATTAAGTCCAGTTTACGAAAAGTTAATTTGTTTTTAACCAAATATTCTACAGAAAACGTAATAACAAGTGGGACGAAGAGGTGATAATTATTCACACGTGTGATACGAATGAGTTCGAAAGCGACACAGGGGAAATGGAGACAAATAAACAGTTGCAATAAAGGGAAAAAGAAATGCAATAGTTTTACAACTGACTGCAAAATTTAAATATTATACGTAGTACATGTGCGCACTTACTTACACATTTGTCTAAAGGTTTGTCAAATATTTGTCTTCATAACTTCATATGTAACACCTTGCTCTTACAAGTGACGTATCACTGACCGATTTACCGAACTATCATGGAAAAGTAGTAAAGTCAAGCAGGCAAAGCCACATGCAAGACGCAACCACCACCAAAACACCGATAGACAGCATGACACACACACACACAACCACACACCCAAACGCACACACACGAAATGAACACCGAAAACACCAAATGAGACACAAGAACCAGGGACAAACGTTCCACAACATGAACAAACCACAAGCACAAAGACGCAAGGCAAACAAAAGGAAGGGTGACAAAGAGAGTACCGCCTTGGCACGGTCAGCAGCAAAAACACCATTGGGGATTTACCGGTTTACGGACGTCCTAACCTAGCATTTCTTATATATTCTAAATGTAATAAATACGTAGTGATGTTTTTGCTACTGACCGTGCCAAGGAAGGCGGTACTCTTTTTGTCACCCTTCCTTTTGTTTGCCTTGCGTCTTTGTGCTTGTGATTTTGTTCGTGTGTGGGGCGTTGGTTCTGGTTCTTGTGTGTCTTTTGGTGTTTTCTGTGTTCATTTCGTGCGTGTGTGTGTGCGTTTGGGTGCGTGGTTGTATGTGTGTGTGTGTGTGTGTGTGTCATGCTGTCTGTCGGTGTCTTTTCACATACCATCTCTTTCTATTAATTTTTTTTTTTCAATGGACCAAGAGTTGTACTTTCACCTTTAAAATCTGTTAACCAAAATGTTTCTTCTATTCGTAAACGGTCCTTATACAAGAGACACAGAGTGTATCCGATTATCCAAAAGTACTTTGCTAAGAGGTGCATATGTTGTAGTAACATTACTTGTAATTCCACTATAAAATCTACAGTTAATGGTAGAACATTTAATGTCAAGATAAACTCAGACGTTGATTGTACTACTACTAACGTTATTTATGTTTTAACTTAAAACGCGCCTAGTTGCGGTATACAGTACGTAGGACAAACAGGACGTGCTTTGAAGACTGGATTTCGTGAGCATGTATATCAGTGTCGAAATCGTAAACTAAACAATTTTTTTATACCAACACTTTCGGAAATCTGGCCATTCTTTTAAAGATGTTTTAGTACAAATTATTGAGCATATAACATATGATAAGGAGGCTACTAGTAACTTTAAATCGAAAGCTAGATTTATATCTGAATCAATTTGGATCAAAAAAGTGTAAACACCTTTTCCTTTAGGACTGAATGATAATATTTACCAGACTGGAAATATTTCAAAAGAACCAGATATAGATATTTTTTTCAATTTTTTCTATACGAAAACGCAAATCTCGATCACATGGCATTCGCAAAAATGGTAATATTAAACGAAAATCTCGTTTGAAAATGACTCTTCTTGATCTACATACTTTACGTATAACTTCTGGCAAACATGCCATGCTTTCTAGACTTTCCTCCTTATCTATATGTTCATTAAAAGAAATTGACGAGCAAGCCGATAAAATTATTTTTAGATCAGATCCTCCCATAGGAACGGTTAGTTTGATACAAAGCTTTACTCTACATGTTCTCAGACCGCACATTGACAAATTATCTGAACACCAAAGATTCTTCTTGAAAATTCCTTTTATTAATAAAGGTATTGATTTTATTGACCTCCAAAGTATTTTTAGAGCCAAAAATGTAATTGACACTACAGTGAAGCTCACTTATAACGAACTTGGATATAACGAAATACTGCATATAACAAAATAAAATTTATTCCCCCTCTCTGATTACAAATAGTAAAATGGACCTGATATAACGAAATTTGGATATAACGAAAGAAATCAGAGGGTCCCGAGGACTTCGTTATAAGTGAGCTTCACTGTATTCCTAAATACTTTAAAAATACAGAACCACCTATCATCTGCTACAAATATAACAAACCCATCAGAAATACAATTTTCAACTATGATAAAATTGTGGCCGATCTTAATATTAATGATAATATTCCTGATAATTGAGATTGTGCCACCTCAAAAGTTTGCTATTCTCCGGTTGGCCATGTGATTACTGGTAATTTTGAGATAATTAAAGATAAACGTTTACGATCTCTTTTGAATAAAGGTCCCAAATATAGAATACCATCCTTGATAGATTTTAACTCTTGTCGAGTTCAGATTGCGGAGGCTTTACAAAATTTTAGTATTAAATATTGTCGAATAGAAAATGTTGAGTCTAATGCTCTTTCTAGCTGGAAAAAACTAATTGTTGATATTATTGATAAACGCATTTCCTTTTACAGCTCTAATAAACACATTCTTCCACCTAAACCTAGAATTTCTTTTAGACATCTTAAAAAGGCCTACGGTCAATTTTGTTGTTTACTATGCTTAGTGTTTGATGTGTTTCGTCTTGATATGCGTCCTGTTGTGTTTTGTCTTGTGGCTTTGCCGTTCCTCGTTAGATGGTGTTTGTTGCGGTGTCATTTCGTGTGTGGCTCTCCCTGTTTGACTATTTTTCCATATTTACAGGATTTCCATTCAAAATACGTTTTTGATGTATTGATACACAATGTATTGGTTACCAAAACTACATAAAAAACAATATAAAGCGCGTTTCATTGCAAATTCTAGTTCATGTACAACTACTAAATTATCTATACTTTTGACTTCTTGTTTAACGAAGGTAAAGGAACATGTAAAATTCTACTGTGATAAGACTTATGAAAATTCTGGAATAAATCTCTTCTGGTCTATAAAGAACTCTTCAGAAGTCTTAAACAAACTTAAATATAAACGTCTACGATCTCTTTTGAATAAAGGTTTCAAATATAGAATACCATCCTTGATAGAGTTTAACTCTTGTCGAGCTCAGATTGCGGAGGCTTTACAAAATTTTAGTATTAAATGGTGTCGAAGAAAACATGTTGAGTCTAATGCCCTTTCTTGTTGGAAAAAACTAATTTTTGATATAATTGATAAACGCATTTCCTTTTACAGCTCTAATAAACACCTTCTTTCACCTAAACCTAGAACTTCTTTTAGACATCTTAAAAAGGGTTTACAGGATTTCCATTTAAAATACGTTTTTGTTCCTGCTGAAAAGGCATCAAATAAATGTGATTATTATTTGACGATTACATTATATCGATGTCTTGAAGCAGGAAATTATTAATACCAAGTCATACATTTCAGTTACCACTGACGAAAAGACCATCATTTCAGACCATGTCAAAAAGTGTGAACAATTTGGAACCGATATTAAAATTACACAACATAAACTTCCTACAATGTATTGGTTACCAAAACTACATAAAAACAATATAAAGCGCGTTTCATTGCAAATTCTAGTTCATGTACAACTACTAAATTGTCTATACTTTTGACTTCTTGTTTAACGAAAGTAAAGGAACATGTAAGATTCATCTGTGATAATACTTATGAAAATTCTGGAATAAATATCTTCTGGTCTATAAAGAACTCTTCAGAAGTCTTAAACAAACTTAAAGATAAACGTCTACGATCTCTTTTGAATAAAGGTTTCAAATATAGAATACCATCCTTGATAGATTTTAACTCTTGTCGAGCTCAGATTGCGGAGGCTTTACAAAATTTTAGTATTAAATGGTGTCGAAGAAAACATGTTGAGTCTAATGCCCTTTCTTGTTGGAAAAAACTAATTTTGATATAATTGATAAACGCATTTCCTTTTACAGCTCTAATAAACACCTTCTTTCACCTAAGCCTAGAACTTCATTTAGACATCTTAAAAAGGAGTTACAGGATTTCCATTCAAAATACGTTTTTGTTCCTGCTGAAAAGGCATCAAATAAATGTGATTATTATTTGACGATTACATTATATCGATGTCTTGAAGCAGGAAATTATTAATACCAAGTCATACATTTCAGTTACCACTGACGAAAAGACCATCATTTCAGACCATGTCAAAAAGTGTGAACAATTTGGAACCGATATTAAAATTACACAACATAAACTTCCTACTATGTATTGGTTACCAAAACTACATAAAAAACATATAAAGCGCGTTTCATTGCAAATTCTAGTTCATGTACAACTACTAAATTGTCTATACTTTTGACTTCTTGTTTAACGAAGGTAAAGGAACATGTAAAATTCTACTGTGATAAGACTTATGAAAATTCTGGAATAAATCTCTTCTGGTCTATTAAGAACTCTTCAGAAGTCTTAAACAAACTTAAGAACAAAAGGTATCTTGCATCCACTGTAAGCACGTACGATTTTTCTACTCTGTACACAACTCTTCCTCATATTTTAATTAAGGATAAGCTTACTAACTTGATCCAGAAAGTATTTGCCCGAGAAAAAACATCATTCTTGGCATGTAATGCTGAAAAAGCTTTCATTACTGACGAGCAAATGAAATATTACACCAATTGGACTTGATCAGAAGTTTGCGAAGCACTAACCTTTCTTTTGGATAACATATGTGTACGTTACGGGAATGCTATATACCGTCAGGTAATTGGTATTCCTATGGGTACGAATTGTGCACCACTTGTCGCAGATTTCTTTTTGTACTGCTATGAGAGAGATTTCATGTTAAGTTTGAATCCTCAATCACAAGAAGATGTTATAAAAGCCTTCAATGAAACTTGTCGATATTTGGATGATATTTTTAACTTAGATAATCCTTTCTTCGATGCTCTGATTCCTACAATTTATCCTAAAGAACTCAAATTGAATAAAGCTAACCCGTCCGACAATTATGCAGCGTTTCTTGACCTAGACCTTAAAATTAATAATGGAATGATTTCTTCTAAAATATATGACAAAAGAGATGATTTTGATTTTAATATTGTAAATTTTCCTCATCTTGACGGGGATGTTCCCCATGCTCCATCTTACGGTTTTATTTATCTCAACTGATTCGTTTTGCTAGATCTTGTTCATCTATTGACGATTTTAACAGTCGAAATCTCTTTTTAACTGAAAAACTGCTTAAACAAGGATATAGATACCATAAACTAAGAAAAACTTTCTCTAAGTTTTACTATCGAAATCTCTCGCTTATTGGCAAGTACAAATGTAATCTCATGGTGTTTCTGCGCCACGGTATTTCACATCCTGAATTTTATGGTGATGTGATTTACAAACTTCGTAAAATTATTGGACATACCCATTTTCTCACTTTGTTCATCAAATATATAAAACAACTCATTAAAAAGGGATATGATCCTGTAGTACTACAACATACTGCATGTTTGGTTGTGAACCCTTTTACAGTTGGCAATCACGCTGGCCTCTTTGCATGTACGCCGACAAGAAAGGTTTAGTACTCTATGAAGGCGACCTCTTTAATCCAAAAATGGAAGGAGAACGTCGGATATCTGTACTATTTCATTTTTGTCGTACCCTTTATTACTTTTCTACAGTTACTCTGTTTGCAGCTCAAACATTGAGTACACTAGCGATAGGTGGATACAGTATGTTCAATTAAATGTTTTTTTGTTATACATGCACTTTACCACTGTATTTGCTGTCGCGGTTGTTGTAGATTAGTCGGAGAGGGGATACGTTTATTTACACTGTTTGTCTTTTAGGATGGGGATGGAATAAGTGTGAGGTTGGGCGCCCATAAACCGGTTTAACCCCCCGTTGACTTTTGTCACTGACCGTTCCAAGGCGGTACTTCCATCTTCCTCCTATTGTATGTTTGTTTTGTCTTTGTGCGTCTCTTGTTGTTTTTTCTACTTATGTACATTTGCTGTTTCCTTGTGTTGCTGATCGGGCGAGTGTTTGTTCTGTATGTGGTGTTTCCTGCATGACTCATTTTTGTACTTTTAAGAACAAAAGGTATCTTGCATCCACTGTAAGCACGTACGATTTTTCTACTCTGTACACAACTCTTCCTCATATTTTAATTAAGGATAAGCTTACTAACTTAATCCAGAAAGTATTTGCCCGTTCTTTACTGACGAGCAAATGAAATATTACACCAATTGGACTTGCTCAGAAGTTTGCGAATCACTAACCTTTCTTTTGGATAACATATTTGTACGTTATGGGAATGCTATATACCGTCAGGTAATTGGTATTCCCATGGGTACGAATTGTGCTCCACTTGTCGCAGATTTGTTTTTGTACTGCTATGAGAGAGATTTCACGTTGCGTTTGAATCCTCAATCACAAGAAGATGTTATAAAAGCATTCAATGAAACTTGTAGATATTTGGATGATATTTTTAACTTAGATAGCCCTTTCTTTGATGCTCTGATTCCTACAATTTATCCTAAAGAACTCAAATTGAATAAAGCTAACCCGTCCGACAATTATTCAGCGTTTCTTGATCTAGACCTTAAAATTGATAATGGAATGATCTCTTCTAAAATATATGACAAAAGAGATGATTTTGATTTTAATATTGTTAATTTTCCTCATCTTGACGGGGATGTTCCCCGTGCTCCATCTTACGGGGTTTATATATCTCAACTTATTCGTTTTGCTATAGCTTGTTCATCTATTGACGATTTTAACAGTCGAAATCTCATTTGAACAAAAAAACTGCTTAAGCAAGGATATAGATACCATAAATTAAGAAAAACTTTTTTTTAAATTTTGCTATCGAAATCTCTCGCTTATTGGCAAGTACCAATCTAATCTCAAGGAGCTTCTGCGACACGGTGTTTCACATCCTGAATTTCATGGTGATGTAATTTACAAACTTCGTAAAATTGTTGGACATACCCATTTTCTCACTTTGTTCATCAAATATGTTAAAATATTCATTACAAAGGGATATGATCCTGTAGTACTACAACATACTGCATGTTTAGTTGTCAACCCTTTTACAGTTGGCAATCACGCTGGCCTCTTTGCATGTACGCCGACAAGAAAGGTTTAGTACTCTATGAAGGCGACCTCTTAAATCTAGAAATGGAAGGAGAACGTCGGATATCTGTACTATTTCGTTTTTGTCGTACCCTTTATTATTTTTCTACAGTTACTCTGTTTGCAGCTCAATCATTGAGTACACTAGCGATAGGTGGTTACAGTTTGTTCACTTAAATGTTTTCGTTATACATGCACTTTACCACTGTATTTTCCATCGCGGTTGTTGGGATACGTTTATTTACACTGTTTGTCTTTTAGGGTTGGGATTGAATAAGTGTGAGGTTGGGCGCCCATAAACCGGTTTAACCCCCAGTGACTTTTGTCACTGACCGTTCCAAGGCGGTGCTTCCATCTTCCCCCTTTTGTGTGTTTGTTTTGTATTTGTGCGTCTCTTGTTGTTTTTATAGTTATGTACATTTGCTGTTTCCTTGTGGTGCTTTTCGGGCGACTGTTTGTCCTGCATGACTCAGTTTTGTACTTTTAGGACTTTGACTGGCTGTATGAATGGAGAATCGGAATATGTATCTGATTGTCGTTCCTTACAATCTATATGCCCATCCGTTTCTACTTAAAATATTGATGTACTAATGCAAAATAATACAATACCGCCAATTGCTTGGCTGACGTTAAATTTCCTAGCCAAGCATAACATTAATGTAGCGCAATGGCTATCTTACTCACCTAACATGACCACAGTCGACCATATATATGTGAGCTCTTCATGGACGTTGAACACGAAAACTCATGCCATAAACAACATTCGGGGCCCTACAGTTGACTTTAACTATGTATGCAGTGTTATCACAAATTACATCATCAAACATTAAATCCTTTCGATGTGGTCGAGAATCGTTACTTTGATTAACAGGAAAGATAAGCACAATCAATATTGAATAAATCTAATATTTTCAACAGCCAAAATAATAAAACAAAAAACAAGAACAAAATAGATGTAACCTCTAAATTGCTAATTTAAAAGTCGGTTCTATGTGGAATAATAAACGTTCAGCATCTATGATTATGACGAAACAAACTTGCCTTGTGAAGCCACTTACCTAAATTTTGTACTAAACGTGTACGTTTTTACCCAGGAACTAAATAAACCAGTTTTTACTAGAATGCCGAATGTTATTATTAGGGCTGACGGGATGACAGACGGACGGTGTCAAATTCATGATTTCCATTCAGAAGTGAATGATTGTTGACAAACTGTTACCACACTTTATGTTAAGATAGTTTGTATAGGTATCGTTCTTTAAATAACATTGGGGAATCAAATGAAAAAGTATTAAAGTCAAGCAGGAAAAGTCACACACAAAACGCGACTATCACCAAAACATCGAAAGAAAACAATATATACGCATACACACCCTAACACACACACGCGCGCGCGCGCGCGCACGCACGCACACACGCACACACGCACACACACAGAAGAGATGGAAATATTGATCACTAACAATCGCACAAGCACAAAGACAAAGACACACAAGGGCGAACACACACGCACGAGACGAAAACCACAAACCCAAACAAACACACAAGTACAAAGTACCAAACAAACAAACGCAAGGTGACAATAAGGCTGCCACCTTGGAACGGTCAGTGGCAAAACCACCACTGAGGGTTTAAACCGTTTACGGACGTCCTAAACTCACACTTATCTCAAAGGCACCCTAGCTAAACAAACATTTTAAATAAAGGTATCCCCGCCGGACTTCCCCACAACATAGAAGACAGTATTCACAGTACAGAATGTAAAACATAGCGTAACAAGAGATGTTTGTAAAACCTGTATACCCCCAGAACCCCTGACCTTTGATCTAGTGACCTCATCTATAGAGGTCATCTAGTGGTCAAGTCTAATCACCACAGCAACTTTGAAGATCCTACGCCAAACCACTGATCATTTATTGATCTGAAACATTTCACAAGTTAAGGTCATGTGACCTTGACCTTTGACATAGTGACCTCAACAACTTTAGGGGTCATCTAGTGGTTACGATCATCTACCACAGGAAGTTTGAAGATCCCGAACCAAACCCTTGAGCAGTAATTAATCGGAAACCATTTCATCAGTTAAGGTCATGGTGACCTTGACATTTGACCTAGCAACCTCAAAACAACAGAGGTCATCTAGTTGTCATGACCAACCACCACAGCAAGTTTGAAGATCCTTAGCCAAACCATTGAGCAGTTATTAATTGGAAACGATTTCACCAGTTAAGGTGACCTTTGACCTAGTGACCTCATAAACACTAGGGGTCATCCAGTGGTCATGACCATCTACCACTGCAAGTTTGAATATTCTAAGCCAAACCCTTCAGCAGTTATTGATCGAAAACCGTTTCACAAATTAAGGTCATGGTGACAACAGGGGTCATCTAGTTATCACGACCAACCACCACAGCATGTTTGAAGATTGTATGCCAAGTCGTTTATTAGTTATCCTTCGGAAACCATCGATCTACCGACCGACAGACCGACCGACGTACCGACAGACCGACCACCGACATGTGCAAAGCAATTTACCTCCATTTTTTCAAAAGGGGATATAACAACTGTGAATGTCCGTCAAACATGTACTCAATGACTTTGCTGAAGACAGAGCAACTGCAGGGAAGCCGTTAAGTAATTAAGGGCACGACAGAGAAAGGGCAATACACGAGTCTGGTAAGCCCATCCCATTTCTGGGTTTAAGAGTATACCATCATAGATTACTACCCTCGGCCTGTCATCGTGAACTTAAAGAGGGAATCGTAGAGACCGACTGTAAAGGAGTCGATAACCAACATGCAATGTGTTGCAATATAATAGGGTCATATCAAATTTATGTACATTATAAAGGTAAATATTGTGCTTGCCAGAGCTTTATATTTCTTTGATCTAGACCTTAGATATTTGACATGTGAATGTGTCATGATGAGTGTCTCATACAATGGTGACCTTCACTTTTACCTGTGATATCGAGGTCAAACCTAATAGGATTTGCACTTTTTATAAGAAATCTCCTGTCTGTTCTAGAACTTTTTTGTCTTTTGACTAAGGTCTCGGGTATTTGATATGTGAATGTATCATCATGAGTCGAAGTGCCAGGTGTCTTGGGGACCTTCATGTGACATGAACCTGTGACCGTCAAATTTAGATACCTGAAATAGGAAATTATTGTCCGTGCCTGATCTTTTTATAACCCCCACAAAGAAGTTTAGGGGGTATACTGGAATCACTCCGTCCGTCCGTCTGTCTGTCTGTCCGTCTATCCGTTCGTCCATACGTCCGTCCATCCGTATGTACACCGAATTTTGTCCGGAGATTAACTCTGCCATTCTTCAACGGAACATTGTTAAATCATGCAGTATTGTTGATCACTATCCGAAGTTATGCAACTGCGATTGCAGTTTTGATTCGTCATTTCGCTTCTGATTTATCTCCCTTTTCGTAATTTTAATAGAGGGAATGTGTACGGAGCTTTACTTTGCCATCCTTCAACGGAATATTTTTAAATAACGCAGTGTTGTTGGTCACCATCTGAGAGTGTGCACCTGTGATTGTAGTTGTGATTCATTTTGTTATTGAAATACCTCCCTTTTCGTAATTTTGATATATGAAATTTAGTTCTGAGTTTTATTCTGCTATTCCTCAACATAATTTTGTTTTAATTAAGTGATATTGTTGAACACCATCTGAAATTGTGCACCTGCAACTGCAGTTTTGACTTTGATCATGAATTATCTCCAGTTTTTAAGTTTTATAAATGAAATTGTCCGGAGCTTTCCTTTGTCATACCTCAACAGAACTTTTTTGAATTTTGCACTTTTGTTGAAAATAATCTAAAGTTGTGCAACTCCTATAAAGGATTGGATTTGTAACTTCGTGTGTGAATGAATTATCTCCCTTTTCATAATTTAACAAATGAAAATTTAGTGGTCCGGAGCTTTCCTATGTCATACCTCAACATAATCTTTGATTTTTTAAGTATTATTGAACACCATCTGTAGTTGTGCACCTGCGATATGGGTTTTGATTCTACTATTCTTTTCGCTAATTATCTCCCTTTTCGTAAGTTAACAAGTGAAAATGAAACAAATGAAACATGTCTATTCATGATTTACATACCATTCTAAAACAAACTGGCAAACATTCTATGTTATCTTGTTTATCGTCTTCACCCTTTCCTGTCTCAAATCCATAGACGAAGAGGCTGATAAAATATATATGCGTACAGATCCGTTAATTAATACTGCTTCACTTATACAAAGTTACACACAGCATGTTCTTCGTCCTCGTAAATAAAGGTATCGATTTTATTGATGTTCAACGTATATTTCGTGATAAGAATATAATCGATACTATTCCCAAATATTTCATCAACTCTGAATCACCTATCATCTGTTATAAATATAATAAACCTATCAGGAATGTTATTTTTAACTACAATAAAATTGTCTCTGACTTAAATGTTGATGTCAATACCCCTGTTTCTTGAGATTGTAGCATTTCTTGCTTTTGCTATAAACCAGTTGGTCATTTCATTACTGGTAATTTTGATATAATTAAGGATAAACGTCTCAGGACCCTCCTAACTAAAGGACCTAAATATAGATTACCTTCCCTTATTGATTTTGACGCTTGTTGAACTCATATTGCGGAAGCTATTCAAAAATTCTGCATCCAATGGTGCCGACGAGAACATGCTGATGTTAATGCCCTTTCGGATTGGAAGAAATGTAGTTTTGCTATTATTGATACGCGTATTACTTTTTACAAATCAAATTACCATCTTTTACCACCTCGACCTAGAGTTACATTTCGCTATTTGAAGAAAAACATTTCTAATTTTCATTCAAATTATGTTCTTGTTCCTGCTGACAAGGCATCAAATAATGTAATAATTATTTGAAGATTGTATTATGTTGATGTTTTAAAGAAGGAGCTAACTGATTTACATACCTATATAACAGTTCCAACACCTGAAAAAGATATAGTCTCGGAACATATAAAAATGTGCACCAATTTTAAGTCTGGTCCTAACATAAAACAACATAAACTTTCTACTTTGTACTGGATTTCGAAACTACATAAAACCCCTTATAAGACGCGTTTTATAGCCAACTCTAGCTGTTGTACCAATATATCTAAACTTTTGATGTCCTGTCTTTCTACGATCAAAGAACATGTAAAACGTTACTGTGATAAGATATATGAAAATTCTGGTATTAATGTTTTTAGGTCTATAAAAAATTCAAACGATGTTTTAACGATACTTGAAAATGAACAGTATTACATTTCTTCACTGAGCTCTTATGACTTCTCTACACTCTATACTACTCTACCTCACAATCTTATAAAGGATAAACTTATTACATTAATAGAAAAAACCTTTGCCAGAGAAAACAAAATGTTCATTGCTTATATTGTTCAACGTTTATTCTTTTCGAATTCAGAAGTTGAAAATGACTCATTACCAGATTCATGTATTTTTCCCTGTCGTGCCCTTAACGGCTTACCTGTATGTGCTCTGACTTCAGCAAAGTCATTGAATACATATTTGACGGATTGTCACAGTTATTATGCTATGTTTTACATGTTGCCCTGTGTTCACCGTCGTCTATGTGGTGGGTAAGTCCGGCGGGGATACCTTTACTTACACTATTTGTAAAGCTTGGGTGACTTTGAGAGAAGTGTGAGGTTAGGACATCCGTAAACAAGTTTAAACCCCCAGTGATGTTTTTGCTACTGACCGTGCCAAGGCGATACTCTCTTTGTCACCATTCCTTTTGTTTGCCTTACATTTGATGTTTGTAGATCTCTTACCTTTCTTTTAGATAATATATTTGTGCGTTATGGGGGTACCATATAACGTCATGTTGTTGGTATACCCTTGGGTACAAATTGTGCCCCTCTTGTTGCAGATTTATTTTTGTATTGCTATGAGAGGGATTTTATGCTTAGCTTCAAACCTGATACACAGACCGATATTTGTTAATGCTTTAAATAAAACTTCAAGGTATTTAGACGATATTTTGAATTTTGATAATAAATTCTGAAGGGTGGTGATCCCCCGAAAGCAAAAATTGCAACACAAAAAGAGAAAATTGCAGACTCGGTTTTATTGAGTCTGTTCATGAGCAGTAATTGAAAGTGCAACACTGCTCCCCCCCCCCCCCAGCACCGGCTTAAGCGGTATTCAATTTTCAGAACAAGAAGTACTGAAATTCATGATCTCGAAGGATCAGAAGGTGTAACAACACTGAGAATGAAGTACGGAGCGACGTTTTACGGCCGCCACTAAAGCACTTAACACCTGCTGTTGTGAAGATTATAAATTCTGAAGGGTGGTGATCTCCCGAAAGCAAAAATTGCAACACAAAAAGAGAAAATTGCAGACTCGGTTTTATTGAGTCTGTTATTTTGAAACTATGATATCGTCAATTTACCCAAAAGAACTGTCTTTAAACAAAGCGAATCAATCTGACATTATAGCTTCATTTTTAGATTTGAATCTCTCAATTACACATGATAAAGTTTCGTCCAAAATATACGATAAAAGAGAAGATTTTAATTTTAAAATTGTTAATTATCCTTTTCTAGATGGAGATGTGTCCCGTTCTACATCTTATGGGGTTTATATTTTTCAACTTATTCGGTTTGCCCGAGCCTGTTCTTTGCTTGAAGATTTTAATAGTCTTAATTTAGTTATAACTGATAAACTTCCTATTATATTGCAACACACTGCATGTTTGGTTATCGACCCTTTTACAGTCGGTAGCTACGCTTCCATCTTTGCTTGCGCGATGACAGGCCGAGGGTAGTACTCTATGATGGTATACTCTTAAACTTGGATACAGGAGGAGCTTACCAGACTCATTTATTATTTTTTCCATGTCATGCCCTTAACGGCTTACCTGCAGGTGCTCTGACTTCAGCAAAGTCATTGAGTACATATTTGACGGATTGTCACAGTTATTATGCTATGTTTTACATGTTGTCCTGTGTTCACCGTCATCTATGTTGTGGGTAAGTCCAGCGGGGATACCTTTATTTACACTATTTGTAAAGCTAGGGTGACTTTGAGAGAAGTGCGAGGTTAGGACGTCCGTAAACCGGTTTAAACCCCCAAGTGGTGTTTTTGCTGCTGACCGTGCCAAGGCGGTACTCTCTTTGTCACCCTTCCTTTTGTTTGCCTTGCGTCTTTGTGCTTGTGGTTTGTTCATGTTGTGGAACGTTTGTCCCTGGTTCTTGTGTCTCTTTTGGTGTTTTTTGTGTTCATTTCGTGTGTGTGTGTGTGTGTGTGTGTGCGTTTGGGTGTGTGGTAGTGTGTGTGTGTGTCATACTGTCTATCGGTGTTTTGGTGGTGGTTGCGTCTTGCATGTGGCTTTGTCTGCTTGACTTTACTACGTTTCCATTCTTAAGCAAGGTTACAGATATCACAAACTTCGGAAAACGTTTTCTAAATTTTATTATCGAAATTTACCACTCATTAGTAAATATAATTGCAATCTACGGACGTTACTGCAACGAGGCATTTCTCAACCAGATTTTTATGGGGATGTTATCTACAATCTTAGGAAAATTCGGGGTCTTATCCATTTTCATGATTTGTTTGTAAAACGCATTAAAACATTTTAGAAGAAGGTTTATGATCCCATTATATTGCAACGCACTGCATGTTTAGTTATCGACCCTTTTACAGTCGGTAGCTACGCTTCCCTCTTTGCTTGCTCAATGACAGGCCGAGGGTAGTACTCTATGTTGGTATACTCTTAAACTCGGATACTGGATGAGCTTACTAGACTCATGTATTACTTTTTTCCTGTCGTGCCCTTAACGGTTTACCTGCAGGTGCTCTGACTTCAGCAAAGTCATTGAGTACATATTTCACGGATTGTCACAGTTATTATGCTATGTTTTACATGTTGTCCTGTGTTCACCGTCGTCTATGTTGTGGGTAAGTCCGGAGGGGATACCTTTATTTACACTATTTGTAAAGCATGGGTGACTTTGAGAGAAGTGTGAGGTTAGGACGTCCGTAAACCGGTTTAAACCCCAGTGGTGTTTTTGCTACTGACCGTGCCAAGGCGGTACTCTCTTTGTCACTCTTCCTTTTGTTTGCCTTGCATCTTTGGTCTTGTGGTTTTGTTCGTGTGTGGAGTGTTCGAAATCTCATTTTAACTGAAAAACTGCTTAAACAAGGATATAGATACCATAAACTAAGAAAAACTTTCTCTAAATTTTACTATCGAAATCTCTCGCTTATTGGCAAGTACAAATGTAATCTCAAGGTACTTTTGCGACACGGTATTTCACATCCTGAATTTTATGGTGATGTGATTTACAAACTTCGTAGAATTATTGGACATACCCATTTTCTCACTTTGTTCATCAAATATATAAAACAATTCATTAAAAAGGGATATGATCCTGTATTATTACAACATACTGCATGTTTGGTTGTGAACCCTTTTACAGTTGGCAATCACGCTGGCCTCTTTGCATGTACGCCGACAAGAAAGGTTTAGTACTCTATGAAGGCGACCTCTTAAATCCAGAAATGGAAGGAGAACGTCGGATATCTGTACTATTTCATTTTTGTCGTACCCTTTATTACTTTTCTACAGTTACTCTGTTTGCAGCTCAATCATTGAGTACACTAGCGATAGGTGGATACAGTATGTTCAATTAAATGTTTTTTTGTTATACATGCACTTTACCACTGTATTTGCTGTCGCGGTTGTTGTAGATTAGTCGGAGAGGGGATACGTTTATTTACACTGTTTGTCTTTTAGGATGGGGATGGAATAAGGGTGAGGTTGGGCGCCCATAAACCGGTTTAAACCCCCGGTGACTTTTGTCACTGACCGTTCCAAGGCGGTACTTCCATCTTCCTCCTATTGAATGTTTGTTTTGTCTTTGTGCGTCTCTTGTTGTTTTTTCTACCCATGTACATTTGCTGTTTCCTTGTGTTGCTGTTCGGGCGAGTGTTTGTTCTGTATGTGGTATTTCCTGCATGACTCTTTTTTGTACTTTTGTCTCTGGTTCTTGTGTGTCTGTTGGTGTTTTCTGTGTTTGTCTCGTGTGTGAGTGTGCGTTTATGTTTGTGGTTGTGTGTGTGTGTGTGGATCATGCTGTCTATCGGTGTTTTGGTGGTGGTTGCGTCTTGTATGTGCCTTTGTCTGCTTGACTTTACTACTTTTCCATACTTTAATGGAACTTTGTTTTTTAAAAACAAATGTTGCTCTATTGATAAATACCCTCTGAAATTGTACTCCGGTGGTTTTACTTTTTCACATCATTATTTCATTACCTCCCCTTATATGAAGTTACAGTTTAGATCCTGAGATAGGTATATTAATAATATCTTAGCTGATGGGTAGTACTACGGACTGAAGTTGTCCTGCATTGACCCAATCTCTGTGTCAAATGTGTTAGTGGGGGTATTAATCACCTTAAGTGATAGTTCTAGTTTACCTTGACAAAAGGATTAGAAATTGACATGTGGGTGTATAATCTTAAGACGAAGGGTAAGGTACTATGCAGACATTAAGATGACCTTTACCTGTAACCCAAATGTTAAATATATGTACCTTAAAATGTAGGGACTGCAATTTGTTGATCTTTAACCTAGGCCTTAGACATTAGACATGCGATATATCGTGATGATCTTCGTGTGAACTTGACCTTTGACTTACGGTCAAGTCTATTTTTGGATAGGAAACTACTGTCAGACCCAAATTTTTACCGACAACTTAGATAAACACGTAAATATTTCACTATGAGGCCACTTTTCCGGTACCATGTTGACCTTATATTCTTTTTTATAACAAAATGCCTTCAATTCATGGCATTTGTATTCAATATGACAATTTTTCGAATTGTGGTTTTTATTGGTCAATCACATAATGCAACAACGAAATGTTGATCTTTTTCCTATATATTTCAATTAAAACACTTCCGTGGAAATTACTTTTTAACGAGTACAATACTTTCACAATACCCAAACAAGAGATGTTTGTAAAACATGTATACCCCCAGACCCCCTGACCTTTGATCTAGTTACCTCAACTATAGAGGTCATCTAGTGGTCATGACTAATCACCACAACAACTTTGAAAATCCTAAGCCAAACCACTGATAATTGTGACCTTGGCATTTGACCTAATGACCTCAACAATCAGTGTCGTCTAGTGGTCACGACCAACTACCACAGCAAGTTTTAAGATCCCGAACCAAACCATTGAGCAGTTATTAATCGGAAACCATTTCATCAGTAAAGCTTACGATGACCTTGATATTTGACCTAGTGACCTAAACAACAATAGGGGTCATCTAGTTGTCATGACCAAACACCACAGCAAGTTTGAAGATCCTAGGCCAAACCCTTGAGCAGTTATTGATTGTAAACCATTTCAAAAGTTAATGTCATGGTGACCTTGACCTTTGATCTAGTGACCTCAAAAACAATAAAGGTCATCTAGTGGTCATGACCAACCACCACAACAAGTCCTTTAGCAGTTATTGATCGTTATCCATTTCATCATTTAAGGTTATGGTGACCTTGACCTTTGGCCTAGTGACCTCAAAAACAACAGGGTTCATCTAGTTTTCATGACCAACCACCTAAGCAAATATGAAGATCCTAAGCCAAACCCTTGAGCAGTTATTGATCAGAAACCATTTTACAATTTAAGGTCATAGTGACCTTGACTTTTTACCTAGTGACCTAAAAAAGAATAGGGGTCATCCAGTGGTCATATCCAACTACTGCAGCAAGTTTGAAGATCCTAAAAGTACAAAAATGAGTCATACAGGAAACACCACATACAGAACAACAGCCGCCCGAACAGCAACATATAGAAACAGCAAATGTACATAGCTATAAATAAACCAAGAGACGCACAAAGACAAAACAAGCACACAATAGGGGGAAGATGGAAGTACCGTCGTCTTGGAACGGTCAGTGACAAATGTCACTGGGGGGTTAAACCGGTTTATGGGCGCCCAACCTCACACTTATTCCATCCTCACCCTAAAAGACAAACATTATAAATAAACGTATCCCCTCTCCGACTAATCTACAACAACCGCGATAGCACATACAGTGGTAAAGTGCATGTACAACGAAAACATTTAAGTGAGAAACTGCATCCACCTATCGCTAGTGTACTCAATGATTGAGCTGCAAACAGAGTAACTATAGAAAAGTAATAAAGGCTACGACAAAAACGAAATAGTACAGATATCCGACGTTCTCCTTCCGTTTTGGATTTAAGAGGTCGCCTTCATAGAGTACTAAACCTTTCTTGTCGGCGTACATGCAAAGAGGCCAGCGTGATTGCCAACTGTAAAAGGGTTGACAAACAAACATGCAGTATGTTGTAGTACTATAGGATCATATCCCTTTTTAATGAAATGTTTAACATTTTTGCATGAACAAAGTGAGAAAATGGGTATGTCCAATAATTTTACGAAGTTTGTTAATCCCATCACCATAAAATTCAGGATATGAAATACCGTGTCGCAGAAGCGCCTTGAGATTAGATTGGTACTTGCCAATAAGCGAGAGATTTCGATAGTAAAATTTAGAGAAAGTTTCTCTTAGTTTATGGTATCTATATCCTTGCTTAAGCAGTTTTTCAGTTAAAATGAGATTTCGACTGTTAAAATAGTCAATAGACGAACAAGCTCTAGCAAGACGAATAAGTTGAGATATATAAACCCCGTAAGATGGAGCACGGGGAACATCCCCGTCAAGATGAGGAAAATTTACAACGTTAAAATCAAAATCATCTCGTTTGTCATATATTTAAAAGAGATCATTCCATTATCAATTTTAAGGTCTAGATCAAGAAACTCTGCACAATTGTCGGACGGGTTAGCTTTATTCAATTTGAGTTCTTTAGGATAAATTGTAGGAATCAGAGCATCAAAGAAAGGGTTATCTAAGTTAAAAATATCATCCAAATATCGACAAGTTTCATTGAAGGCTTTTATAACATCTTCTTGTGATTGAGGATTCAAATGCAACATGAAATCTCTCTCATAGCAGTACAAAAAGAAATCTGCGACAAGTGGAGCACAATTCGTACCCATAGGAATACCAATTACCTGACGGTATAAAGCATTCCCATAACGTACAGATATGTTATCCAAAAGAAAGGTTAGTGATTCGCAAACTTCTGAGCAAGTCCAATTGGTGTAATATTTCATTTGCTCGTCAGTAAAGAAAGCTTTTTCAGTATTACATGCCAAGAATGATGTTTTTTCCCCGGGCAAATACAGTTTGGATCAAGTTAGTAAGCTTATCCTTAATTAAAATACAGTAAAACCCTGATCTCTTGAACACCTTGGGGACCATAAATTTTAGTTCGAATTAAGGGTGGTTCGAAAGATCCGAGTCTCATAATCGTTTGGTAGCAAATGGTACAGAAATTGTTCGAACGTGAGTTTGAGAATATTTTCATGTCGAAAATGAATAAACAAATTTCTTTAACAAAACTCACTGTTTTTGCTGCCTTTGCAATACAATGAAAATACTAATGCAACCCATTATTCTGTAAAAACATTGTCCCATTATTCCAAATTTCGTGTTTCTGCCATGAACGTATCTATGCTTTGTACATATCTCGCCATTTTGGTCTGGTTAAAAACCGGGACTGAACGACCTGTCATCATCGCCTCGGTTTATGTACAACTGTCTACAACCCATTTAAATATCTACGAGAACACAAAATTCCGTTATTTAGATGGTTGCAACAGATCAGTTTTGGGGAAAATCTATTCCTTGTGTTTTCGTAAGTGGATTCGCATATAGGGCCATAAATTAACACAATTAACATTCACGGATAAAAATAGAGGAGAACAAATATATTCGTTCAACTGTTATTTCTGCCATTGTGAATGATGAAGCTTGAACATTTCGATCGTGTTATAGCCCTACGATATGACAGTCAATGTTAGCTTAAAACAACCTTCACAAACACACACATTTAAATTTTAACACCTTGATAAAACATGACACATTCACCCATTGTCTACCAATCACGTAATTATCGGCGAGCTGAGATAGTCACCTGAGAGGTGTGAATCTTCGGTTCGACGCACATCCATACAGGTAAGACAACGGTTCGACTTATCAAAGGTACTTTGCATTGTTTTTTTAATCAGCGGACCGGGAGATGAGTTCGAGAGTTCGAGTTTCGTATGGTCTAATTATCCGAGGTCGAGCATATAGAATTTAAGAAGGAAGGAGTTGGGACCGCAGAATTAGTTCGAATTAAGGGTAGTGAACGAGTTTTCCGGGGTTCGAGAGTTCGGGGTTTTACTGTATGAGGAAGAGTTGTGTACAGAGTAGAAAAATCGTACGTGCTTACAGTGGATGCAAGATACCTTTTGTTCTTAATGGAAAAGTAGTAAAGTCAAGCAGGCAAAGTTTGTTTAAGACTTCTGAAGAGTTCTTAATAGACCAGAAGAGATTTATTCCAGAATGTTAATAAGTCTTATCACAGTAGAATTTTACATGTTCCTTTACGTTCGTTAAACAAGAAGTCGAAAGTATAGACAATTTAGTAGTTGTACATGAACTAGAATTTGCAATGAAACGCGCTTTATATGGTTTTTTATGTAGTTTTGGTAACCAATACATTGTAGGAAGTTTATGTTGTGTAATTGTAATATTGGTTCCAAGTTGTTCACACTCAGACATGGTCTGAAACGATGGTCTTTTCGTCAGCAGTAACTGAAATGTATGACTTGGTATTAATAATTTCCTGCTTCAAGACCTCGATATAATGTAATCGTTAAATAATAATCACATTATTCGATGCCTTATCAGCAGGAACAAAAACGTATTTAGAATGGAAATCCTGTAAACTCTTTTTAAGATGTCTAAAAGAAATTCAAGGTTTAGGTGGAAGAATGTGTTTATTAGAGCTATAAAAGGAAATGCGTTTATCAATTATATCAAAAATTAGTTTTTTCCAACTAGAAAGAGCATTAGACTCAACATGTTCTCTTCGACACCATTTAACACTAAAAGTTTGTAAAGCCTCCGCAATCTGAACTCGACAAGAGTTAAAATCTATCAAGGATGGTAATCTATATTTGGGACCTTTATTCAAAAGAGATCGTAGACGTTTATTTTTTTATCTCAAAATTACCAGTTATCACATGACCAGCCGGAGAATAGCAAAATTTTGAGGTGGCGCAATCTCAATTATCAAGAATATTATCATTAATATTAAGGTCGACCACAATTTTATTATAGTTGAAAATTGTATTTGTGATGGGTGTGTTATATTTGTAGCAGATGATAGGTGGTTCTGTATTTTTAAAGTATTTAGGAATAGTGTCAATTACATTTTTGTTTCTAAAAATACTTTGGAGGTCAATAAAATCAATACCTTTATTAATAAAAGGAATTTTCAAGAAGAATCTTTGGTGTTCAGATAATTTGTCAATATGCGGTCTGAGAACATGTAGAGTAAAGCTTTGTATCAAACTAGCCGTTCCTATGAGAGGATCTGCTCTAAAAATCATTTTATCGGCTTGCTCGTCAATATCTTTTAATGAACATATAGATAAAGAGGAAAGTCTAGAAAGCATGGCATGTTTACCAGAAGTTCGATGTAAAGTATGTAGATCAAGAAGAGTCATTTTCAAACGAGATTTTCGTTTAATATTACCATTTTTGCGAATACCATGTGATCGAGATTTGCGTTTTCTTATAGAAAAAAATGAAAAAATATCTATATCTGGTTCTTTAGAAATATTTCCAGTCTGGTAAATATTATCATTCAGTCCTAAAGGAAAAGGTTTTTGCAATTTTTTGATCCAATTTAATTCAGATATAGATCTAGCTTTCGATTTAAAGCTACTAGTCGCCTCCTCATCATATGTTATATGCTCAACAATTTGTACTAAAACATCTTTAAAAGAATTGCCAGATTTCCGAAAGTGTTGATATAAAACATTGTTTAGTTTACGATTTCGACACTGATATGCATGCTAACGAAATCGAGTTTTCAAAGCACGTCCTGTTTGTCCTACGTACTGTATACCGCAACTAGGCGCGTTTCAAGCTAAAACATAAATAACATTAGTAGTAGTACAATCAACGTCTGAGTTTATCTTGACATTAAATGGTCTACCATTAACTGTAGATTTTATAGTGGAATTACAAGAAATGTTACTACAACATATGCATCTCTTAGCAAAGCACTTTGGGATAATCGGATACATTCTGTGTCGCTTGTATAATGACCGTTTACGAATAGAAGAAACATTTTGGATAACAGATTTTAAAGGTGAAAGTAAAACTCTTGGTCCATAGAAAAAACATTTATTAATAGAAAGAGATGGTATGTGAAAAGATGATGCCGACTGAAGATTAAGTTGTTTTAAACGAACAAAAGGTTGAAGGGAAGAGAAATTAGAAATATTTCTGGGTACTTGTACAGACGGCATTGCATATTTTACAGATTGCATATTTATAGCTTTCAGTTCTATTAGAGGTATTTTTAGTTTTATTCAGATTGGAAGGTGATAGAGGGGCACCTGTATTGTGTTCATCAACACGTCAATTACATTAGTGTAGCTACCAAGTGCATCAAATTGTTGGTGAACACAACACCTACCACGAGGTGCATGACATACTTATGATGATGTAAGAGACGAATGAGAGTTGTGTATGTTACTTGCATATCCTGCAAGAGAATGATAACAACATCGATTACGTGTACGGGAAGACATTTTACGGCCACCACACGGCACAAGCAACACTGTTGTGATAATAAAAGTACAAAAATGAGTCATGCAGGAATCACCACATACAGAACAAACAGTCGCCCGAACAGCAACACAAGGAAACAGCAAATGTACATAACTATAAATACAACAAGAGACGCACAAAGACAAAACAAACATGCAATAGGGGGAAGATGGAAGTACCGCCTTGGAACGGTCAGCGACAAAAGTCTAAGTTAAAAAGGGGCATAATTCTGGTAAAGTGCTTGACAGAGTTATGTACTTTTGCCCATAGGGGTCTGGACCGCTTCATGGGGGTCTATATGTACTATATAATAACAAGGGTTCCAACTAACAGAACGGATTTCCGTGTACCACGAGTACAATTATGACTGTAACTCTTACAATTTAAATGATAATTTCATAAATGGAAAAGTAGTAAAGTCAAGCAGGCAAAGCCACATGCAAGACGCAGCCACCACCAAAACACCGATAGACAGCATGACACACACACACAAAACCACACACCCAAACGCACACACATACACACACGAAATGAACACAGAAAACACCAAAAGAGACACAAGAACCAGGGACAAACGTTCCACAACATGAACAAACCACAAGCACAAAGACGCAAGGCAAACAAAAGGAAGGGTGACAAAGAGAGTACCGCCTTGGCACGGTCAGCAGCAAAAACACCACTGGGGGTTTAAACCGGTTTACGGACGTCCTAACCTCGCACTTCTCTCAAAGTCACCCTAGCTTTACAAATATTGTAAATAAAGGTATCCCCGCTGGACTTACCCACAACATAGACGACGGTGAACACAGGACAACATGTAAAACATAGCATAATAACTGACAATCCGTCAAATGTGTACTCAATGACTTTGCTGAAGTCAGAGCACCTGCAGGTAAGCCGTTAAGGGCACGACAGGGAAAAATAATACATGAGTCTGGTAAGCTCCTCCTGTATCCAAGTTTAAGAGTATACCATCATAGAGTACTACCCTCGGCCTGTCATCGCGCAAGCAAAGAGGGAAGCGTAGCTACCGACTGTAAAAGGGTCGATAACCAAACATGTAGTGTGTTGCAATATAATAGGATCATAACCTTTCTTGTTAAATGTTTTAATGCGTTTTATAAACAAATCATGAAAATGGATATGACCCCGAATTTTCCTAAGTTTGTAGATAACATCCCCATAAAATTCTGGTTGAGAAATGCCTTGTCGCAGTAACGTCCGTAGATTGCAATTATATTTACTAATGAGAGGTAAATTTCGATAATAAAATTTAGAAAAGGTTTTCCGACGTTTGTGATATCTGTAACCTTGCTTAAGAAGTTTATCAGTTATAACTAAATTACGTCTGTTAAAATCTTCAAGCAAAGAACAGGCTCGGGCAAACCTAATAAGTTGAGAAATATAAACACCATAAGATGTAGAACGTGGCACATCCCCATCTAGAAAAGGATAATTAACAATTTTAAAATTAAAATCTTCTCTTTTATCGTATACTTAGGACGAAACTTTATCATTTGTAATTGAAAGATTCAAATCTAAAAATGAAGCATTAATGTCAGATTGATTAGCTTTGTTTAAAGACAGTTCTTTTGGGTAGATTTAAGAAACCATAGTATCAAAATAATTATTATCTAAATTCAAAATATCGTCAAAATACCTTGAAGTTTTATTAAAAGCGTTAACAATATCGGTCTGTGTATCAGGTTTTAAGCTAAGCATAAAATCCCTCTCGTAGCAATACAAAAACAAATCTGCAACAAGAGGGGCACAATTTGTACCCATGGGTATACCAACAACTTGACGATATATGGTATCTCCATAACGCACAAATATATTATCTAAAAGAAAGGTAAGAGATCTACAAACATCAAGGCAAGTCCACATTGTGTAATGTTCAACTTCTGAATTCGAAAAGAATGAACGTTGAACATTACAAGCAATGAACATTTTGTTTTCTCTGGCAAAGGTTTTTTCTATTAATTTAATAAGTCTATCCTTTATAAGATGGTGAGGTAGAGTAGTATAGAGTGTAGAGAAATCATAAGAGCTCAGTAAAGAAATGTTATACTGTTCATTTTCAAGTTTTGTTAAAACATCATTTGAATTTTTTATGGACCAAAAAACATTAATACCAGAATTTTCATATATTTTATCATAGTAGCGTTTAACATGTTCTTTGATCGTAGTAAGACAGGACGTCAAAAGTATAGATAATTTAGTAGTGGTAAAACAGCCAGAGTTGGCAATAAAACGCGACTTATAAGGGTTTTTATGTAGTTTCGGAATCCATTACAAAGTAGAAAGTTTATGTTGTTTTATGTTAGGACCAGACTTAAAATCATTGCACATTTTTACATGTTCCGAGACTATATCTTTTTCAGGTGTTTGAACTGTTATATAAGTTTTTGAATCAGTTAGCTCCTTCTTTAAAACATCAACATAATACAATCTTCAAATAATGATTACATTGTTTGATGCCTTGTCAGCAGGAACAAGAACATAATCTGAATGAAAATCAGAAATGTTTTTCTTCAAGTAGCGAAATGTAACTCTAGGTCTAGGTGGTAAAAGATGGTTTTTTGATTTGTAAAAAGTTATTCGTGTATCAATAATATCGAAAATACATTTCTTCCAATCCGAAAGGGCATTAACATCAGCATGTTCTCGTCGACACCATTTGATGCAGAATTCTTAAATAGCTTCCGCAATATGAGTTCGACAAGCGTCAAAATCAATAAGGGAAGGTAATCTATATTTAGGTCCTTTAGTTAGGAGGGTCCTGAGACGTTTATCCTTAATGATATCAAAATTACCAGTAATGACATGACCAACTGGTTTATAGCAAAATGAAAGCCAATATATTTTTCTATCAAATGAATATAATCTTATAATGATAAATTATGAACAAGTATCAATCCAACAATGATTTTCAGCAATAACCTGGCAATTTGCAGTTTACAAAATGGCGTGGTTAAATAAAACGAATCCATTTTTGTCACCCACCTCCAACTTTTAGTCCCCAGCATCAAAAGAATGACGTAAAACTAGCGAGTTTTGTCAGAGGAATGAGCCATTGTACGTGACGTCACGGATTTCCCAACTTTTCCTTCGCTCATCCAATGGAATGGCTCCATTCAAATTTGTTGCAAAATGGCACCATCAGAAATAGAAACATAACGACAGACGGAAAGGCCGGTATTTCTAGTTGCTTACTTATTTAGAGGACAAACAAATGGAGATTGGTGATGTAATTGGGTTGCTATATTGAACCACGCCATCTTTTGAACTGAAAATCGCCAGGTAATGGCTGTGATATAGTAAAAACCGGGGTGAACGAACGTTTGTCAATGACCCAGAAAACACGTGAAATATTGAGAAAATCGTTGTTGGATTGATAATTGTGCAAAAGTTACCGTCAGAAGATTATATTTATTTGAAAGTCAAATATAATCGCTTTCAATGGCCGAAAAAATTACAAAATTATCATTGAAATTGCAAGAGTTACATTCATATTTGTACTTGTGATACACGGATGTCTGTCCTGCTAGTTGGAACCCTTGTTGTTATATAGAACATGTCTATAGACCCCCATGAAGCGGTCTAGACCCCTGTGCTTTTGCCTACATGTGCAGGTTGTGATGGTGTTAGTGTTACAATTTTCAAAGCTTTATCGCAAACGGTTTTTTAAATAAGTGGACTTACAAACATGTGTTCCACATAAATTGAGGTTAACATTTTTGCGTAATGCAAATGCTAAACGCAAATTCTAAGTCCAATTGTGCGACCTTGACCTTAGATAAACGTACCGGGAAACACCCATGCTACTGTAACATGTCCTGATAAACACTGTTGAAATTTAGAGAGTTAGAGATGTTACAGACAGACAGGTTAACATTTTTGCTAAACGCAAATTCTAATTCCAGTTGTGTGATCTTGACCTTAGATATACGTACCCGGACTGGGCATGCTACTGTAGCATGTCAATATAAACTTTGTGGTTAAATTTGGAAAGGATCCACCAAACGAAACTTGAGTTAGAGATGTTACAGACAGACGGAGAGACAGACAGATCCATTCCATGATACGTCCCATTTTTTCAAACGGGCCTATAAAATGTAAATTATCCTTTTCTAGACGGAGATGCGTCCCGTTCTACATAGTATGGGTTTTATATTTCTCAATTTATTCGGTTCGCCCGAGTCTGTTCTTTGCTATAAGATTTTAACAGTCGTAATTTAGTTATAACTGATAAACTTCTTAAGCAAGTTACATATATCACAAACTTCGGAAAACGTTTTCTAAATTATCTACATCCGTCTAAATTCACATATTATCGAAATTTACCATTCATTAGTAAATATAATTGCAATCTACGAACGTTACTTCAACAAGGCATTTCTCAACCAGAAATTTATGGTAATGTTATCTACAAACTTAGGAAAATTCGGGGTCATATACATTTTCATGATTTGTTTATAAAACGCATTAAAACTTTTAAGAAGAAAGATTATGATCCCATTATATTGCAACACACTACATGTTTGGTTATTGACCCTTTTACAGTCGGTAGCTACGCTTCCATCTTTGCGATGACATGCCGAGAGTAGTACTCTTTGATGGTATACTCTTAAACACAGAAACAGGATGAGCTTACCAGACTCATGTATTACCTTTTCCCTTTCGTGCCCTTAACGGCCTCCCTGAAGCTGCTCTGACGTAAGCAATGTGTGGGGTTGCGTGCGTGCGTGCGTGTGTGTGTGCGTGTGCGTTTGACATGCTGTCTATTGATGTCTTGGTCGTGATTGCGTCTTGTATATGGCTTTGCCTGTTTGACTACTTTTTCATTTACATGGTTCCAACCAAACATGTTCCAACAGTCGTAATTCGACAATAAAATGAGAGTCGAGAGTGCATGGCTATTGTATCTTGTATATCTTTAAATAAAGAATATGAAAAACAAAAATGTTTGCTGGTTCCTGAGGTGACAATGTACAAGATTTTGATTTGGTATTCGTCAAAACGGCGAATTCAGTGAACATTTCAAAACTATTTTTCTCTGGAACGTCCAGAACTTCTCAGTAACTTACAATATTCAACCATTATTATTTCTGGAAAAGGTATAGGGGCCTAGCTAAAGTTCTATATAAGGTTTAAGTGACTGTATAAAAATCTCCAAAACCTCTATCCAAATTTCAACATAATTTCGAACGAGTGAAACGATGATGACTAATAGTACTAAGCTGAGTGCCAATTGGTGATGGGTTGAGATAATATAGAGCGATTTGGAACGATGTTATCTAAGTACTACAGTACTTCGTTGCGATAACATCCTCGTTAGATCAATATTATTATTATTATTATACCATTTTATATAGCACTCTTTTCATATCTAAATACGTTCAAAATTGCTTTACAATTAAAACATTTATACATACTAAAGCAGAAAGTAAAGAAAATATAAGATATGCAATAGAAATAAAAACATAATAAACAAAACAAAAACATTTACAGTGTATTTCTAAGATATAAAAAGAACATCGCATAACTCAAACTTTACAATCCATATGCCTAGTAAGGTATAATACAATTATGATAAGAGAATAAAGCAATGTTGATGGCATACTATTTCTATAGTTAAACATGCAACCGCTGTTTGGGCTTAAAATATATATCAGCCACCATAATACTTTAAAAAGGAACGATTTTACGAGATATTTTAAAAGATTCAAGTGTAGCTGAGTTAAAACATGCAACAGCTATTTGGGTTTAACATATACATCAGCCACCATATATCTTTAAAAAGAAATGAGTTTTAAGAGTTTTTTTAAAAGACTCAAGTGAAGCTGACTTCCGTATTTCCACCGGTAGTTCATTCCACAATTTAGGAGCCGCCTTTGCAAAGCTACGATCACCGTAGGTAACTGTACGGGATCTTGGTATCACGAGGGCCATGAAGTCATTTTTTGATCTTAAATCACGCTGTGGTTTATATATCTTTAACATGTTTGTGATGTAACTTGGAGATTTGTCATTCAATGCTTTATAGGTGTGAGTCAAAAGTTTAAAGTCAATCCTGTGTTCCACTGGGAGCCAGTGAAGTTCCTTTAGCACTGGTGTTATGTGGTCAAAACGAGATGTCCTGGTAATGATACGAGCTGCAACATTTTGGACAGACTGCAGTTTGTTCAAAGTTGTCTTTGTTAAACCACAAAGCAGGGAGTTACAATTGTCGAGTCTGGATGTAACAAGAGAATTTACTAGGGTTTTAGTAGCATCAATGGTAAGATATTTTATGATATGGCCTATTTGTCGTAGCTGGGCATAACAAGACCTACAAACAGAATTCACTTGCTGTTCCATGTTCATGGAAAAGTAGTAAAGTCAAGCAGGCAAAGCCAAATGCAAGACGTAACCACCACCAAAACACCGATAGACAGTATGACACACACACACACACAACCATACACCCAAACGCACACACACACACACACGAAATGAACACAAAAGAGACACAAGAACCAGGGACAAACGTTCCACAACATAACAAACCACAAGCACAAAGACGCAAGGCAAACAAAAGGAAGGGTGACAAAGAGAGTACCGCCTTGGCACGGTCAGCAGCAAAAACACCACTGGGGGTATAAACCGGTTTACGGACGTCCTAACCTCGCACTTCTCTCAAAGTCACCCTAGCTTTACAAATATTGTGAATAAATGTATCCCCGCTGGACGTACCCACAACATTGACGACGGTGAACACAGGACAACATGTAAAACATAGCACAATAACTGTGACAATCCGTCAAATATGTACTCAATGACTTTGCTGAAGTCAGAGCACCTGCAGGTAAGCCGTTAAGGGCACGACAGGGAAAAAATAATACATGAGTCTGGTAAGCTCCTCCTGTATCCAAGTTTAAGAGTATACCATCATAGAGTACTACCCTCGGCCTGTCATCGCGCAAGCAAAGAGGGAAGCGTAGCTACCGACTGTAAAAGGGTCGATAACCAAACATGCAGTGTGTTGCAATATAATAGGATCATAACCTTTCTTTTTAAATGTTTTAATGCGTTTTATAAACAAATCATGAAAATGGATATGACCCCGAATTTTCCTAAGTTTGTAGATAACATCCCCATAAAATTCTGGTTGAGAAATGCCTTGTCGCAGTAACGTCCGTAGATTGCAATTATATTTACTAATGAGAGGTAAATTTCGATAATAAAATTTAGAAAAGGTTTTCCGAAGTTTGTGATATCTGTAACCTTGCTTAAGAAGTTTATCAGTTATAACTAAATTACGTCTGTTAAAATCTTCAAGCAAAGAACAGGCTCGGGCAAACCTAATAAGTTGAGAAATATAAACACCATAAGATGTAGAACGTGGCACATCCCCATCTAGAAAAGGATAATTAACAGTTTTAAAATTAAAATCTTCTCTTTTATCGTATACTTTGGACGAAACTTTATCATTTGTAATTGAAAGATTCAAATCTAAAAATGAAGCATTAATGTCAGATTGATTAGCTTTGTTTAAAGACAGTTCTTTTGGGTAGATCGAAGAAACCATAGTATCAAAATAAGGATTATCTAAATTTAAAATATCGTTTAAATACCTTGAAGTTTTATTAAAACCATTAACAATATTGGTCTGTGTATCAGGTTTTAAGCTAAGCATAAAATCTCTCTCGTAGCAATACAAAAACAAATCTGCAACAAGAGGGGCACAATTTGTACCCATGGGTATACCAACAACTTGACGATATATGGTATCTCCATAACGCACAAATATATTATCTAAAAGAAAGGTAAGAGATCTACAAACATCAAGGCAAGTCCACATTGTGTAATGTTCAACTTCTGAATTCGAAAAGAATGAACGTTGAACATTACAAGCAATGAACATTTTGTTTCTCTGGCAAAGGTTTTTTCTATTAATTTAATAAGTCTATCCTTTATAAGATGGTGAGGTAGAGTAGTATAGAGTGTAGAGAAATCATAAGAGCTCAGTAAAGAAATGTTATACTGTTCATTTTCAAGTTTTGTTAAAACATCATTTGAATTTTTTATGGACCAAAAAACATTAATACCAGAATTTTCATATATTTTATCACAGTAGCGTTTAACATGTTCTTTGATCGTAGTAAGACAGGACGTCAAAAGTATAGATAATTTAGTAGTGGTACAACAGCTAGAGTTGGCAATAAAACGCGACTTATAAGGGTTTTTATGTAGTTTCGGAATCCAGTACAAAGTAGAAAGTTTATGTTGTTTTATGTTAGGACCAGACTTAAAATCATTGCACATTTTTACATGTTCCGAGACTATATCTTTTTCAGATGTTTGAACTGTTATATAAGTTTTTGAATCAGTTAGCTCCTTCTTTAAAACATCAACATAATACAATCTTCAAATAATGATTACATTGTTTGATGCCTTGTCAGCAGGAACAAGAACATAATCTGAATGAAAATTAGAAATGTTTTTCTTCAAGTAGCGAAATGTAACTCTAGGTCGAGGTGGTAAAAGATGGTTATTTGATTTGTAAAAAGTTATTCGTGTATCAATAATATCGAAAATACATTTCTTCCAATCCGAAAGGGCATTAACATCAGCATGTTCTCGTCGACACCATTTGATGCAGGATTCTTGAATAGCTTCCGCAATATGAGTTCGACAAGCGTCAAAATCAATAAGGGAAGGTAATCTATATTTAGGTCCTTTAGTTAGGAGGTTCCTGAGACGTTTATCCTTAATGATATCAAAATTACCAGTAATGACATGACCAACTGGTTTATAGCAAAAGCTAGAAATGCTACAATCTCATGAAATAGGGCTATTAACATCAATATTTAAGTCAGAGACAATTTTATTGTAGTTCAAAATAACATTTCTAATAGGTTTATTATATTTATAACAGATGATAGGTGATTCAGAGTTGATGAAATATTTGGGAATAGCATCGATTACATTCTTATCACGAAATATACTTTGAATATCAATAAAATCGATACCTTTATTTAGGAACTGAAGTTTCAGAAAATGTCTTTTATGTTCAGATTCTTTATCAATACGTGGACGAAGAACATGCTGTGTGTAACTTTGTATAAGTGAGGCAGTATTAATTAACGGATCTGTACGCATATAGATTTTAACAGGAATGTTGGAATCGAGGAATGCGCCTCAATTTCGAACCCACGTTGATGGTTTTATCTCAGCATGTTCAACTTTGATTTCTATGTTTGATACACGTTCTGCATTACGTTTGGAGTTAAACAGTATAAGTTCTGTTTTATCTGCATTTAGTTTTAGCATATTGTGGTGCATCCAGGAGACAACATCGTTTAAACAGGCTTCCACTCGCCTTATAACTTCCATTTGTGTAGCAGTGTCAATGGGTTCAAATGATATATATAGCTGTGAGTCGTCTGCATAAAAATGATGATTAAGTCCATGGTTTCTACAAATTTCGCCTATGGGTTTTGTATACATAATATAGTTTTTTGGCCCTAACACTGATCCCTGTGGTATACTGTATTTCATGAGGACTTCCTCAGAGAGTTCTTTGTCAATGCACACAGTTTGATAGCGATCGGTGAGATAGGATGTCATCCATGCAAGCAGTGTACCACCTATTCTAAAGTCATGTTCTAGACGTTCAAGCAGTGTGTTGTGATCAATAGTGTCGAATGCAGCGGAGAGGTCCAGTAATACGAGGACAGTAACCTTGTTTTGGTCTTGTGACTCTAGAATATCGCTTTGGACCTTGAGTAGAGCAGTCTCAGTTGAGTGAAACTTTCTATATGGCGACTGATGTTCCTCATGAAGATTGTTTATTGACAAGTGTTGTTCAACACGTTTATCCACTACCTTCTCCAAGATCTTTGAGATAAATGGGAGATTTGACACAAGTCTGTAATTTTTAAAAGAGTTTCGATCCAGATTTGGCTTTTTCATGAGAGGTCTGACATGTGAGATCTTAAATGCCTTTGGTACATATGCTGAGTCAAGAGACAGGTTGATAATTTTCATTAAAACTGGTAAAAGTTCATCGAGACATAACTTTAATAACCATGTTGGTATCGGGTCTAATTCACAGGATTTATTTGGGGACTGTAATATGATTTGTTTCACCTCCTTTGATGTAGCAGGAGTAAATGTTGTCAGATTTTCTACTGGAACCGTAACTGGTTCAATATTCGCGTAATCATGCTCAACTTGCTTTTTTGAAGATGCATTTTTCAATGGAGCCGTATCAGATACAGTATTCGGGTAGTCACACTCAGTTTGCGTTTTTGAAGATATGTCAAACCTAATGGCCTCTATTTTGTTAGTGAAAAAGTCAGAAAAATCCTCTGCCAGTTTCTTGGGCGATTTGAAGAAAGGTAAAACAATATCGTTTGAAGAACCTAACAGATGTTTAGTCACCTTAAACAGACTTTTCTGGTCGTGTCCACAGGAGTTGACTTTGTCAGAATAATAATTGACTCTAGCCTGACTAAATAATTTATTGGTTTTAGAACATTGGTTTCTGTAGATTTCATGGTGAACTGTTAATTTGGTTTTACGCCATTGTCGTTCAAGTTTACGTTTCAAATGTTTAAGCAGCATGTAGATCCTCGTGAAACCACTGACAAGATGGTCTTAGTAAAATAGTTTTTGTACGGAGTGGAGCATGCTTGTTGATAAGTGCTGACATCTCCTCTGTGTACAAGTTAACTAGGTCGTCAAGGTCTGTACATTCTAAAGACTGGTTGAGAATTTTTGATGTCTGGATATCGTTTTTAAAGACATCAACATTTATAGAGCGTAATCTACGAAAAGCTACAGTCTTGCTAATGGGAGCAGGTTTTGCCGCTTTGACACTGAAAGTCACTGCAAAATGATCACGTGTCAATTTTCCAGAATTATCAGAGAACCCGGGATCGCTTACTTCTATGTTAGAGACTATGTTGTCGGTATCTCTAGTGATCACGAACTCTAGCGTATGTCCACCAACATGTGTGGGTTCATTGACATGTTGCCTCATAGCACATGAGTCAAGACAGCTAATAAATCGGGCAGTATCTCTATCTGTGGGAGTATCTAAATGGAAATTTAAATCACCAACAATTATGATGTTTTTGTCTGTAATGGCATATCTTGAAAGAAATACAGGCCATTCTTTTTCAAGAAGGTCAGTAGTTTTGAAGCCATTCTCTCGTGTTGGTGGTGGTCTATATATCACTGCTAGACGTAATGAGTAGCCATTTATAGTTATGTTACAGTCTATGAACTCAAAGTTCGATAAATTATTATTCTTACCTGATTCTACTATATCGATATCTATCGAGGATTTGTGTATAAGTGCTACACCACCACCGCGTTTACCACAGCGAGGGACATGTTGGATCCGGTAACCAGAGGGGACGAGTTCACTAATACATGTTTTGTCAATGGATGTTCCAAACCACGTATCCGTCACGGCAAGAATATCAAGATGGTTTGAAATGATATAGTCATATATAGCTAGAGTTTTGTTCTTTACAGATCTTGGGTTTAAGCAACAAACTTTTACATTAGTTTGGCCTTTCACAACATTGAAACTTGAGCGCTTAATCTTCACCAGGTTCAGATTGACAGATCTGCATTTGGATGGATGTGAAGTGTTTGAGCCG
The DNA here is from genome assembly GCA_963576725.1 of Azorinus chamasolen. Classification (NCBI taxonomy): domain Eukaryota; kingdom Metazoa; phylum Mollusca; class Bivalvia; order Cardiida; family Solecurtidae; genus Azorinus; species Azorinus chamasolen. Next base: position 97,341,881 of record OY755240.1, read on the forward strand.
TGTATATTTATGATGGTGGGGATCACTTCAGGCAAAGTTTGTAGGTTATTGATATTAATCCCTTGATTTGTATCCCAAATACGTCTTACTGAACCGTTTCCCCCTCTGGTACCCCGATACCTTAAAATACCTAACTGTTTCAGTATTGACCTAATGTATGATAATTTTCGTTTTGTTTTCGCCAGCGTTGGAAGTGAATACATGAATATCACATTTTTAGATATTTGTAGTAAACATATATCGAATTCTGCGGTCCAGCAGATATGACGTGTATGAGCCAAACTATATTGCAAACTACAGTACAGTTACTTTTACGGACATCCCCTTATGCAACAGACAACTGGCCAGATTTTGTAATTGGGTGAGTGAGAAAGTTGGCTTTTACGGCACTGTTATTCGTCACGGGCGCTATATGACCTATTAAGTGTTGCAGTGCACTTAATACATTCCGTCATAGGCTATTTTCAGATCCTGCCTCTTGGAAAATTTCAGAATTGTGTAGCTTTGAAACCAGTGTGATAAATAGAGCATTTACTCCTATGGAGCCAATGCTCTATTTATCACAACGGTTTCATAAAGTGACTATTATACCTCTTTGAATAAATCTACTGATAAGTAGCATTAATTTGAGAAAAGGAAAATTTCAGAATTGTGTAGATTTGAAACCATTGTGATAAATAGAACATTTACTCCTATGGAGCTTTTGCTCTATTTATCACAATGGTTAGCAAATGCTCTATTTATCACAAAGGCTTTTTTCAGATCCTACCTCTTTGAATAAATCTACTGATAAGGAGCATTAATTAGAGAAAAGGAAAATTTCAGAATTGTGTAGATTTCAAACCATTGTGATAAATAGAGCATTTCCTCCATAGGAGTAAATTAACTCATATGCAAACCACATATAAAGTTACATACCGGTATGCGTCAGATCAGAATCCAAACTGTGTGCTAATTTCGGTCAATTCGTGCTAAGCAGTGATAGGGTTGTCATCTATTAGAAATGTTGTCTGCTTATTCAAAGAGGTAAATCTGGATCTACTCTGTTTGCAAATGCGTGAAAACACGTTTATATGAGGGAAAGGGTTAATTAGAGAAGAGGAAAATTTCAGAATTGTGTAGATTTGAAACCATTGTGATAAATAGTGCATTTACTCCTATGGAGCAAATGCTTTATTTATCACAAAGGCAAATGATCTATGTATCACAATAGTTTCATAAAGTGACTATTATACCTCTTTGAATAAATCTACTGATAAGGAGCATTAATTAGAGAATAGGAAAATTTCAGAATTATGTAGATTTGAAACCATTGTGATAAATAGAACATTTACTCCTATGGAGCAAATGCTCTATTTATCACAAAGCCTTTTTTCAGATCCTACATCTTTGAATAAATCTACTGATAAGGAGCATTAATTATAGAAAAGGAATATTTCAGAATTGTGTAGATTTGAAACCATTGTGATAAATAAAACATTTACTCCTATGGAGCTTTTGCTCTGTTATCACAATGGTTAGCAAATGCTCTATTTATCACAATGGCTTTTTTCAGATCCTACCTCTTCGAATAAATCTACTGATAAGGAGCATTAATTAGAGAAAAGGAAAATTTCAGAATTGTGTAGATTTCAAACCATTGTGATAAATAGAGCATTTGCTCTATAGGAGTAAATTAACTCATATACAAACCACATTTCGGTCAAGTCATGCTGCGCAGTGATAGGGTTGTCATTTGTTAGAAATGTTGTCTGATTATTCAAGGAGGTAAATCTGGGTCTACTCTGTTTGCAAATCCGTGAAAACATGTTTATATGAGGGAAAGGGTTATTTAGAGGAAAGGAAAATTTCAGATTTGTGTAGATTTGAAACCATTGTGATAAATAGTGCATTTTCTCCTATGGAGCAAATGGTCTATTTATCACAAAGGCTTTTTTCAGAGCCTACCTCTTTGAATCAATCTACTGATAAGGAGAATTAATTAGAGACAAGGAAAATTTCAGAATTGTGTAGATTTGAAACCATTGTGATAAATAGAGCAGTTACTCCTATGGAGCAAATGCTCAGTTTATCACAATGGTTTCATAATTTGACTGTTACAGAGGCGTAGAACAAAGGCTTTTTTCAGATCATACCTTTTTGAATAAATCTTCTGATAAGGAGCATTAATTAGAGAAAAGGAAAATTTCAGAATTGTGTAGATTTGAAACCATTGTAATAAATAGAGCATTTGCTCCATAGGAGTAAATTTACTCATATACAAACTACATACAAAGTTACATACCGGTATGCGTCAGATCAGAATCCAAACTGTGTGCTAATTTCAGTCAAGTCATGCTAAGCAGTGATAGGGTTGTCATCTGTTAGAAATTTTGTCTCTTATTCAAAGAGGTAATTCTGGGTCTACTTTGTTTGCAAATGCATGAAAACACGTTTATATGAGGGAAAGGGTTAATTAGAGAAAAGGAAATTATCAGAATTGTGTAGATTTGAAACCATTGTGATAAATAGAGCATTTACTCCTATGGAGCAAATGCTCTATTTATCACAATGGTTTAATAAAGTGACTATTACAGAGGCGTAGAAAGGCGTTTTTACGGAGAAAAGAGTATTCTATTAGCCGGCAGAGCACAACCTGGTCAGACAGCTCCTATAGAAACCATCTGATACGGGTCTGTTCTGTTTGCAAATGCATCAAATCATATTTATATGAAGGAAATGGTTTTAAAGGTCCAAAAGTTTATTAAAGATCGACTGCTTCCTGGCCCTTTTCAACAGAATTAAGACCAACAGGTATGACACAGAGTTTGGATCCACAAAGGGTCAAATAACACCCCACAAAACAGGTGTCCAGTTTTGTTTAGAAACGTACATGTAGTTAAAACTTTAAAAATCTTTCCCTCTGGTGAGCGATTTCAGGGCCATCATGGCCCTCTTGTTTAAATAACTTAGCAAGCCGCAACTCATCACCATAATCGTCTTGTTGCAATGGATATATATCAGGGTGTGTAGGCGGTGGGTCTCGAGTTCGATTCTGGCCAGTGGCCAATATTTCTTTAATTAAAAATCTGTCTATACAAAACAATAATAAATATAACATATAATAATCAAAACAAAATATTAACATATAATTGAAAGAGAATAAAATTACAAAGATGATTACAAATAACAAAGGTTTTTGTTTAAAAAGGGAAACTGCATAGCTTGGGATTCGAACCCCAACCCCCTGTTTGCAAGACAAGGTACATGCGCATGCGTCAGAAATGGGAATGCGCATGCATCATAATGGCTAACAGCTGATTTCGTTTCTTCCTGTCAAATTGTTCTGAAAACACCGTTTTCAGGGGTAGTACTGCACATTTATCATTTGATTTTGTTTGATTAGTGTTGACTGAAGTAACATTCGGTTTTTGATTGAACCAGCTTAGCAGATCGGAGCAGATCGGCGGTAACAGGTACTTTTTTGCTTGGCTCGGGCACTTAAAAACTCCGGTTGAGAAATCGTAGAGGGAATCATGTTCAAAGGTGTGTTGTTACCGCTGCTAGTGCTAGAAGGCGCCATATCACTCACTGGCATTGCAAAATGCGCAAAACAAGCCAAAACCCATACCACTCCAAGGCCCTGCACTGATGCAAACTGCAAACGCCCACCAAAGGTGTTGTGTTGCGGCACAGTAGCTGCAGGTCTGCGGCTGCGACACAAGCGATACCAACAACCACTTACACCACACAAAAACAAGACTACTCTTGTCTATGTCACCCGACGTAGAGACAAATCCCGGACCTGACTTTCCTTGCGGCAGCTGTTGCCCCGAGGTCTGTGACAATGACCTGGCTGTAGAATGCGATGGTTGTGGAATGTGGCACCACCTAGCCTAGCGAAACCCAACTTATTGAACTCATTGACCAACTCATAAACAACTCTCTTCTGGATGCCAAACTGATCTTATTCTCTTTGACTTCAGTAAAGCCTTTGACAAGGTCAATCATCTCAAACTTTTCCATAGCATTCAGGAATATGGTGTCTCTACGCAGGTTCTTAGCTGGACTCGCTCCTTTCTTACTGGCAGAAGTCAAAGAGTCGTACTAGACGGTGAAAGCTCCGCTGATGTGGCAGTTACCTCTGGGATACCTCTGGGGTCTTATTTACATAAACTAACTTCCTTCTACTGTCTCCCGCTCCGAAGTTAGACTTTTGCTGATGACACTGCCAATTACATAACTGTCAAATCTCTACAAGAAGATCTTGAGAACTGCAGGATTAGGACAAGCAGTGGGATATGGAGTTTAACCCCTCCAAATAACCCCTCCAAATGTTAGGTCCTTCACTTCTCTAAAGGCAAAAGTGTAATCAAACACAAGTACAACATTCATGGCCAAGTCATAGAATCTGTTTCTCATGCTAAATACCTAGGACTCGATACCTCATCTGATCTAAATTTCTCGAATTACATCCAATGCAAGCAAATCTCTTGGCTTTATTAAACGGAATATCACTACTCGTAATCAGAAAGTGTGAGAGCTAGCCTATAAGTCCCTGGTCCGGCCGCAGTTGGAATACGCTTCTACTATATGGTCCCCTCACACCAAAACTTATATTCAGAAGATCGAGAATGTCCAACGGCGTGCCATTAGATGGGTCACACACAACTACTCCACTCTTGCGAGTGTTACAGCCATGCAAAGTAGTCTTGGGTGAAGGTCTCTGGAACATCGCAAATATGACTCCAGGTTAATTATGCTTTACAAGATCTACCACAACCTAGTCGCAATACCACTTCCATCGTACATACACATACCCAGCAGATTCACTAGATACATGCATCCCCTCTCCCCTCAGACAGATTAAGTCCACACTGATTACCAGAAGTTTTCTTTCTTTCCCACAGTATCACTCTCTGGAACCAACTCCCTATGGATACCGCTACCCTGCCTCATCTAGGCCAGTTTAAGAGGGCAGTGGTAAAGTTGCAGTATTAGTCCGTGTTCAGTGTTTTTATGCCCCCCCCCCCCCCCAGATCAGATCTGGGCCACAAATTGTTTTTACCCTGTCTGTTTGTCTGTTTGTCAGCAACTTCAACATTGGTCATAACTTTTGAGCCAGTATAGATAGAGACTTGACATTTGGCATGCATATGTATCTCATGAAGCTGCCCATTTTGAGGGGTGACATGTCAATGTCATGGTCATCCTTCAAGTTCAGAGGTCAAATATATGGGTCAAATCACCGACTTTAACATTGGCCATAACTTTTGGACCAGTGAAGATAGAGACTTGATATTTTGCATGCTTGTGTATCTCATGCAGCTGTAAATTTTGAGGGGTGACATGTCAAGGTCCAGGCCATACTTCAGGGTCAGAGGTCAAAATGTCTGTTTCTTTGTCTGTAACTTTAACATTGGTCATACCTTTTGAGCCAGTACAGATAGATACTTGATATTTGTCATGCATATGTATCTCATTGAGCCCCACATTTTGAGGGGTGACACGTAAAGGTCAAGGTCATTCTTCAAGGTCAGAGGTCAAATATATGGGTCAAATCGTAGACTTTAACATTGGCCAAAACTTTGGATCCAGTAAATATACAGACTTAATTTTAGGTATGCATATGTATCTCATAAAGCTGCAGAGTTTGAGGGATGACATTTCCATCCTTCAGGGTCAAAGGTCACCGGCTTTAACATTGGCCATAACTTTTGAACCAGTACAGATACAAATTTGATACTTGGTAAGCACGTGTATCTCATGAAGCTGCACTGGTTGAGGGGTGACCTGTCAATGTAATTGTCATTCTTCTGGGTCAAAGGTCACCAAGTTTAACATTAGCCATAACATTTGAACCAGTACAGATAGAGACTTGGTATCTGAAGCTGCACATTTTGTGGAGTGACATGTCAATGTCAAGGCCATCTTACTTGGTATACAACTATAATTATGTACTCTGGTGCTACATAAAATGTATTACTAGAATTTTACATCATTTTTCCAACATTATTTTTTTAGCTAGTTTACAACAGGCATGTGAGTATGTATTACTCAATGTTTGTTTACCCAAATCCAATGTAGGACTTAATGTTTGAAAGAACCCTTATTTGCTGAACATTATTTGAATGGCTTAAAGATGACCCACCTTTGTATATGCATCTGCATAGTAAATTGATTTGTTCAATGATTATGCTTTACAGCTTTTTTAGCAAGTTCAGGATTAATTTCTTCAAACAGAAATTCATCTTTGCAAAAAAGAAGTTATACATTATGACTTTGCTTCAGTTTTATTACTCATATGCACCAGGTAGATGCAATACTGTTTTGCATGTTATAGATGCTAGCCTTTTCTCAATACACCTGCACCAGGAAGTTGCAACATTTCTTTGACACCAGGTAGGTGCAAAACGTTTTTTTGGTTTTATTTCCCAAATAGTCTCTATTAAACACTTTTCCCTAAGAACGCTGTCCCCTTCTTTCGTTAGATAAGTTAAAAAATAAAATATGTTTAGGGTATACAAAAATAAAAAAAATGACATTCTTTTCCCTGAAGTAAAGGCACAAAATGCACCGTCCTCTCCCTTGTAAACTGTAGTGTTCCAGGGGAGTTTATTAGGGAATGGTTGGTAACCTGATCAATGCGTCTACATTTGTAAGGGTTTGATGAAGTCGTGGAAGTGTTTGGTAGATCTAAAATGTCAATATTAACACCATCAGAGCATATTCTGTGAGTATATGCGTTGCCAGATAATAAATACTTTTATTATGTTATTTTCAATTGCATTTTCATTTAATCATTGTAAGACCCCAGTTTTGTTTATCACAGGATTCTCATTTTGTGGATATTGCATTACATTCCATATTTTACTCTTCCAATTTTAAATATCTAGATATAATATTTTTGTCATATTTAGATTGATTTTGTGGCCTACTCATTTTGAATGTTCTAATTTTGAATGTTCTTAATGGGATTTCTTTGACTATTTTCAGGCAAGAGGGCACATCTTCACTATATGCTAGGAAATAAAGGCGCACACAATTACAACGGGAACATGGGATACACATGCCACCTGTGCCACAAGGAGTTTACCAAGGAAAAACTTCTTTTCAATCACCAGTGTTCTTATTGTGCACAGTGTAGAACAATATTCAGTACCTATCAAAGATTGAAGAGTCATAAATGTACAAAAGTTGGACATACAAGTGCATCAGCGGCCAATAAATGAAAAAACAGGTATGTTAGACATTCAACAAATTGTGGAACCGGGATATTATATTACAGACAATGTTATTAATAGAGTTCTGTTATTAATGGCCCAGTAATGGCCAGAGGTGAATGTTGCATTCAGATTACCATCAGCATCTACAGCAGACCTTTTGTTAGTTCCTGTGAATAAACATGCTGTAAACATTCACTACCTGGATTCTCACTGGGTGACATCATGGCAGGACCTATGTGGTCTAACTGTCAAAATCTATGACTCTTAACAATACCACAACCGTTTAATGAAACTTCTACCCATTCTACGAATAGTGTATGACAGGAAGGTATACTCACCAACATATGTTGCAGTGAGCCAACAACAAGAAGTGGCATGCGGGGCATTTGCAGCAGCTTTTGCAGTGTACTGTGCAGAACACAAACCGCAAGATGGATTCGTATTCAAGGGAGACATGGAGATGAAAAGGACTTGCAACAGTGCATTATTAACAGTGAAATGACAATGTTTCCGTCTCTACCAAGTGAAACCAGCACTCGTCTAACATACGAAACCAGGTCGGTAATAAACATTTTAGATGAAATAGAAAGACAAAAACAGTTTAAACATGAACAAGCAAAAAGGTCAGGAGAATGTCAAACAAACAATCTGATCAGAAATATGAAGAATCAAGTGTGGCAAAAGACTAAAATGACATGTGAGCGGGGCCACAGTAGAAAAGAGAGACTACAAAGCTAACAGATAAGACAGACAAAGTACAGAGATAAGGTATCTGACTTACAGAAGAAAAGAAGAAAAATAACTGATAAGCAAAAAGGGTGGAATGCAGAGATAAGGAATCAGACTTTGAGAAGAATAGCAGACTGCATGCCCATAAGGACAGACAAGAGAAGTGTAGAGATAAGGAATCTGACTTACAGAAGAAAAGAGGACAGATGATTGATATGCAAAATAAGATGATATGCAGAGAAAGAAGGAATCAGGCTTGGAGAAGAAGAGCAGACTGCTGGTCCAAAAGGACAGACAAGAGGAGTGTAGGGATAATGAATCTGACTTACAGAAGAAAAGAAGAAGGATGATTGATAAGCAAGTACATGCACTTTCAAGACATCCGAATACAATTGATAAGGGAAAAAGAAAATTCCTAAAGGAGATACAGAAAAGTCCGGAGTATGCTTGCACTGTGTGTCACAGGACTATGTACAAGGAAAATGTTATCCAGTTATGGTTTGCAGTTTCAGAAATACTGGTTTAGCAGATTCCTGTAGAACTCACTTAAAGACAGTGTCAGATACAGAGTGGATATGCACAACTCGCCAGATGCACTTAAAAAAGGAGCCACTCCACCTCAGGCCCAAGTGAATAATATGGCCTTGCCTGAAGAACCCTCCATTCTGAATGAGCTTACAGATTTTGAATCTAGATTGATTGCTAAAAGGATACCCTTTATGAAGATAACTATTTTACCGAGAGGAAGACAGAGAGGTATCATCGGGTCAGTTGTCAATGTACCTTCTGATGTTGATGAGACATGTAACACGCTACCAAGGACTCCCACATCAGCTGGTATCATCCCTGTGAAACTAAAAAGGAAGCAAGAGTACAAAAGCCATGTGTACTATGAACATGTTCGGCCCAATTTAGTTCTTGAAGCATTTCAGTGGTTGAAAGAAAACAATCATCACTATGCTGAAATGATTGAATCTTCTGATAAATTGGAAGAAACCTTCACAACAGAAGATAGTGACCTATGGAATTATCTCACTCAGCCTGAACTGGAAAATGGGATACCAGAAACATCATCAGTGGCAGAAGATGATGATAGGGATGCAAGTGAAGTGGCAGTACATGAACATGAACAGCTACCTGTAGCAAACACAGACCATCCTCTGGATACATGCATAAAGATTAGTGACATAGCTTTAGATGTGAGCAAGGCCATCAGTATCTCTCCAGGCGAAGGAAAGACACCAGTTGGGCTCATGACAGATTCACCTTTCCGAAACTGTTTCAAACAGGAAATTTTGGCTTGACAGAGAGAGAGACTAAAATCACACCAAAGAAATATTTCAATGCAAGAATCCTAAAAAGGGGTGGAAAGTTTGCAAGCAACATTGAGTATCTCTTCTTTGCCCAGTACATTACAGAGTACAAGCAGGTCTGGGACAATATTTCAATTGCTCTTAGAAAGACATACAGCCATACTGAGTCGGGCCAGACTCTTATCTCAAGTACTGTTCAGAATGCAGAAACACTGGCTTCTTTCATTAACAAAGATCATGCGTATCAGTTCCTACAGACGGTGAGAGGATCACCTCCTTACTGGCAGAAGGCAATGTACACACTTCTTGCTTCTGTGAAACAATTCGGGATCTTTACCTTTTTGTCACACTTTCATCAGCAGATTTGAAGTGCCATGATACCCTGCAGGCCATCTCTAGACAACAAGGTAGGCCTCTGACTGACGATGAATTCAGAAGGGAGGTGATCCCCTGAAAGCAAAAATTGCAACACAAAAAGAGAAAATTGCAGACTCGGTTTTATTGAGTCTGTTCATGAACAGTAATTGAAAGTGCAACACTGCTGACGCCCCCTAGCACCGGCTTAAGCGGTATTCAATTTTCAGAACAAGAAGTACTGAAATTCATGATCTCAAAGGATCAGAAGGTATAACAACACTGAGAATGAAGTACGGGGCGACGTTTTACGGCCGCCACACAAGCACTTAACACCTGCTGTTGTGAAGATTATAAATTCAGAAGGGAGGTGATCTGAGTGTCTGACCTATGAGGAGAAGACTACTCTGTTGAGGTCCAACCCAGTGACTGCAGTACGACACTTTGACCACAGACTCCAGAGTTCCTTCAGGTTATTCCTTCTCTCAGGTGCATAACCTCTAGGCAAAATAACCCACTACTCATATCGCAATGAGTTCCAACAGAGAGGCTCTCCTCATGCCATATCGTCTTATGGACTGCCAACTCACCGTCTCCAGATGACCAAGATGATGTCATATGTGAATTCATAGACCGTTATGTGACATGCAAGATTCCAGATGAAGAGGAGGAGCCAGAACTACACAAGCTAGTAACAACAGTCCAACAGCATCACCACACTGCAACGTGTAGGAAAAAAGGGACTTTTTGTAGGTTCAGTTTCCCTAAATTGCATTCAAAAACAACTGTACTAGCCAGAAAGTTAGAAATTGAAGATATTGAAGAAGCTCAAAGGCTACAAGAAAAAAACAAGAACATTATTACAAAGATCCATGAAGTTCTTGAAGAGAAGAACGCAATGTTTTCATCAGTTGAGGAGCTGGTGGAACAATTAGGTGTATCTATGGAAGACTACAAGAGTGCATTTAAAATGTCTAGCAGAGGATCTTCTGTAGTACTGCAACGTACACCAACTGAGATACATACCAACTATTACAATTAGCACTGACTTTAAGCATGGGGTGCCAATATTGATGTTCAGTATTGCCTAGACCCCTATGCTTGCATTATGTACATGGTTGCATATATTACTAAGGATGAGCGTGAAATGAGCCAGATTCTACATTCTGTGTCCAAGGAGTGCTCAGATTTTGGTTGGAAACAGAAGATGAAGAATTGTGCCAAGGCATTTCTAAATGCTCGAGAGATAAGTGCCCAAGAGGCAGTGTACAGATTACTGAGCTTTCCACTCTTCAAGTGTAGCTTTAGAGCAGTGTTTGTGTCAGCTTACCTGCCACAGAACAGGGCGGCTTTCCTAAAGCATATGTCAGTCATCAATGTAATGGATGATGATCAGGAGGATTTCTTCCAAAAGAGCATTGTTGACAAATATGTCCTTAGACCAACCTCACTAGGAAACATCTGCTTGGCCTATTTTGCAGTTTGGTATGTTACCCTGTATAAGACAGGAACAGATAGGAATGATGACAGTGACAGTGATGATGTTCAAGGAGGCAAATCATCTGAGACTATAGCTCTTCATGGTGGAACAGGCTACATGAAAAGGACTTCCAGTCCAGCAGTTCTTCGGTACCATAAAAAGTCAGAACAAAAGGCACCTGAGGAATACTATTATGGTCAACTTCTTCTGTTCTTGCCATGGACGAAGGAAGTGGAGCTACTTGATTTGCCATCCTATGAAGAGCATTTTCAGATACACAAGAATACCATAGAGGCAAACAGAAGAAGCTTGGAGCATCATAATGACATCATTGAAGCAGCACTTAAATACTTTGAAGAACATGGTCCACCAAAACATGCCTTTGATGAGGTATCTCCAATTGTTGAACAAGACCAATGTGAGATGTTGGAAGAAGGAGTTCAGTTGGACCCTGAGGCAGCAATTCTGCAACCACTCGCAGAACACGAGATATCCAAAAACTCTGCCATAGATGCTGTGCCAGGGAAGCCAATCTCCTGCAGCATAGAAATGAGACCTGATGTTCTCACTGATGCTGATTACCATACTCTAGTACAGTAATTAAATGAGAAGCTGAGAGATTTATACCAGCATGTTTTAAACTGGTGTTCCAGCATATCAAAGAAGCACAAGGCAGGCATCACACCAGACCAACTCTGCCCCTTTGTGTCCGGTGGTGCAGGCACAGGAAAGTCCCACCTGATCTCTGCACTCTACCAGATGGCAGTAAGGACCCTCAGGTAGTGGGAGGCAACCCGGATGACGTTAGAGTTACCCTGACTGCTCCCACTGGATCAGCTGCGCACAACATTTCTGGTGTCACTCTACATTCCGCCTTTCATCTACCTCTGGGACAAACAAAGAGCTATATAAGACTGTCAGACGAGAAGAGAAATGGGTTGCGAGCCAAGGCAGGAAAGCTGCAGTTGCTGATCATGGATGAAATTTCTGTGGTCAGCTGTAACATCCTCCACCAAATCCACAACAGACTCTGTGAAATAAAGGGAGTGACAGATCCCTACGGTGGCATTTCAGTGATTGTGTTTGGTGACCTGTTACAGCTGCCTCCTGTTCTCCAACCACTTGTTTTCAAACCAGGGAATTATGTCGTAGCTAATTTGACAGGATCTCTTTGGAGACTCTTTTTATACAAAGAACTAGAAGAAATTATGAACAGAAGGATGACATGGACTTCGCCTTACTACTGAACAGGATCAGGACAGCAAAGCATACTGATGCAGACATAGCATTTCTTAAATCAAGAGAAGTAGACGAAAACAACCAGAACTAACCAAGGGACACTCTTCATGTCTTTGCCCAAAACAAAGCAGTTGACAGATACAATGACTCCATGCTTGATGCATTGGAAACAACAAAGGTGACTATCATTGCAGTTGACAAGAAACCAGCAGCTTTGGCAAATTATGATGCTAATTCAGATTCAAGGTTTACAGGAGGACTGGCATCTGTTATACGTATGGCTGTTGAGGCAAAAGTCATGCTCATTCGCAACATAAATGTGATGGATGGATTGGTCAACGGGGCACAGGGCAATGTAGTAGGTATGACTCGGTCAGGGTCAAATCTTTCTGTCATCCTGTTGCTGGTGCAAAACCTAGGGCCAGCTCAAGACCTCTTAGTGAAACCCAAAGCTTTCCCCAGGCTACACCGATAGAAAGAAGTGAACTCTCTTTCACTGTACACAAGAAGAACTGAGGACTTACCATAACGAGACACCAGTCCCCCCTCAAGTTGGCCTGGGCTTGCACAATTCACAAGGTTCAAGGCCTCACTGTATCGAGGATTGTAGTGAGTTTCAAGCACAGGTTCAATGATGGACAAGCTTATGTTGCTCTTAGTAGAGTTAGATCAGCAGATGTGCTGTTTCTACTTGACTTTGATCCTGCCAAGATCCGCGCAAGCGATGCTGTTCTTGAGGAGATAGACATTCTGACCAAGGAAAGATGCCTGGTACCTTACAGCACCTTCTATACAGAGAGCCTAGCATCTGTCATATCAGTGCTCAATGTTAGGTCCCTTCCAAACCACAGTGCTGATGTATTGAAGGCTCTTTCAGATGTCTGATGTTGTGGTTCTGACAGAGACCTGGCTTTCTGGAAACATTGCCTCCTACTCTTTGCTGCCACGAGAACAATACAATGTGCAGCGAGTAGACAGAGAGACCGTGGCCTGTGCCCACAGAAGTGCTGGTGGAGTTCTAGTGGCTGTGAAGATTCCATACCAGATTACTGTGTCAGAGATATATACTACCCAGAATTTCCAGATCATCATGGTACACCTTTCTGCCATTTCAAAAGAAGAAATTTATATCCTGGCAGTCTACAGTTCCCCGGATAGACACAACTGCCCACAGTCCGTCCTGCAGAAGATCAGAACCATGCTGACAACCATCCCAGACAACCAGCCCTGTATAATCCTTGGCGACATGAATGAGGATGCACTGGCAACTACCCCTGGGCCCATACAAAGTGCCTTACAGGGTTTAGCATGTAAACAGTTGGTTCAGTCATGGAGCCTGTCTGGACCACATCTACACCAGACACATAGACTGTATGGACACCTGTGTCTCAGCCACCTATTACAGTGACCAGCACTGGGCCTCCTGCAAGTTGAAGTTTTAAGTGATTTACAGGTAGCTCTAGAGTCACATATATGTAAAGTGTTACTATATAATCATAATTGATCATACTTGGTATCATTTGTCATATTTCTGCAAACCACTTTTGTCAATCATTTGTTAAAATAAGGAAATGAGATAAATAAATGCAATTTTCAAAGGAATGAAGCACAAATATAGAAATAGAGTTTGAAACAAAAAGTGAAGTCCCTGATCAGATGCTGCCTTGAAACACTGGCGGTGAAAGGGTTAAGAGTTTCCCAGTAATGATATGAAATACTACTAGGCAAGCTAACCTAAGGTCAGCGGGTGGGGGCATAGTGCAGTGTTTCACAAACACATCTTGTTATTCTTTTTCTTTTATCTCACCTCACCCAAATTTTAACCAACTGATTTTCTTCCTTTAAGTCTCACTCTACCCGAAAATATTTATTGTGGGTTTTCTTTTATATTTCACTTCACTAAAAGTTCTGGCGTGCACTTTTCCCTGGCTGTAACACTCGTGAGAGAGGTTGCCAGTATACAGAGATAGATAGATATCCATTAGACCAAAGCCCAGTACATACTATCTGGCGACTTACTAAATTATGCTGTGTGGCCCTGTATTTGTGTGCTGTTATGTAAACAACAAAATAACAAGTCTCGATATAGCTTGGTTTAGCTGTACTTAATTCGACGTGTTGTTATATTTTCTGGTCCTTCTGGATCATTAGTTTTGATTTTATTAATTTTGATAATTGAATACTGCTTAACCCGGTGCTAGGGGGCGTGACCAGTGGTGCACTTGTAATTACTACTCATGAAAGACTTTCAAGAACAGAATTTCTTTTAGACATCTTAAAAAGGAGTTACAGGATTTCCATTCAATATACGTTTTTGTTCCTGCTGATAATGCATCGAATAATGTAATTATTATTTGACAATTACATTATATCGATGTCTTGAAGCAGGAAATTATTAATACCAAGTCATACATTTCAGTTACTACTGACGAAAAGACCATCGTTTCAGACCATGTCAAAATGTGAACAACTTGGAACCGATATTAAAATTACACAACATAAACTTCCTACAATGTATTGGTTACCAAAACTACTTAAAGAAACATATAAAGCGCGTTTCATTGCAAATTCTAGTTCATGTACAACTACTAAATTGTCTATATTTTTAACTTCTTGTTTAACGAAGGTTTAGGAACATGTAAAATTCTACTGTGATAAGACTTATGAAAATTCTGGAATAAATCTCTTCTGGTCTATTAAGAACTCTTCAGAAATCTTAAACAAACTTAAGAACAAAAGGTATCTTGCATCCACTGTAAGCACGTACGATTTTTCTACTCTGTACACAACTCTTCCTCATATTGTAATTAAGGATAAGCTTACTAACTTAATCCAGAAAGTATTTGCCCGGGAAAAAACATTGGACTTGCTCAGAAGTTTGCGAAGCACTAACCTTTCTTTTGGATAACATATTTTTACGTTATGGGAATGCTATATACCGTCAGGTAATTGGTATTCCTATGGGTACGAATTGTGCACCACTTGTCGCAGATTTGTTTTTGTACTGCTATGAGAGAGATTTCACGTTGCGTTTGAATCCTCAATCACAAGAAGATGTTATAAAAGGCTTCAAGGAAATAAAACTTGTCGATATTTGGATGATATTTTTAACTTAGATAACCCTTTCTTTGATGCTCTGATTCCTACGATTTATCTTAAAGAACTCAAATTGAATAAAGCTAACCCGTCCGACAATTATGCAGCGTTTCTTGATCTAGACCTTAAAATAATAATGGAATGATTTCTTCTAAAATATATGACAAAAGAGATGATTTTGATTTTAACATTGTAAATCGGACTCATCTTGACGGGGATGTTCCCCGTGTTCCATCTTACGGGGTTTATATATCTCAACTTATTCATTTTGCTAGAGATTGTTCATCGATTGACGATTTTAACAGTCGAAATTTCATTTTAACTGAAAAACTGCTTAAGCAAGGATATAGATACCATAAACTAAGAAAAACTTTCTCTAAATTTTACTATCGAAATCTCTCGCTTATTGGCAAGTACCAATGGTATCTCAAGGCGCTTCTGCGACACGGTATTTCACATCCTGATTTTTATGTAGATGTGATTTACAAACTTCGTAAAATTATTGGACATACCCATTTTCTCACTTTGTTCATCAAATATGTTAAAAAATTCATTAAAAAGGGATATGATCCTGTAGTACTACAACATACTGCATGTTTGTTTGTCAACCCTTTTACAGTTGGCAATCACGTTGGCCTCTTTGCATGTACGCCGACAAGAAAGGTTAAGTACTCTATGAAGGCGACCTCTTAAATCCAGAAATGGAAGGAGTACGTCGGATATCTGTACTATTTTGTTTTTGTCGTACCCTTTATTACTTTTCTACAGTTACTCTGTTTGCAGCTCAATCATTGAGTACACTAGCGATAGGTGGATACAGTTTGTTCACTTAAATGGTTTCGTTATACATGCACTTTTCCACTGTATTTGCCGTCGCGGTTGTTGTAGATTAGTCGGAGAGGGGATACGTTTATTAGTCCCCACCGGTTACTTGATTACGTCTATCTGTCTGTCCGTCTGTCCGTCCGTCCGTCTGTCTGTCCGTCCGTCCGTCTGCCACGCTTCGTGTCAATTGATTTGAAACTTCACATATGGAACAATCATGATGAGGGGTAGTGTCATACACAAGGGCCATAACTCTAGCATCAATAGTTTTGGAGTTATTCCCGTTTTTCATATTTTCTTGTCAGTCCGTCTGTCACGCTTCGTGTCCGGGCCATATCTCCTACAAAGTTATGCCAAATTCATTATAACTTCACACATTGAAGAAGCATGATGAGGGCTAGTGTCGTGCACAAAGGCCATAACTCTAGCATCAATATTTTGGAGTTATACCCCTTTTAAATATTTTTTTGTATGGACAAAAACTCTTCATCTACTGGTTCAATTGATTTGAAACTTCACATATGGAACAATCATGATAAGGGGTAGTGTCATACACAAGGGCCATAACTCTAGCATTGATATTTTTGGACTTCTTCCCCTTTTCCATATTTTCTTGTCAGTCCGTCTGTCACGATTCGTGTCCGGGCAATATTCGTTACAAAGTTAGGCCAAATTCATTATAACTTCACACATTGAAGAAGCATGATCAGGATAATGACATGCACAAGGGCTATAACTCTAGCATCAATATTGTTGTAGTTATACCCCTTTTTAATATTTTTTGTATGGACAAAAACTCTTTATCTACTGGTTCAATTGATTTGAAACTTCTCATATGGAACAAGCATGATGAGGTGTAGTGTCATGCACAAGGGAAATAACTCTAGCATCAATATTTTTGGAGTTACTCCCCTTTTTATTTACTGATTCAATGTACGAAAGTAGGTACTAATACCATTCAGGTGGTCATGTTTATACCATGGTCAACAACACCATGGGTGGGTAGGGTGGAGAGAGTGGAGGTTTTTTTCAGTCCGGTGTGGGACTCAAGTATGTCTTGCATAGCAATACAACATGCCCTTGTTTACACTGTTTGTCTTTTAGGGCGAAGATGGAATAAGTGTGAGGTTGGGCGCCCATAAACCGGTTTAACCCCCCAGTGTCTATTGTCACTGACCGTTCCAAGGCGGTGCTTCCATCTTCCCCTATTGTGTGTTTGTTTTGTCTTTGTGCGTCTCTTGTTGCTTGTATAGTTATGTACATTTGCTGTTTCCTTGTGTCGCTGTTCGGGCGACTGTTTGTTCTGTATGTGGTGTTTCCTGTATGACTCAGTCTTACGCTAATCCCGCCTTTACCGAATTCAAAATGCTAAGTAAAATCGCCTAGACAACACCACAAAATGAAAACCAAAATACCATGAAGCTAAACATATGTGTTATGATAGAAAAATAGTATTTTGAACATTTTGCAATAAAAACTATTTTGTCAAAAGTCGGCACCTTAAAAGGCAAGTTGCAGTGCTTATTAAACATACTGAAGCTATCGCACATTTATTTGTATCGAACTATTTGAACAAAAAACCTGAACCAGTAATGTCTTATTCCTAAACACGTTGCAAATCCTTCGTTGGTATATACACATGTCGATTTCTCTGTAATTGCAAATTCTCGTTCTTGCAAGACCATCTCCATCGCAGGTCTGACCTAGCTAGAATCTATCTGAATGATGTTTTAAAATGACGGCATTATCCCTGTGATCAGGGGATACAATCTGACAGTCGGAAGACTGTAGATTGTCATTGATACATATGACCCAGAAATAAACCTCGCCCATACCTTTTACCTTTATCCTTTACCAAAAGTACAAAAATGAGTCGTGCAGGAAACACCACATACAGAACAAACACTCGCCCGAACAGCAACACAAAGAAACAGCAAATGTACATAAGTAGGAAAAACAACAAGAGACGCACAAAGACAAAACAAACATACAATAGGAGGAAGATGGAAGTACCGCCTTGGAACGGTCAGTGACAAAAGTCACTGGGGTGTTAAACCGGTTTATGGGCGCCCATCCTCACACTTATTCCATCCCCATCCTAAAAGACAAACAGTGTAAATAAACGTATCCCCTCTCCGACTAATCTACACCAACCGCGACAGCAAATACAGTGGTAAAGTGCATGTATAACGAAAAAAACATTTAAGTGAACATACTGTATCCACCTATCGCTAGTGTACTCAATGATTGAGCTGCAAACAGAGTAACTGTAGAAAAGTAATAAAGGGTACGACAAAAATGAAATAGTACAGATATCCAAGTTTCGGTATAAATGAGTATTTTGTGCAGAACTCTACTTGCAAAGAAACTAATGATATCTTCTCCAAGAAATCATTATTTCTATTTTCAGCTAAGTTTACAAAAACTATTTCTCAGTTGATAAACTAGTTTATGTTTGTCTTGTGTCTTTGTTTCTTTGTACTTGATAATTGAAATGTTCATCTCTTTTGTGTGTGAATGAGTGTGTGGTTGACTGTGTGTCATTTATTTTCTATCGATGTTTTGGTGGTGGCTGCGTCTTGTGTGTGGCTTTTTCTGCTTGAATTTACTACTTTTGTTTCATTTAATGCAAAGATTACTTTGCCTGTAAGCGTTTTAAAAATGTTTCTATATTTCTTTAATCACTATAGCTCGTTGCGACACAAGAACATTATCCAGATTTATGGCATATCGTTAAAACCAAGACACTACGTAGCAGTCGTCCATGAATACTGCTCTGAGAGTCTACAGACCATGGTGCAGAGCGACAAACGACTACATTGCAGGTAAGCATTTTGATAATCAATCCAAAAGGTATCATTTATTGCCTGTAATTCTAGACATGCGTTCTTTATCAATGCCATTACAAATAAGTATACCCCATGGACATGTTTAGATCTTTATGACGCAATTACGTTTCTGTTGGACAATATACATGTATTTTTTCGCTTGGGTAATACTCTATATCGCCAGGTCATTGGTATTCCCATGGGAACCAACTGTGCTCCTTTAATTTCAGCCTTGTTTTACACCCAGCATGTTCTTCGTCCTCATATTGATAACGAATCTGAACATAAAAGATATTTTCTTAAACTTCAATTCATAAATAATGGTACCAATTTTATTGATATTCAAAGTATATTACCTGATAAGAATGTAATCGATAATATTCCTAAATACTTCATTAATTCTGAATCACCTATCATTTGTTATAGATACAATAAACCAATAAGGAATGTTATTTTTAACTACAATAAGATTGTATCCGACTTGAATATTTATGTCAATACCCCAACTTCTTGAGACTGTAGCACTTCAAGCTTTTGTTATAAACCAGTTGGTCACGTCATTACTGGTAATTTTAATATTATTAAAGATTAACGTCTCAGGATCCTCCTTACTAAATGACCCTAATATAGATTACCTTGCCTGATTGATTTTGATACTTGTCGCACTCATATTGCTGAAGCTATTCAAGCTATTCAAGAATTCTGCATCAAATGGTGTCGACGAGAGCAATAATTATGTGAAGATTGTATTATGTTGATGTTTTGAAGAAGGAATTAACTGGTTCACAAACATATATTACAGTGCAAACCCTTGAAAAAGATGTAGTCACGGAACATGTAAAAACGTGCAATGCTTTTAAATGGAAATGCAGTAAAGTCAAGCAGGCAAAGCCACATACAAGACGCAACCACCACCAAAACACCGATAGACAGCATGACACACATATATACACACAACCACACACCCAAACGCACACTCACACACGAGATGAATACAGAAAACAGTCAGTAGCAAAACCACCACTGGGGGTTTAAACCGGTTTACGGACGTCCTAACCTCACACTTCCCTCAAAGTCATCCTAGCTTTACAAATAGTGTAAATAAAGACATCCCCGCTGGACCTACCCACAACATAGACGTAAAATCTAAGTCTAATCCTAACGTAAAACAACATAAACTTTCTACTATGTACTGGATTCCTAAGCTAAATAAAAATCCGTATAAGGCGCGTTTTATTGCTAACTATAGTTGTTGTACTACTACTACTAAACTATCTAAATTTTTTACGTCGTGTCTTACTACTATCAAAGAACATGTTAAACGTTACTGTGATAAATTATATGACAATTCTGGTATTAATGGGTTTTTTTGTCCATACAAATTCAAATGATATTTTAACAGAACTTGAAAATGAACAGTACATCATTTCATTCCCCTACACTCTATACTACTCTACCTCACCATCTTATAACGGATAAACTAATTAAATTGATAGACAAGAGTACCGCAAACGGTAATTAATACGCCCACTTGCAAACTTTCTCTGATTCTCTAATAAAAACAATTGAAGTGAATTTCTTATTAAATAAAAAAGAGCTAATCCTCATATTTGCAGAGTTTTATAAAGTGCAACGGCCATAACTCTGTTAAGAAAAACTGAATGAACCTCAAAATATACTCAGCTTCAGAGCTTAATGCATTAAACATGTTTGTGAAGTTTCATTAATATCTCTCGAATAGTTTTCCCAGAGAACAGCAGACAAACTATTTGTGTGTATTTGCATTATTTTTTAAGGACAAGGGCCATAACTCTGAAACGAAAAATCAAATGATCCTCAGAATCAACTAAGCTTCAGATTTTGATGCATTCAAGTTTCATTAATATCTGTCAAATAGTTTTCCCGGAAAACAGTGGACCAACTATTTGCATGTATTTGCATTATTGTTTAAGTTCAAGGGCCATAATTCCGAATCTAAACATCAAATGAACCTCAGAATCGACTCAGCTTCAGACCTTGATTCATTTAATATTTGTGTGAAGTTTCATTAATATCTCTCAAATAGTTTTCCCAGAAAACAGCGGACAAATAAAATGTTGACGGACGAACGAATGGACGGACGGACAGGGCCACGCCAATATACGACCACCTTTATTAGGTGGGCGCATAAAAAACTTTGCCAGAGAAAAAAACTGTTCCTTGCTTGTAATGTTCAACGTTCATTCTTTTCGAATTCTGAAGTTGAAAATTACACAATGTGGACTTGCCTTGATGTTTGTAGATCTTTAACATGTCTTTTAGATAACATATTTGTGCGCTATGGGGATACCATATATCGTCAAGTTGTTGGTATACAAATTGTGCCCCTCTTGTTGCAGATTTGTTTTATATTGCTATGGGAAGGATTCCATGCTTAGTTTAAAACCTGATACACAATCTGACATTGTTAGTGCTTTTAATAAAACGTTTAGGTATTAAGACGATATTTTTAATTTGGATAATCCTTATTTTGAAAATATGGTTTCTTCTATTTACCCAAAAGATCTTACTTTATACAAAGCGAACCGATTTGACATTCAGGCTTCCTTTTTAAATTTGAATCTTTCCATCACTAATGATAAAATTCTGAAGGGTGGTGATCCCCCGAAAGCAAAAATTGCAACACAAAAAGAGAAAATTGCAGACTCGGTTTTATTGAGTCTGTTCATGAGCAGTAATTGAAAGTGCAACACTGCTCACACCCCCTAGCACCGGCTTAAACGGTATTCAATTTTCAGAACAAGAAGTACTGAAATTCATGATCTCGAAGGATCAGAAGGTATAATAACACTGAGAATGAAGTATGGGGCGACGTTTTACTGCGCCACACAAGCACTTAACACCTGCTGTTGTGAAGATTATAAATTCTGAAGGGTGGTGATCCCCCGAAAGCAAAAATTGCAACACAAAAAGAGAAAATTGCAGACTCGGTTTTATTGAGCCTGTTCATAAAGTTTCGTCTAAATTATAAGATAAAAGAGAAGAGAAGATTTCTATTTCAAAATTGTTTATTATCCTTCTCCAGATGGAGATGTTCCCCTGTCTACATCTTATGGGGTTTACATTTCTCAACATTTTCGCTTTGCCCGAGCCTTTTCTTTGCTAGTAGATTTTAATAGTCGTAATTATACCCCCCCTTTTGAAAAAATGGGGGTATATTGTTTTGCACATGTCGGTTGGTCGGTCTGTCGGTCGGTAGGTTGATCGATAGATTGATTGTTTCTGAACGATAACTAATAAACGACTTGGCATAGAATCTTCAAACTTGCTGTGGTGGTTGGTCATGTCAAGTAGTTGACCCCTATTGTTTCCGAGGTCACTAGGTCTAAGGTCAATGTCACAATGACCTAAAATCGTGAAATGGTTTCCGATCAATAACTGCTCAAGGGTTTGGCTTGGGATCTTTAAACTTGCTGTGGTGGTTGGTCATGACAACTAGATGACCCCTATTGTTTTTTAGGTCACTAGGTCAAAGGTCAAGGTCACCATGACCTTAACTGGTTTAATGGTTTCCAATCAATAACTGCTCAAGCGTTTAGCTTAGAATCTTCAATCTTGCTGTGGTAATTGGTCATGACCACTGGATGATCCCTATTGTTTTTGAGTTCACTAGGTCAAAGGTCAAGGTCACCATGACTTTAACTGTTAAAATGGTTTCTGATCAATAACTGCTCAATGGTTTGACTTAGGAACTTCCAATTTGCTTAGGTGGTTGTTCATGGCAACTAGATGAGCCCTGTTGTTTTTAGGTCACTAAATCAAAGGTCAAGGTCACAATGACCTTAACTGGTGAAAATGTTTGCGATCAATAACTGCTCAAGGGTTTGGCTTAGGATATTCAAACTTGCTGTGGTGGTTGATCATGAACACTAGATGAGCCCGGATGTTTTTAGGTCACTAGGTCAAAGGTCAAGGTCACCATGACCTTAACTGGTGAAATGGTTTGCGATCATCAACTGCTCAAAGGTTTGCTGTGGTGGTTGGTCATGACCACTAGATGACCCCTAATGTTTTTTATGTTTTGGATGTCACTAGGTCAAAGGTCAAGGTCACCATGACCTTTTCTGGCGAAATGGTTTCCAATCAATAACTGCTCAAGGGTTTGGTTTATGATCTTTAAATTTGCTTAGGTGGTTGGTCATAACAACTAAATGACCCCTATTGATTTGGAGGTCACTAGGTCAAAGGTCAAGGTCATCATGACCTTAACTGATGAAATGGTTTCCAATTGATAACTGCTCAATGATTTGGTTCGGGATCTTCAAACTTGCTGTGGTAGTTGTTCGTGACTAGATGACCCCTATAGTTGTTGAGGTCACTAGGTCAAAGGTCAAGGTCACTCTGACCTTGTGAAATATTTTCAGATCCATAAATGATCAGTGATTTGGCTTAGGATTTTCAAAGTTGCTGTGGTGATTAGTCATGACCACTAGATGACCTCTATAGTTGAGGTCACTAGATTAAAGGTCAGGAGGTCTGGGGGTATACATGTTTTACAAACATCTCTTATTTGGTTATAACTCATAAACTTCTTAAGCAAGGCTACATATATCATAAAATTCGGAAAGCTTTTTCAAAAATCTATAATCGAAATTTACCCCTCATAACTGCAATTTACGGACGTTACTGCAACAAGGTATTTCTCATCCAGAGTTCTATGGTGATGTTATCTACAAACTTAGGGGTCATATCCATGTTCACGATTTGTTTATTAAACGCATTAAAACTTTAAGGAAGAAAGGTTATGACCCTATTATATTGCAACACACTGCATGTTTGGTTATCGACCCCTTTACAGTCGGTCGCTACGCTTTCCTCTTTGCTTGCACGATGACAGGCCGAGGGTAGTAC
The DNA here is from genome assembly GCA_963576725.1 of Azorinus chamasolen. Lineage (NCBI taxonomy): Eukaryota > Metazoa > Mollusca > Bivalvia > Cardiida > Solecurtidae > Azorinus > Azorinus chamasolen. The sequence goes on from OY755240.1 coordinate 97,365,840, forward strand.
TCTATGGTGGTATACCCTTTAACCCAGAAATAAGATGAGCTTACCAGACTCATGTATTGCATTTTCTTTGGTGCGCCCTGAACGGCTTTCCCGCAGTTGCTCTGTCTTCAGCAAAGTCATTGAGTACATATTTGACGGACTTTCGCTGTTGTTATGCTATGTTTTACATGTTGTACTGTGATTACTGTCTTCTATGTTGTAGGGAAGTCCGGCGGGGATACCTTTATTTACAATGTTTGTTTAGCTAGGGTGACTTTTAGATAAGTGTGAGGTTAGGACGTCCGTAAACCGGTTTAAACCCCCAGTGGTGTTTTTGCTACAGACCGTGCCAAGGCGGTTCTCTCTTTGTCACCCGTATTACTTTTGTTTGTCTTGTGTCTTTGTGCTTGTGTTTTGTTTATGTTTGTCTCTGGTGCTTGTGCATTTGTTGGTGTTTTCTGTGTTCTTCTCGTTTGTTTGCGTGTGTTTGGTTGTGTGTGTGTGACATGCTGTCTGTCGATGTGTTAGTGGAGATTGCGTCTTGCATGTGACTTTCCGCTCTGTGTGTGTACGAGTATAAATTGCTACATCAATTGCTTTTTGTAGGTGTTTTGGTGATGGTAGCGTTTTGTGTGTGGCTCGTAATTTAGACGACATATTTGATATTGATAACCCATTTTCTGATTCTATGATAACCACAATCTACCCTAAAGAACTCAAGCTTAATAAAGCAAATAGTTCTGACATATCTGCAGCCTTTTTAGATTTTAAACAATAGAACAATTTCTTCTGGATTTTATGACAAAAGGGATGACTTTAATTTTAAAATAGTTAAATATCCTCATTTGGATGGGGATGTTCCCCGTGTTATGGTGTATACATTTCTCAGCTTATTCGTTTTGCTAGAGCTTGTTCTTCTGTTGATGATTTTAACAATCGCAACCTTATTATCACTGAAAAACTACTAAAACAGGGCTACAGATATGACAAACTTTTACCACCGTCATGTTCTACTCATCAGCAAATACAATTGTAATTTACGTACTTTCTAAAGTTAGGTATTTCACATCTGGAGTTTTACGGTGATGTCATTTACAAACTTCGAAAAATTGTTGGACACACATATTTTGATACTTTGTCAAACGTATAAAACAATTCATTAAAAAGAGCTATGACCCCTATATATTGCAACAAACTACATGGTTGGTGGTCGACAGTTGGTCACTATGCTTTCTACTTTGCTTGTGCGACGACAAAAAAGATTTAATACTCAATGAAGATTTCCTCTTAAACCCGTTTACGGAGGGAGGAACTCTATTTTTGTATTTTGCCAGTTCTATCGTACTCCGAAAGACTTCTCCACAATTACTCTGGCTTCTGAATAGTCATCGAGTACATGTCTACGATGTCAAGTTTACTCTTTTTCAAATAAAACAGTTGTACATGTTTAGTATCCACTTGTATTTATATATTTTTTTTTATTATTTTAAATATATCGGTGTGGAAATGTTTCATTATTTCCCCCGTACTTTTAAATTATGACGTCATTTATGTGATTACGTCGCTTGTTTACCTTTTCCGTTTATTTTAAAATCTTTTAGTCTTGGCAGACAACGTTACTCATGTTGTGGAGTTGTCTGGAGGTTTGGTTTTTTTTACATTTTTGACTTGGGTGAAGGTGGTATAAGAGCGAGGTTGGGTACCCGTAAACCAGGTTTAAGCCCCTAGTAGCTATTTTTGGCTACTGACCGTTCCAAGGCTGTACTCCTGCTTTCGGCCTAGGGTCAGCTTTGTTATTTAATATGCTTAATGTTTAATGTTTAATGTTTTTCGTCTTGATATGCGTCCCGTTATGTTTTGTCTTGTGGCTGTGTCGTTTCTTGTTTGGCAGATGAAATTGTCTCCAAACCATTTGTTTTAGCTTTCAGCATCCATTTACGTCACGTGACCAGTAATGAAAGCTGCAAGCTGATTGGACGAGGGCCCAGTTTCGACCAATGAAATTTGCCATTGCAATATTAGTCAAGTGATCCACATATGGCGTGGAATTTGAATAAACTGGAAAATATTCATTTGAACGCACAAATTTTACTTCTTAGAAGTTAATCGAACGGGGTTACAGTTGGTTCAATTAAATGTTTTCGTTATACATGCACTTTACCATTGTATTTGCCGTCGCGGTTGTTGTATTTAGTCGGAGAGGGGATACGTTTATTTACACTGTTTGTCTTTTAGGGTGGGGATGGAATAAGTGTGAGGTTGGGCGCCCATAAATCGGTTTAACCCCCCTAGTGACTTTTGTCACTGACTGTTCCAAGGCGGTACTTCCATCTTCCCCCTATTGTATGTTTGTTTTGTCTTTGTGCTTCTCTTGATGTTTTTATACTTATGTACATTTGCTGTTTCCTTGTGTTGCTGTTCGGGCGACTGTTAGTTCTGTATGTTGTGTTTCCTGCATGACTCATTTTTATACGCACACCTAAATAAAGGTGGTCGTATATTGGCGTGGCCCTGTCCGTCCGTTCGTTCGTTCCTTCGTCCGTCAACATTTTGTTTGCCCTCTGTTTGTCGGAAAACTATTTAACAGATATCAATGAAAATTCACACAAATGTTTAATGCATCAAGATCTAAAGCTGAATTGATTCTGAGGTTAATTTGATTTTTCGTTTCAGAGTTACGGCCCTTGTCCTTAAAAAATAATGCAAATACATGCAAATAGTTTGTCCTCTGTTTTCTTGGAAAACTATTTGAAAGATATTAATGAAACTTCACACAAATGTTAGATGTATCAAGATCTGAACCTGAGGCGAATATGAGTTTTTTTTAATTTTTTGTTTCGGAGTTATAGCTCTTGTACTTAAAAAATAATGCAAATACATGCAAATAGTTTGTCCGCTGTTTTCTGGGAAAACTATTCGACAAATATGAATGAAACTTCACACAAATGTTTAATGCATCTAGATCTGAAGCTTACTTGATTTTGAGGTTCATTTGATTTGTCCTTTCAGAGTTATGGCCCTTGTCCTTCAAAAATAATGCAAATATATGAAAATAATTTGTCCGCTGTTTTTTTGGAAAACTGTTTGAAAGATATTAATGAAACTTCACAAAAATGTTAAATGCATCAAGATCTGAACCTGAGTCGAATATGAGGATCCTTTGATTTTTCGTTTCAGAGCTATGGCCCTTGTCCTTAAAAAATAATGCAAATAGTTTGTCCGCTGTTTTCTGGGAAAACTGTTTGAGAGATATTAATGAAACTTCACACATATGTTTAATGCATCAATACCTGAAGCTAAGTCGATTCTGATGTTTATTTGATTTGTCATTTCGGAATTATGACCATTGTCCTTAAAAATATTGCAAATATATGCATAGAGTTTGTCAGCTGTTTTCTGGGAAAACTGTTTGACAGATATTAATGAAACTTCACACACAAGTTTAATGCATCAAGACCTGAAGTTGAGTCGATTCTGAGGTTCATTTGATTTGTTGTTTCGGAGTTATGGCCCTTGCACTTAACAAAAATAATGCAAATCTATGCAGATATGAGGATGGCCATACCTTTTCATTTGAAACGATATTTACTTCATTTTTTAATATGGTTAAACCTTAATGTGAATTTTCACATATATTGCGGGGTTTTTGATATGTCATTTTATTATAAAGTTATGGTTCTTGAACTTTGTGTGTTCGTTGCTTTGTTTGTCGTCAACTTTTAGTTTTTCTGTTATTTTCTGGGAAAACTATTAAAATTATATAAATGAAAATTAACACAAATGTTTTAAGCAACAAAATATGAAGCTGAGTTTATTTTGAGGTTCTTTCAGTTTATCTTTACAGAGTTATGGCCGTTGCACTTTATAAAAATCTGCAAATATGAGGAATAGCTGTAACTTTTTTATCTAACAAGATATTCACTTCAATATTTTTAAAAATGGTATCACCGTAATATGGAAATCAGGATCTGAAGCACAGATTAGAAAATGTCAATATGGAAAAATAGTCAAACAGGGAGAGCCACACACGAAATGACACCGCACCAAACACCATCTAACAAGAAACGGTAAAGCCACAAGACAAAACATAACAGGACGCATATCAAGACGAAAAACATTAAACATCAAGCATATTAAACAACAAAATTGACCGTAGGCTGATAAGGCATGTTGAATCAGAGAAAGTTTGCAAGTGGGCGTATTATGTACCGTAGGTGGTACTCATGTTGTACTTTTATTACAAGTCGAGAAATAACATTAGTCCATCTATATTTAAGACTTCAGAGTAATCAATAATATCTTGTATTTGTCTGATATTATAGCTTATATATCTATTCTTAATGTATCCTTGTTGGTCTAAACTTATCGAAATTTCTCGCATATTGGCAAGTACCAATGTAATCTCAAGGCGCTTCTGCGACACGGTATTTCACATCCTGAAAATTATGGTGATCTAATTTACAAACTTCGTAAAATTATTGGGCATACCCATGTTCTCACTTTGTTCATCAAATATGTTAAACATTTAATTACAAAGGGATATGATCCTGTAGTACTACAACATACTGCATGTTTGGTTGTCATTCCTTTTACAGTTGGCAATCACGCTGGCCTCTTTGCATGTACGCCGACAAGAAAGGTTTAGTACTCTATGAAGGCGACCTCTTAAATCCAGAAATGGAAGGAGAACGTCGGATATCTGTACTATTTCGTTTTTGTCGTACCCTTTATTTCTTTTCTACAGTTACTCTGTTTGCAGCTCAATCATTGAGTACACTAGCGATAGGTGGATACAGTTTGTTCACTTCGTTATACATGCACTTTACCACTGTATTTGCCGTCGCGGTTGTTTTAGATAAGTCGGAGAGAGGATACGTTTATTTACATTGTTTGTCTTTTAGGGTGGGGATGGAATAAGTGTGAGGTTGGACGCTCATAAACCGGTTTAACCCCCCCCCAGTGACTTTTGTCACTGACCGTTCCAAGGCGGTGCTTCCATCTTCCCTCTTTTGTATGTTTGTTTGTCTTTGTGCGTCTCTTGATGTTTTTATAGTTATGTACATTTACTGTTCCCTTGTGTTGCTGTTCGGGCGACTGTTTACTCTGTATGTGGTGTTTCCTGCATGACTCATTTTTGTACTTTTAGTACTCTATGAAGGCGATCTTTTTTCTCTATATGTTTCGTGTTTTACAACATGCATATACGCTGCTGTATTAGCCGTCACTTTTGTTCTGGAGCAGGCGGGCAGGCGGGGATTATATTTATTTACAATTTTTGTCTGATTGGGCAAATAAGGAATTAGTGTGAGTTTGAATGCGTCAACTAACCATGTTTGTCTGTTTAGGGTGGGGATGGAATAAGTGTGGGGTTGGGCGCCCTTAAACCGGTTTAACCTCCCAGTGACTTTTGTCACTGATCGTTCCAAGGCAGTACTTCCATCTTCCCCCTATTGTATGTTTGTTTTGTCTATGTGCGTCTCTTGATGTTTTTATAGTTATGTACATTTGCTGTGTTTTCTTGTGTTGCTGTTTGGGTGGCTGTTTGTTCTGTATGTGTTCTCATATTTGTACTTTTAACCCCTAGTGGTAAATTTACCACCAACCGTTCAAAGGCGGATCTTCATCCTATTTTTGTATTTATTTCGTGCATGTTTAGCTCACCTGGCTATCCTGAAAGGGCTGTCTCCGGCGGCCAGCGTCGTGCATATGTGCATCGTGCGTCCTGCGTCCGTGCGTCGTCAACAAATTACTTAAACATCTTCTTCTCTGAAACCACAATGCCTAGCGCTTTGATATTTGGTATGTAGCATCATCTAATGGTCCTCTACAAACATTGTTCAAATTATGACCCCGGACTTAAACTGGCCCAGCCCAGAGGCTTATCAGTTTTTCATAGGATTTTTAAAAATTCTTCTCCTCTGAAACCGTAAGGCCTAGACCATTGATATTTGATATGTTACATCATTTAATGGACCAAAAATGGCCCCACCCAGGGGCTTATCTGTTTTTCATAGGAAAATCTTTAAAATCATCTTAATCATTGAGTACACTAGCGATAGGTGGATACAGTTTGTTCACTTAAATGATTTCGTTATACATGCACTGTATTTGCCGTCGCTGTTGTTGTAGATTAGTCGGAGAGGGGATACGTTTATTTACACTGTTTGTCTTTTAGGGTGGGGATGGAATAAGTGTGAGGTTGGGCGCCCATAAAACGGTTTAACCGCCCAGTGAGTTTTGTCACTGACCGTTCCAAGGCGGTGCTTCCATCTCCCCCCCCCCCCCTATTGTGTGTTTGTTTTGTCTTTGAGCTGCTCTTGTTGTTTTTATAGTTATGTACATTTGCTAGGTCCTTGTGTTGCTGTTCGGGCGACTGTTTGTTCTGTATGTGGTGTTTCCTGCATGACTCAGTTTTGTACTTCTCTGAAACCGTAAGTCCTAGACCTTTGATATTTGGTATGTAGCATCATCAAATGGTCCTCTATAATGATTGTTCAAATTATGACCCCGGACCAAAATTGGCCCCATCCCGGGGCGTATCAGTTTTTCATAGGAAAAGCTTTAAAAATCTTCTCCGAAACTTTAAGGCCTAGACCATTGATATTTGGTATGACAGGCCGAGGGTAGTACTCTATGATGGTATACTCTTAAACCCAGAAATGGGATGAGCTTACCAGTCTCACGTATTACCTTTTCTCTGTCGTGCCCTTAACGGCTTCCCTGCAGTTGCTCTGTCTTCAGCAAAGTCATTGAGTGCATATTTGACGGACTTTCACAGTTGTTATGCTATGCTTTACATTTAGTACTGTGATTACTGTCTTCTATGTTGTAGGGAAGTCCGGCCGGACCCAAACGTAAGGGTGGCTTTGAGATAAGTGTGAGGTTAGGACGTCCGTTAACCGGTTTAAACCCCAGTGGTGATTTTGCTACTGACCGTGCCAAGGCGGCTCTCTCTGTCACCCTTACTTTTGTTTGTCGTGTTTTTTGGCCTTGTTCATGTTTGTCTCTGGTGCTTGTGTATGTGTTGGTGTTTTCTGTGTTTTATCGTGTGTTTGCGTGTGTTTGGTTGTGTGCGTGTGTGACATGCTGTCTATCGATGTTTTGGTGGTGATTGCGTCTTGTATGTGACTTTCTCCTGTATGTGTGTGTATGTGTATAAATTGCTATATAAAATAATAATAAATTGCTTTCTGTCGGTGTTTTGGTGATGGTGGTGTTTTGTGTGTGGCTTTTCCTGCTTGACTTCACTACTTTCTCATGAAACATCATCTAATGGTCCTATACAAAGATTGTTCAAATTATGACCCGGACCAAAAATGGCCCCGCCCCGGGGCTTATCAGTTTTTCATAGGAAACTTTTTAAGTATTTTCTGAAACCGTAAGGCCTACACCTTTGATATTTGGACCTTTGATTTTTAGTATGTAGCATCATCTAATGATCCTCTAAAAGTGTTTTTAAATAATGACCCCCGGACAAAACATGGCCCCGCACAGGGGCTTATCAGTTTGTCATAAGAAAATCTCTAAAAAATCTTCTTCTCCGAAACTGTAAGGCCTAGACCTTTGATATTTGGTATGTAGCATCATGTAATAATTTTCTAACAAAATCTTCAAAATGTGACCCCAGGGCCAAACGTGGCCCCGTCCCATGGCTTATCAGTTTTTTATAGGTAAATTTTAAAAAAAAAATCTTCTTCTCCGAACTGTTGGGCCTATACCTTTGAAATTTGGTACGTAGTATCATCTATGCACTTTACCAATGTATTTGCCATTGCGGTTGTTGTAGATTAGTCGGAGAGGGGATACGTTTATTTACACTGTTTGTCTTTTAGGATGGGTTTGGAATAAGGGTGAGGTTTGGCGCCCATAAACCGGCTTAAACCCCCGGTGACTTTTGTCACTGACCGTTCCAAGGCGGTACTTCCATCTTCCTCCTATTGTATGTTTGTTTTGTCTTTGTGCGTCTCTTGTTGTTTTTTCTACCTATGTACGTTTGCTGTTTCCTTGTGTTGTTGTTCGGGCGACTGTTTGTTCTGTATGTGGTGTTTCCTGCATGACTCAGTTTTGTACTTTTTCTACCAAGAGTGTTCAAATTATGACCCCTGGACCAAAATGGCCCCGCCCCTGGCTTATCAGTTTTTCACAAGAAAATCTTTAAAAAATCTCCTTCTGTGAACGTGTAGAGTCCAGACCTTTGAAATTTATATGAAGCATCATCTAATGTTCTTTTATTAAGATTGTTCAAATTTAAACCTCCAGGCTTTAAATTATGGCCTTGGTTTCATATTGGCCCCAATCTGAAGCTGACTTATTTTTACATCGAAATACAGTATATGCATAAGTCTATAGTAACCAGGTGAGCGATTTAGGGCCATCATGGCCCTCTTGTCATACGTTTGTACATATAGTTGTTTGTATGAGTGATATGTACGTGCTGATTAAATTGATAAATATAAGTATCTTGAAATTAAGGCCTAGGCTGATAAATCGATACATTCTTTTAAATGGTGCATTTTCTAACCTCAACAATATATACTGTAATATAGACATTCATGAGTAAGTACCCACCAAATACAGAAACCTTGAAATGAGTGAGATGCTCTGCTTAGTAGTGATATTGTTTAGTACTGGTATTTGACAGTCACGTTATCAAACTTAAGCGTCTCCTCTGTAGTCATTATACTTAATGATACTTTTTGAACGATCCGTCAAATATGCTTAAAACATAGCTACGATTGGTTGTTTCAGCCAAGCCACCTCAGATGAAGAACGACGGTTTGCTGTCCGATTCTTCACCAGTATGGCAATGGGCATTTGTGACGGTCTGCAGTTCTTACACGACAACGGTATTAGGATGTGGAGCTTGACACTGACAACTGTCTTGGTAATATGCCCTATGCGATAATAAAAAATATGACTTGGGTGCTTCTGTTAAGTTGAGACAATATATTATTACGAGGAGATATTAGGCGAAATATTCAGCCGGACGTAACGACACATTCATTCATACGAGATTAGTTTAATGCACTAGATGAAATTATCAGTTGGATTGTTATATAGTGTTTACAATGCACGAAACATATACGAGTGTTTTATTAGTTGAACCTTTTGAATGCTGATCTCAAAGTGGATGGTCCATCGTATTTTAATGATCCATTCAGTATGAAATAGTATAGTGATATAGAACTTGAAATGACAAATTGTGAAAATACTAGTCAGATGAAACCTCGATCTGGGTCTATACTTTTTGTAAGTGCCAGGCACTCTTTTTCGATCTCAAAGAGTTAATGCAAATACCAATTGTATAGGATGATTATGGAAGCATAGATTCATCCATAAAGATATCATATAATTTTCAAGTCTGTTTTATCTTTACTTAATTGATTTTCTTTTGATATTTACTGCCATATCGGGGTATATCTATTTTCAGCTAATTTGTAGTATTCGTTTACTTTGACTGCAAAATGTAATGGGAAGAAAGTTATCTCTTATTGTCATTATGTAAGTGGGAGTTAACATGAGAGGAATGACATATAGTGAACCCCGTAATATTATGACTCCCCGGTTAAAATGTTCCGACAGTGTGTCATAATGTTTTAACCCCGGTCATAATACATGTATTACGAAAACGTGACTCACGTGCCGTAATACAATGACACACACTAATATATTTAATATTTTGATCAAAGTTCTGTCTCTTCAAGATCAATGTCAAATTCCAACATGGCAGTTGGCAGGTGCTTCTTGCACATCTGTGATCGCACTTTTTTTCTACGTGATCCATATACGTATAACAGTATAAAAACAACAGCATATTCCAGTTATATTAATCCTTAGGCAGCTAAGCACGACACGAGTCGATTGTGGTTACCTTTGCAAATAGTTTGGATCCATATAATATGCAGAGTAACACGACATTTCACCAGGATCCAAAATGTTCAAAATAGACTTGAAAAATGTTTTTCGCTTAACGAGATACGGGCTAATGAAAAACCAACATACAACTGGTGAAAACTGAAAATTTTGTCTGACTTTCAAATCATTGCGAGACGCAAAGTAAAGTGTCTCATCGTGAGCTAAACTCGTTTTGTATTGCATGATGGTCGTAATTAGTAGGAAGGCGAGTGGCTAATATTAACCAAGTTTTTTACACCCCTGCCACTTACTCTTTAGCCTGCTATGAGTGATGAGTGAATACCTTTGAGTAACTCGGCTTGAAACTTGAAAAACTTGAAGTAACTCGGCGTCTCATAAGGATCCAAACTGCTGTTTGACATCCTGATTGCAGTTTGGTAGACACATTAATTATAGGTTGAATTTTGAAAATATAGTGGGTGGAATATTTTGCAAAAATAATTTGCTCAGCAGGCTAAATGTTAAAGGGGGTATCTGAATTTGTCCATGTCCGTCTGTAGATATGCCCCGTGCATAGCCCCTCCCGTCTGTCCTTACGCAAGTACGTCCCTCCACCCATTCATCCCGACAGTTTGTGTCTCCCGTAAGTCAGATATAATTTAAACTACAGATATCAAGCTCCATGGATATACTATTTTGGGTACCTCTTGGTATTTTCGTCCTTATATAATTAATATTTAAAACGTTGTAGACTTTGATTTTGAGACAAAGCGGACAGTGGTGCGTTTGTGTCCTATGGACACCTTTATAGTTGTGATAAATAGAGCACTTGCTCCTGCAGGGGCAAATGCTCTATTTATCATTAATGATTTTTAAAAGGCGACTTTTACAGAGGCGTTTAAAGTCGTCAATATGAGGGAATGGGTTGAAGTGATATTCAAGTTAACACAAAAGTTTGTACACATGGCCTCATCCTACGATAACGATTGTTTTATATTTACAGGTGAACAAGAGTGTACCAAAGCTCGGTGTCTCGCTATGGCCTCGTGGTTTGTCTTCCTGTAGAGGAGATGATATGAAAGAGCTCGGTGTGCTTTTGGTCGATCTTTGGCATGGTGGATTTCTGCAAAAGAGGAGATCTTCAGTCTGTTCATTTATTGAACACAGCGATTATATAAAAGACATTAACAAATATCAAACAATGCCAACAGCGTTAAAGCATTTAGCTGAGAGATTAGTGACCGGGTCAGGATTTTTCCACAGGGCATCGGTCGTAAGAACGGAGATAATGCGTATCAATGACATACACCAAAGTGAAAGCGTGAAGAAACCTAATGAATTACTGGACTACGCATAGCCAAAAGTGTTAGACCTCAATAAGTTGAAGTTGGGAACCACGGTAGCTAGTAACTCTGACAGTGTGAATTATGATAAGTGACAGAATAACTGTCAAATGCCTCCATAACACGGGGTCAGTGTCTTTTTACAGTATCGTACGATATACTGTCAAATATCCCAGTAGCGATCTTCCAAATGAAGACATGTTGCACCCCATTTAGACACGGGGTATGTTAACACATGTACACTATTAGACAGTTCCGACAGAAGCTTTCTTCTCTAATCCTTAGTGCAGGGTCAATATCACACAGAAATCTCCTGTAGGACTTTCATCCTGCATTAACCCTTTCGCTGCCAATGCCGGATCTGTGATTACCTATGCAAACAGTTTGGATCCAGATGAGACGCCGAGTAGTTCGGCGTCTCATCAGGATCCAAACTGTTTGTTACTGTTACTATGTTTTTTAAACAAAAATGTAGAAAATAAAAAAAAAATGATTATTGGTAGCAGACGACAAAGTTAGCAGATGACATAATTTGGCAGCGAAAGGGTAAGCACCCACCTGCTAGTATCTAACTTATACATTTCAAGAATTCCGATTTATAGCTGTCTATGTTACCATAATTGCCTTTTAGTCTACTATTGACCATCTAGTTTGATGTTAGCTATTTAGTTTACTACATGTATTTGTTTTGTTCTATTAACCTTTTACTCTATGCATACGCATTGAAACGCCTTTGCAAACAGAGTAGACCCAGACCAGACACCTCCGTCTGTCTGTTAAAATTCTTGTGCAGCTAACTCCTTCTACACTATTAGAGGGATTTCTATAAACTTTTACACATAAACCAGCTATATGTGAGGATGGTCAGTCATGTGGTTTGGAATTTTGGCTGCAACAATTTTGACAGAAGTTATGGCCCTGTGTAGTTTTTCCTTATATAGAATATATAGCGAAAAAATATTGTGCAGCTAACTCCTCCTACACTATTTGAGGGATTTACTTCAAACTTTTACATATGACCCAGCTATATGTGAGGATGGTCATGTGGTTTGGAATTTTGGCTGCAACAATTTTGATAGAAGTTATTGCCCTTGTAGTGTTTCCTTATAGCGAAAAAATATTGTGCAGCTAACTCCTCCAACACTATTTTCCTTATATAGAATATATAGTGAAACAATATTGTGCGCCAACACTATTTTCCTTGTATAGAATATATAGGTAAAAATATTGTGCAGCCAACTCCTACACTATCTGAGGAATTTACGCATTGAAACGCCTTTGCAAACAGAGTTTAGGAGCCGTCTGATCAGGGTCTACTCTATTTGCTTATGAAATAATTATGTCTCTCCTCTTTAGGGGAGGGAGACATATTGATGTTGTACTTTCTGTCTGTCCGTCCGTCTGTCTGATAATTCTTGTGCAGCTAACTCCTTCTACACTATTAGAGGGATTTCCTTCAAACGTTTACATATTTATGAACCAGCTATATGTGAGGATGGTCATGTGGTTTGGAATTTTGACTGCAACAATTTTGACAGAAGTTATGACCGTTTGTAGTTTTTCCTTATATAGAATATATAGCGAAAAATTCTTGTGCAGCTAACTCCTCCTACACTATTTGAGGGATGTATTTCAAACTTTTGCATATGAACTATCTATATGTGAGGATGGTCATGTGGTTTAGAATTTAGGCTGCAACAATTTTGACAGAAGTTATGACCCTTTGGAGTTTTTCCTTATATAGAGTAATAGCGAAAAGGTCTTGTGCAGCTAACTCCTCCTATACTATTTTGACATATGTATGCCTGGATTAAGACGTTGGTCAAATTATTCCATTTGAGTTTGTTGACAATATTTTAATCTAACGGTGTGGTTTCCCCATGCAAATCTCTTTTCAAACACTTATCTCAGCAAACTTCCATCAACACATTAGGACTTCTTCATTCCCGGAAGTATTTCATAAAGTTGTGTTTTTCCAAGGCGGTACTCTCTTTGTCACCCTTCCTTTTGTTTGCATTGCGTCTTTGTGCTTGTGGTTTGTTCATGTTGTGGAACGTTTGTCCCTGGTTCTTGTGTGTCTTTTGGTGTTTTCTGTGTTCATTTCGTGTGTGTGCGTGTGCGTTTGGGTGTGTGGTTGTGTGTGTGTCATGCTGTCTATCGGTGTTTTGGTGGTGGTTGCGTCTTGCATGTGGCTTTGCCTGCTTGACTTTACTACTTTTCCATATGAATTTATTCCTCTTATGGGTGCCAGGGTAGAGGGTGCCAGGGGGTGAATTCATTCCTCTTATGGGTGCGGGGGCGGGGTACCGGTGGGAGACATATGTTTTTCTCAAAAACAAACTCTAGTATAGATCTGATTCTATAGTTTTTGTAATGATAAAAATTATTTTGTACATATAAAGCTTCAGTTAGTTAATATATATTCACGTTCCATTGTTTGTTGCCTGAATATTCATGGAGAAAATGGTTGTACATATTTTTGTACATTCCCAGCAGTTTCAAATCACTTATGTAACCATTTACAGTGTGGTGGGCCATTTAATGGCATAGTCGCTCATCAAATAAGTAAAGTTTGTCATATTTGCATTGCCGTGTCGTTAAATGTTTCGACTGACAATAAAACATTACATTTGGACGAAAGACTTAATACAGATAATTCATCAAACACAATCATTCATCTACAAGTATTGGCAGATATGTTGTAGTCAGTCAAGCCGACAAGATGCATTTTCTTATATTTGGTAGAAGCTTCATTAGATCTTTGGTTTCAAAATTTATATCTCTAAGTACTAAGTGATATATACTAGTAGCTTATACATATTTACGCATCACAAGAAAATTCGCAAATATTGTTTCCATCGCTTGTTTTATCATAATTACATCCAGGGCTACGGATAAAGGTGCGTACGCAAGTACTGAAAGCGTCGTTTCTCCACCAAACCCTATACTGTGACCACTCTTTACAGTCACCTCGAAAAGATGATTCTAAAGAGTGATCACAACATAGAATGTGGAAATAAGTTATTCTTGAAAATGTTTTAATTTACTCATTTTATCTGGACCTCTGACATCATCAAATAATGTTCATGTATCAAACCATTCATTGCTAGAAAACTGTTACAAATATACTAAAATCGAAATGATGAAGTTTTTGGGAAAATGGCATAGATCCCTCAAGTCATGGTTGAGTTTTTGTGAACGAACTGGTTTCATGCATATCACACATTTGTTACATTATAAATTTGTCAATGTTTGTATGATCTGCATCTAACAGTTACAACCGTAATATCTCTTATATTGGAGGTAAAGTGTAAATTGTGTTATCTGAGGTAAATATGACATCTCTTATATTGGAGGTATAATGTAACGTGTTATATCTGAGGTAAAAAAAATGACATATGCTATACAAACACGGTACATAGTTCTCACTCATATTGATTCAAATTATTTCACATAGACATTGTGCATACAAATATGACACAACGCACTAAGTGATATTATATTTGTATACAACTTGGGTTGTGTTCTTTAGACACAGAGGAAGCTTGTATGATATTTTAGAACTAGTATAGTCTAATGAACGTTTAATTGCGTCCCTAATTAACCAATGGCTATTTTCAGTAAACTGCGCACGTACCCAATTTCCCTACCTTTCCCAATGTAGCGGTTATTATTTCTAACCGTAAGGGAATTCTCCAGATCCAGCCGCTAGCAAGATATGACAGGACTGACCCTTATTATGCTCCCCAAAAACCGTGTTTGGGGAGCATATAGTCGGCGCTTTGTCCGTCCGTTTGTCCGTCCGAACTTTGTCCGGGACATACCACATAAACTGCAATAGATATCAACATGAAACTTCATAGGTAGATTGATCTTAATTAGGAGAAGTGCAGTGCACAAGAACCATCACTCCCTTTTGCATAATTCAGGAGTTATTGCTCTTTGTTATTATACATACTTAAAATTTGCCCGGAGCATAACACAAAAACTATAACAGGTATCAACATGAAACTTCATAGGTAAATATCACTCCCTTTTGCATAATTTAGGAGTTATTGCCCTTTGTTATTTTTCGCACTTAAAATTTGCCCAGGGCATAACACAAAACTATAATAGGTATCAACATGAAACTTCATAGATAGATAGATATCGATGAGGAGAAGTGCAGTGCATAAGAATCGTCACTCTCTTTTGCATAATTTAGGAGTTATTGCCCTTTGTTATTTTTCATACTTAGAATGTGTCAGGAGCATAACACACAAAAGCTATAATAGGTATCAACATGAAACTTCATAAGTATATAGATCTCAATGAGGAGAAGTGCAGTGCACAAGAATCATCACTCTCTAGTTATTGCTCTTTGTTATTTCTTTCATACTTAAACTTTGTTGCTACCCTTTGCCATGCAGAGCCCTTTGGGAACTAGCATTTATTTGGGGAGCATTCATCGGTTCTACCGATTCTCCTGTTTTATCTAATTAACGGCTAGGTCTGCAGAATGGTATAAGATTTTTTAGTAACTTTCTTGTATAAATTGTGCATAGTTTTAAAGATGTTGCTTCAAGTAATTTCTCGATTATCAAGTGACATTTTCTTATTTGCAATTAGTGTGAATTATATATGTATATACTAAGTGTTTGTCTATATTAACCATTGTCTCCATATGTACGTTTGCTAATGTTTTTGCAAACATAGTAGACCCAGATCAGACGACACCTGTACGGGTCATTTGATCAGGGTCAATTCTATTGCTTTTGAGATAATAAATATGTGATTTTACTATTTTTTGTCTTTGACGATATTGATATGAGATAATGAATACTCATGAAGTAAGGAGTTGAGCTCCAGTATGTTATCTTATTTTTATTGTACCTTTTGTCAATAGTTTATCATGTTTGGTTATTATCCCCCGCCGAAGTCTGAGGGATACAGTTTTGGCGGTGTCCGTCCATGTGTGCGTCTGTATGCCGATGCGTCTCGAAGTGATATCAGAAACGGTTTAGAGTTTTTCATTGAAACTTTATGTAAATGTTAAGTACCATAACAGAATTTGGACCTGCAAGTATCACTCACATTGAAATAGAGTTATAACCCTTTGTTTGACAAACTTGTAACGTGTTTGCATGTCCATAGCCATTTATCAGAAATGGTTTAGAGTTTTTCTATGAAACTATGTGTAAATGTTCAGTAGCAAAAGGACGTACGGTTCTACAAGTATCATTTATATTGACCCTTGACCACCAGAGGTATGACCTTTTGTTTGTGAAAATATTACATTTTGTGTCTGTCCTGAGCCATATCTCAGAAACGGTTTGGCATTTGTCCATGAGTCTTTGTGAAAAGGTTATACAACATTAATAAACGAGATCCCCTGCAATTATTTACATTGACATCGGAACATCAGAGTTAGGACCATTTGTTTTGAAAACCATGTAACACGTTTGTCGATGAAATTTTGTGACAATGTTGGATAGCATATGGACATGCATCCCAGCAAGTATCGTTTACATTGACCTTCGAAACTAGAGTTATCATCCTTTATTGCGAAAACCGTAACATTTTTGTCTGTCCAGAGCAATTTTTTAGAAACTATTTGCAATTTCTTCCCTAACTTTGAAACTTTGTGTAAATGGTTAGTAGCATTAATAAATGCGTCACTGCAAGTATTTTACATAGTCTTTGGAACACCATGGTAATGGCCTTTTGTAAGAAAACGATATAACATTTTTCGCTGCCTCTGGTCATATCTCAGATGTTTGAAAATGATGTAACATTTTGTCTGCCGTTATACATATCTCAGAAAGTATATGGAATTATACTATGAAACATTTTGTAAATGTTTAGTACCGAGAGGAAATGCTGCCCTGCAGGTATCACTTATATTGCTCTTTGAACACCAGAATTACGGTCCTTTGTATGTCAAATAACTTACTGGTTTGTTGTTGTTGTTTTTGCGTGTTTTCTTTTGTCTAGAGTGGTGTGTAGTTTTCTTTGAAACTTAGTGTAAATATAAAGAACCATAAGGAAATAAATGCCGCTCTGCAAGTGTCACTCAAATTGGACTTGGAACACCAGAGTTATGGTCCTGTGTGATACACTTAACCTTTTTGTCCGTCTAAATCATATTTCAGAAACTGTTTGGACTATGTCAATGAAACTTTGTGTAAACGTTTAGTGCCATTAAGAAATGCAGCCCTCTATGTATGTCTCATATTTATCTTGGAACATCAGAATTGTTGGCAAATAACTTAAACGTTTTGTCGCTCTGGTCAATAACTCAGTTACATCATAATGTCAGCACTCTTTGGCGGGGGATATCAATTCAGCGAATTTGCTGGAGGCTAGAAGAGGCTTCAGAAATTTAAGGATGCATGTGCGTGTAGAACAATGGAGAAGCTTTACATGTAAACTACAGCCTTTGTAATTTTTATACGTTTTGTTACACCATGCAGGTCTTATTTTGAAGTGCAGTATATGTACCCGAGTAGAGATTGTGGTGAAACAGTTGATTGGCTTTAGACTTTGTGACTTGATAGCTCAGTCGGTAGAGTTTTGACATGGCAAGCAAAAGACCCTGGGTTCGAGTCCCAGTCGAGTCACAACTTTTCCACCATGTTACATTTACCCACAGGTGGTTTATATGAAAAATTGAAATAATAAGAAACTCGTGAAGAGTGCTTTGTGTAAGAATTCGGGACGAATTCTTGTGTAGGGTGTGTGTCTGTAGCCGGGTAGAGATTGAAGTGAAACGGTTGATAGGATTTAGACTGTGTGGCTTGATAGCTCAGTCAGTTGGGTGTTGGCATGGTAAGCCAAAGACCCTGGGTTCGAGTCCCAGTCGAGTCACGTTTCACTGTTATATTTGGCGCCCAACGTAAATAACCCGCAGTGTGATTTATATGGAAACATGTAATAATAAGAAACTCGTGAAGAGCTCTTTGTGTAAGAACTCGGGACTAATTCTTGTGTAGAGTGAGTTTGTGTAGCCGGGTAGAGATTGTGGTGAAACAGTTGATAGGCTTTAGACTGTGTGGGTTGATAGTTCTGTCGGTAGCGTGTTAAGACCCTGAGTTCGATTCCCAGTCGAGTCACAACTTTTTCACCAGGTTACACATTAATCACATTTGTGTAGTTTTAACAGCAGTATAAGCTTAATTAAATTTGCTACGATGTTTCAACTATTGGTGTGGCTTTGATAGTAATCCTTCGCCTGCCAGAAAGATTCAATTTCGATCTGTTACTTTCACGAGCTTTAGATTTGCTCAAACTTTTCAGAAAGTATTGATCAAGTGATAAACTGCTTGAATTTATTCTGAATCCAAGCTGTTTAATTAAAATGCCAATTAGATTGCGCTTTGCAGGCAAAGGGTTAGTTTATAATTATATTTACTGTCGCCATTTTCAAAAAGAGTATTGCAGTATCTAAGTAAGATGATGCTGCTTGTTTGTCAATTGTATGTACATAAAGTGGTGGTATGTTTTTAACTAAGTCATGTTGGATGTTGCAAAATGTTTGTTTCGGTTTTTCAATCAATATTGCAACATAAGCTAAAGGAATGTCCAACAATGTGAATGAACACGGCAGTACGATGTAATCTGGTTAGAAGTGTATGCTGTTGAACATTGTTTCAGCAGTCATCTCCTCTAATACGACCGATACTGTCAACAGAGTATGGCTTAGCCCTTTACTCCATATAAGAAATAATGACATTATGTACGCTTTTGTTATATTTTTGTTATAATAGCATATGCACACAGGAATGTTTGCCCTGGCAGAATTTGTACAGATCTATATTATTTCATAAGCAAACGGAGTGGATCCTGATCAGACGGCTCCAGTGGAGCTGTATGATCTGAGTTTACTCTATTTGCAAAGACGTTAATAGATAGCTCCAAATTTGTCATGTGCAATACAGCAAGCCCTGTTTTAAGCGGTCATCAAAAAGAGGTCTGTAAGGCAGATGAAGTAAAGTTTTAGGCGAGTATGTGAATTATATACTGTACAATTACTAATACTTAACCCTTCGCTTGCTATTCGCGTCAATATACCTACCTGTAAATAGTGAAGACCCAGATGAGACAGCTCCTGTAGGAGCTGTCTCATCAGGGTCTGCACTATTTACAAGTTGATTGTGCAACCAGTGCATTCCACAGCCGTGATTGCATAGCGAAATACTTGTACACAGTGAAGATATACATGTATGTAATTATACCACAGGGCATGGGTAAAGAAGAAGACATGCATTTTAAAATTCAGCAAGCGAAGGGTTCTATCTTTAAATAATATGCTAGAAGCATTGTACAATTTAGTTTAAATTTCGTACCTACTTCTTCTATATTTATTATGTGATCCTAAATGCGATTTCTTTAAACATTCCTACTTTTGCATATTTACATGTATATAGTATTTCAAAAGAGGGACTTATCTTCTGGATTGTGAAAGCAGTTGAGACAAATGCTCATGGTCTTGCTGTTTTCGGTGTTGCATACAACACACTGGATGGGTTTGCTGTGTTTGCAGAGCCCTCAACATTATGATAATACAAATGCAACGTCCGTAGTCCTATATGAAATAATGACAGTTTTTGTGTTAAAAATTATATTTATATTGACCAGCACATGGTATGGTATTTAGCTATTCGCATGCTTAACACAAAACCGATTATATGTATGGTGTTCAGTACAACATGACATAGTAAACCACTACTACACAGAAATGCCTTCTGTCACATTTGCAAACATAATAGACCTAGTTCAGACAGTTCTTGTAGGAGCCGACTGATTTAGGTCTGTTCTGTTTGATTATGAAATAACAAAGATATATTTGTGCGGGTTCTGCCATAGTAAAATGTCCGATGTACATGATAATATAATCATAAAAATAAATTTAGAATCCATTCTAACATGAATATTAACTTATTCTCTCCTAGACTATTTTAAGACCCAAACACTTTGAATAAATCTATCGATAATGCGCATTTAATAAAGAAAAGGAAAGTTTTAGAATTTTGTAGCATTGAAACCATTGTGATAAATAGCGCATTTGCTCCTATGGAGCAAATGCTCTATTTATCACAATGGTTTCAAGAAGTGACTATTATATACGCGCAATAAGGCGTCAGTAGGAGTGAATGAGTTAATGGATCAAAGGGTTAAGAAATCAAAATAGTGCAAGGCGTTAAAAGGGGTATCTATAAAGTAAAGGTTTAAAGCTATTCAAATCGACATGATAATGTCATTTCAGATAAAGAGGTACCTCTAAATGTGGCATGTGCCATATAATAAAACCTGTCTTAAGCGGCCATCACAGATAGGTTTAAGTATGCGTCTGTACGGCAGGTGGCAGCTTAATGCTGGCCAAATAGAGCACAGAAAGCTCCTATATACTGCATTACGTGTGCCAAACATTAGGCAAACACCTGCGTTTTAAGACTCCTTTGTTCAATAAATGAAAGGCCGCTTAGGACGAGTTCTACTGTACCTTTAGTACACGAGTTATTGTGTGAAATCCTCAATTTTTGTTCCACTACTAGAACGTTTGAAAGAGTCATCATATATTTCTAAGATGTTTTGTTTTAGAGTAGAGATGGGAAGAGGTGTTAACCCTTCACCTGATAAAGACGCCTTAGCAAACAGGGTAGACCCAGATCATACTTCTGTTGGGAGTCATCTGTTTAGGGCCTGTTCTGTTCGTTTATGGAAGTATGTACAGTAAAACCCCTCTAAACCGGAATTCTAGTAGAGAAGAATTTAGATACTTTTAGGCAGGTGGCTGCTTCATGCAGGGTGAAAGTCATGCAGAAAGCTCCTAGAGGATCTTTCTGCATGACTTTCATCCTGCATGAAGCTGCCACCTGTCTCCAAGACCGATATTTATACCAAATTTAACGTCCGGTTTAGAGGGGTTTTACTGTAGATCTGATTTTACATATTTGTGTCATGGCCAAACAGAATTTTGTTTGCATTTACGCTGGAACTTGTCTTAAGCGGCCACCAAAAAGAAGTCTAATTGTGGCAGGCGGTATATTAATGTACATGTATGTAAACAATAATGCAGAAAGCCCTGCATTAAGTTTCCTATCTTAAAGAAATTACTGACCGCTCAGGACAGGTTCTATTGTACATATCCCACATGTCATTCCTTACATGAATATTCATTAGGTAAAGGGTTAATATGGAAGAACACTGGGCTCAATAGCGATTAACCATGTGACCAGGTGGATATGATGTGCTATATGAAAACAAAACAATTGATCGTTTTCATATACATGTATATATATATATTTCCTCTGCCTTATTCAGAGATGATATACAGTTAATTCTCTCTAAAGCAGCCACTTTATGTGTTACCATTTACAGTAAAACCCCTCTAAAATGGCATTTTAGTAGAGAATAACTAAGATACTTTTATGTAGATGGCTCCTTAATACAGGATGAATGTTACGCTGAAAGATCCTTTGGGAGCTTTTTGCATGCCTTTCACCGTGCATTAAGCTGTCACCTGTCTTAAACACCGACATTGGTTCTAACTTTGACATCCTGTTGACGATTTTAATGTAGGTCTTTGAAAGCAGGCTGTTACTTAATGTAGGACGAAGATAATGCAGAAAATTTACGTAACAGCTAATTCTGTAAGAGCTTTCTGCATAACGTTCGTCCTGCATTAAGCTACCACTTGCCTTTATGACCGATAATTAGACATATTTGGTCGTCGCACTAGAGGGGTTTTACTGTATACACTTATATAAGGATATCCAAAACACCGCACAATTAATTTAGTATTACATTTGTTGCTTACTTCCTGAATCTTTGATGATTTGGTTGATAATCATATATAGCATGTGTATGGTAAATTTATCCTCGGTAGAATAAAGAGGCTCTTTCAAGCTTATACATTGTACATACCTTATATTGTAAAACATGTCTTCTCTGATACCTAAATACGGTATGATTGATTAATCAGGTTTTTTCTAGAAATAAATCAGTTTTTTATACGCCCACCTAATAAAGGCGGTCGTATATTGGCGTGGCCCTGTCCGTCCGTTCGTTCGTCCGTCAACATTTTGTTTGTCCGCAGTTTTCTCGGTCCTTAAAACATGCAAATAGTTTGTCCGCTGTTTTCTGGGAAAACTATATGAGAGATATTAATGAAACTTCACACAAATGTTAAATGCATCAAGATCTGAAGCTGAGTCGATTCTGAGGTTCATTTGATTTGTCGTTTCGGAGATATGGCCCTTTTACTTAAAAAATAATGTAAATACATGCAAATAGTTTGTCCGCTGTTTTCTGGTAAAACTATTTGAGAGATATTAATGAAACTTCACACAAATGTTTAATGCATCAAGATCTGAAGCTGAGTTGATTCTGAGGATCATTTGATTTTTGTTTCAGAGTTATGGCCCTTGTCCTTAAAAAATAGTGCAAATACATGCAAATAGTTTGTCCGCTGTTTTCTGGGAAAACTATTTGAGAGATATTAATGAAACTTCACACAAATGTTTTATGCATCAAGATCTGAAGCTGAGTCGATTCTGAGGTTCGTTTGATTTTTCGTTTCAGAGTTATGGCCCTTTTACTTAAAAAATAATGCAAATATATGCATATAGTTTGTCCGCTGTTTTCTGGGAAAACTGTTTGATAGCTATTAATGAAACTTCACACATATTGCGGGGTTTTTTGGTAAGTCATTTTATTCTAAAGTTATGGTCCTTGAACTTTGTGTGTTCGTTGCTTTGTTTGTCGGTCAGCTTTTAGTTTGTCTCTTGTTTTCTGGGAAAACTATTAAAATGATATAAATGAAACTTAAAAGAAATGTTTTAAGCAACAAAATCTGAAGCCGAGTTTATTTTGAGGTTCATTCAGTTTGTCTTTACAGAGTTATGGCCATTGCACTTTTCAAAAATCTGCAAATATCAGGATATTTTTTATTTAACTTTTTTATTTAATAAGATATTCACTTCATTTTTTTTTTAAAAAATAGTATCACCTTAATATGGAAATCAAGTTCTGAAGCACAGATTAGCACAGATTAGAAAATGTCAACACTAATAAGGCATGTTGAATCAGAGAAAGTTTGCAAGTGGGCGTATTATGTACCGTATGCGGTACTCTTGTCATCTTTAAGAACTACTGTTTGTAATTATGAATCAATACACGATAATAAAGAAGTAGATAACATTTGGGTCTGTTTTTCATCTCAGAATACCAACTCGGACTGTTCCCGCGATATTGATAGACGATGATATAATGTTTGCATGGAAAGATGGCAGATAATTGTATTGTGGTACAGTAAAGTTTCGCTAATGCGATCACATAATATGTTAGCATAGAAGTCGGTAAAAGTATACTTAATGCAGACCAAAAATACGCAGAAAGCTCCTATAGTTTTCTATACAACGCTTGTCCTGCGTTAAGATACTGCCTGTTTTAAAAATCGAAGATATCCAGAAATAGACTTGTTTTGAGTGGTCGAAAAAGAGACTTGGCTGTTGTTGAAATAAGCCCGTCAATTAGAAATATTCGCATCCTTTATAATGGTGCAATGCAATCCACCGTTGAGTCTACAGTATGATCGATTATTTTACAAAGAGCATACGAAGAGCAGTTCCTACAGGATCCATCTGATCTGGGTCAAAGAGCAGACAGTTCCTACAGGATCCATCTGATCTGGGTCAAAGAGCAGACAGTTACTACAGGATCCATCTGATCTGGGTCAAAGAGCAGACAGTTCCTACAGGATCCATCTGATCTGGGTCAAAGAGCAGACAGTTACTACAGAAGCCATCTGATCTGGATCAAAGAGCAGACAGTTACTATAGAAGCCATCTGATCTGGGTCAAAGAGCAGACAGTTACTACAGAAGCCATCTGATCTGCGTCAAAGAGCAGACAGTTCCTACAGGATCCATCTGATCTGGGTCAAAGAGCAGACAGTTCCTTCATGGGCCATCTGATCTGGGTCAAAGAGCAATTACTACAGGAGCCATCTTATCTGGGTCAAAGAGCAGACAGTTCCTACAGAAGCCATCTGATCTGGGTCAAAGAGCAGACAGTTTTTACAGAAGCCATCTGATCTGGGTCAAAGAGTAGACAGTTACTACAGAAGCCATCTGATCTGGGTCAAAGAGCAGACAGTTAATACAGAAGCCATCTGATCTGGGTCGAAGAGCAGACAGATTTTACAGAAGCCATCTGATCTGGGTCAAAGAGTAGACAGTTACTACAGAAGCCATCTGATCTGGGTCAAAGAGCAGACAGTTACTACAGAAGCCATCTGATCTGGGTCAAAGAGCAGACAGTTCCTACAGGATCCATCTGATCTGGGTCAAAGAGCAGACAGTTCCTTCATGGGCCATCTGATCTGGGTCAAAGAGCAATTACTACAGGAGCCATCTTATCTGGGTCAAAGAGCAGACAGTTCCTACAGAAGCCATCTGATCTGGGTCAACGAGCAGACAGTTTTTACAGAAGCCATCTGATCTGGGTCAAAGAGCAGACAATTCCTTCATGGGCCATCTGATCTGGGTCAAAGAGCAGACAGTTACTACAGGAGATCTGGGTCAAAGAGCAGACAGTTACTATTAAACAGGAGCCATCTGATCTGAGTCAAAGAGCAGACAATTACTACAGAAGCCATCTGATCTGGGTCAAAGAGCAGACAGTTCCTACAGAAGCCATCTGATCTGGGTCAAAGAGCAGACAGTTCCTACAGAAGCCATCTGATCTGGGTCAAAGAGCAGACAGTTTTTACAGAAGCCATCTGATCTGGGTCAAAGAGCAGACAGTTACTACAGGAGATCTGGGTCAAAGAGCAGACAGTTACTACAGGAGCCATCTGATCTGAGTCAAAGAGCAGACAATTACTACAGAAGCCATCTGATCTGGGTCAAAGAGCAGACAGTTCCTACAGAAGCCATCTGATCTGGGTCAAAGAGCAGACAGTTACTACAGGAGCCATCTGACCTGAGTCAAAGAGCAAACAGTTACTACAGAAGCCATCTGATCTGGGTCAAAGAGCAGACAGTTACTACAGGAGCCATCTGATCTGGGTCAAAGAGCAGACAGTTAATACAGAAGCCATCTGATCTGGGTCAAAGAGCAGACAGTTCCTAAAGAAGCCATCTGATCTGGGTCAAAGAATTTAATTTCTTCATGAGCCATCTGTTCTGGCTCAAAGAGCAGACAGTTCCTACATGAGCCATCTGATCTGGGTCTATTCTGTTTGCAAAGGCCGCAAAATAGCATGTCTATCAAGAAAGAGCTAAAAAGATTGGCAATCTTAGTTATAGTCTTAAACACTGAAACCCAGCTGGTAATTTCCTAATCATATGATCAACTTGGGGTCCAGCTGTGCACATTCCAATTATCTACAACAATAAACCAGGGCAAATTATCACAAAACACACTGTACTGGTGTTTTTCTTTAATTTAACAATTTCGTCGAATAATTAAAAAAAACATTTACCACATCATATATAGGATTTCACATGTGTTACCATTTAGATGCTGGGAACGAGTGTACTGCCATATGCAAACAGTGTAGACCCAAATCAGAGGAGGAACCCTCTGCAGGGTTGCCACAAAACAGAGGAAACAAAATTCTCTGAGAATTCCCTGACATTTCCCTGACATATTTTCAAATTTCCCTGACACATTTCATCGCGAAATTTTGGTTTTTCTGTCAAAATTTATTTAATGTTATGGATTTTTTAAAACATATAACATTCATTCTCATGTTTTCAAAATTCCCTGACAATTCCCTGACATTTGCCTATATTTTCAAATTTCCCTGACAGTTCTCAAAATTCCTGACAATTCCCTAACCTTGAAAAAAAAAAAATCCCTGACTTTTCCCTGACGCGTGGCAACCCTGCTCTGGAGGAGCCCTCTAATTAGGGTCTGCATTGTCTGTCGTGCAGAATCAACTAACACATTTAACCCTTTCTTTCATAAAAATGTATATTCACGCATTTGTAAACAGAGCAGACCAAGATCAGCTGTATAATCAGGGTCTATTATGTTTGCTTATGAAATTATAATAGATCTAACTCTACAGTCCCCACCAATACCACAAACTCCTGTGCACATATGCTATTACACACATTATGTTAGTAAATATTCATGATGTAGCTAATTCTTATATGAATATGCAAACAGGGTATGGGTTAATTAATACACTTTTATACAGAATGAACTCCTATCTTTAACCCTTTCCCTCATATAAACGTGTTTTCACGCATTTGCAAAGAGAGTAGACCCAGATCAGACAGCTCCTAGAGGAGCTGTCTGATCAGGGTCTGCTTTGTTTGCTAGAAGAATTTGATAGATCGGTTTCTTTGCTTTCTAAAATGTCTACAATGTCCCATCTTCCATATTTCTTCACAACTATTTTGTTAATGAATATTCAGTAGGTATTCAAATTTGGAATAAACATACAACAGGGAAAGGGTTAAACAGTGATGGGCTGTTCCACTCTGATAATTCAGCATGGAAAGGGTTAACTTTATAACTTTGCATACAAGTCTAACAAATGTGCATGTATTCACAGAATTCTATCAACGATTCGAACATGGTCACTAATAAGCCAAACAATAAACCAGTATCCCGCTAGGTGTTATCTGACTTGTCTTAGCAACACACCTTGAATCTAAATAAGACGAGTAAACAAGTGTCAATTATTCCAATTTGTTTGACCCTCGGTTAATAATTTCTCAAAAGCCTGACCGTTGGAAGTTATAATTGCAACAGACTAAAGCTTAACCATAACCGATAGGGATGCTTTTTCATTTGCAAACACAGAAGACCAAGATCAGAGCCTGCTGTATAAGGAGCCATCTGATGAGGGTCTACTCTGATTTCTAACAATATTATAGATCTTATTCTACAGTATCATTGCAAAAATTCCTGTGCTCATATACCATAATAAACACAATATTATTATTTCTTACATGAATATTCAGATTGCAAAATGTTAAACAGAAATCATTTTATGGTCATCATCACAGACTTCACAATTACAAATCCACATAAAAATCATATTGCATTTTACATTCAGACACAAAATTTAAGCATTAGCCCTTTCAGTGCAAAAACAAGTCACTTATGTTCTGTGCAAACAGGGTAGACCAACATAAGAGAGCTCCTAAAGGAGCACTGTTTATCATTTTAGACTATTATTTCTTTTTTAAAAGAAAAATCGTCAAACATTCACAGTAAGCTTGACCAGCTATTTGTAATGATGACGTGATCAGACTTGTATATGACTATATCTTGATCTACAGAACATGGTATGCGAGTTGACTAACCAGGACTGCATATGATTCTACCTTGATCTACAGGGTATATACAGAACATGGTAGGCAAGTCGACGCGTTTGCAAACAGAGTACACCCATATCAGATTGCTCCTATAGATACTGTCTAATCAGGGTCTGCTCCGTTTCTTCCATGAATATTGATCATGTAAAGGGTTAAAGGTCAGAACAGCCCAATCACAAGACAAGGTATTTTTTTTGGAATTCGCTTATTCTAGAGTGTATATTCTGAACAGTGCATGAGACCCCATGTTTGACCATGATCTGCCCTTTTTATAATAGTTGTAGGCAGATCAGCGTCTGAAAGGCCATTTTCCTTCGTCTACAGTTTGTTAAATACTGAAGCCATCTTTTCTCGCCTCTTGACGCCCCTATAAACTTGTAAAAATCATTTAGTGTAAACATTGCTCCATAGGAGCAAATTAATGCTCTTTTCTATCACAGTCATTTCAAAACTGCACAGTACTAAAAGTTCCCTCTTCTCTAATAAATGCTTTATGGTAGATTTATTAAAAGAGGTTGGGTCTAAAATAACTTATGAGGGAATGTGTTAAAAACAATAAGAAACTATACTATAGTACTAGGAGAATCTAAAAACAATTTGTGTTGTGATTACTGTCCAACATTTGTAGACCCAGTGTAGCATGTACCTGCAGGTAAAATCTTGGTTAATTTCCTGATAAATATGACAATCACTCATCCATAAATCAACAACCATTTCTAGTGTTAAAATTAACATTTATGTTTCAGTTCTGTTCTCCTCTTTTTCATTTGTTTCTCCAGTTAGATCACTGATCTTGACAGAGGAGCTATTCCGTGAGTCAGATGTAAGTCCTTTAAAATTTGGGGCCTCTGAGTCAGCTATAGCCTTCTGCGCGTTCATAATTTTATTTATAAAGGCAAAGTCTTGTTCCCGTTTTTCAATGTTCTTGTATGGTGTCCAGCTCATGTCATGTTCTAACTTGTAAGCAGCTACAAAATCATGCGGACAGCTTGCTCCCCATTCCTGTAAAATAGTGAATATGCATGAAGTACACCTTTATCAATATGCATGAAGTACACCTTTATCAATATGCATGAAGTACACCTTTATCAACATGCATGAAGTACACCTTTATCAACATGCATGAAGTACACCTTTATCAATATGCATGAAGTACACCTTTATCAACATGCATGAAGTACACCTTTATCAACATGCATGAAGTACACCTTTATCAATATGCATGAAGTATACCTTTATCAACATGCATGAAGTACACCTTTATCAACATGCATGAAGTACACCTTTATCCTTTATTTCATCAATGGTCATGCAGAGGTCAAGATAAGATGAATAAATTTAAACATATTCAAGAACAGTTCCTTTATTTCTCTACCAAACCCTATACTGTAACCACTCTTTAGAATCTTCGCAAAGAGCCGGTTTTAAAGAGTGGTCACAGTATAGAGTTTAGTGGAGAAATTACAATTTACGTATTTAAGTATGCACCTTTATCTGTAGCTCTATTTATGTCGGAACTTATGCGGTCATGTCATTTCTATCATAGCATATAAATCAAGGGAGTTTGGCAGTGATAAGCAGGGTAGATTCAGATATACAACATAATTTAAGAAAACAGAGATTATCCCATCCAGACAGCTCTAACAGGAGTTGCCTGACCTGACTCTACTATTATTTCCATTTCGCTTGCTTACAATTAATTCTAAATACTAGCAACACCCTAAAATAAATTTCAAAATGTCTCCAAAGCAGTTTATTGTCTCTTTCCCTCATATACATGTAGATGCCTTTTCACACCTTTGCAAACAGAGTAGACCCAGATCATACGACTCCTTCAGAAGCTTCTGATCAGGGTCTGCTCCGTTTGCTTATGGGATAAACTAGACCTCACTATACAATTTCTGTCTGTCCATATGCCTGTTGTAAACATTAATGTACAAATTAATCCAATTAAAGGGCATGATGTCATTATTTGAATATTTGAAAGGGTAACGGGTAAGTGCAGTGGTAGCTTAATGCTTGACAAAAGTTATGCAGGATCTTTTTACATTACTTCCGTCCTGTATTAAACAACAACTTGCTTTTAATCCTTTCCAAATTTACAATATTCTGGGGGGCATAAAAAGGTGTCTCTTTGAAGAAAATGGACATTAAGCAAACTGAACAGATCCTGATCAGATGGTTCCTATAGGAGTCGTATGATCTGTGTCTACTCTGTTTACATAGGCATTAAAATGCATATCTACGGTGTAGACCAGCTGAGGAATAACTATAGGAGCTGTACTGTTACCAAATGGTAAGTTACTTGTACAAAAACCTAGAGTGACACAAACAAGGAAAACATATCAGTATAATTTTTTTGTGTATAGGGACGTACTTCTGGTGACACAATGGAGAAGTATTTCTGCCCGGACTCTCTCTCATACAAGTAGTAGATGTGACCCGGCTTCTTAACGAGGTTACACGCCGCATGATGCAGCATTGTGTCTGTACGAGCATCCTCCAAAACCTGTAAATAAGGAAATTTACTACAATGGCAAATAGTGAAGAACCAGATCTGTAAGATATAAGTCAATACAGCAAATCCTGAACAGACTGTTCCGTTCTAGGTCTACTCTGTATGCAAAGGTGCAACAAGTCTGAATCAACAAATACATGTAAAGTGTTAGACTGTGCTCATCCACTACCAGAACAGTTCGAATACAGTAAAACCTCCCTATAACAACCACTAAACTAGAGGTTTTTGTCAAAAAAACGGATGTCTCCCCTCTAATAAAAACAATATGTAAAGGGAAATCACTAAAAATGTTATGGTCTTGACGAATGATACTTCCCCTCATTATGCATTTTCCACACTACATTTTTCAAGAAGAAAATGATAACAGCTAATAACTCCAAAAATACTGATACCAGATTTATGGCCCTTGTGCATGACACTTACTTTCATCATGCTCTTTACAAAAATAAAACGTCATTCCAATAGCATCAGTCAATAGGAGTTATTGATCGGCCAAAAAAAGTAACAAAGGGCAATAACTCCAAAAGTATTGAAGCCAGAATTATGGCCCTTGTTCATGACACTTTCTCTCATCATGCTCTTTCCATATATGAAGTTTCAATACGATGGCAAGAGCTATGCAGGAGTTATCGTCCGGACAAGAAAGAATTAAACAAATGTACAAGGGGCAATAACTCTAAATTTATTGAAGCTGGAGTTAAGGATCTTATGCATGACACTTTCTCTTATTATGATTGTTCCATGTATGAAGTTTCACTCCAATGGCATGTGTCACATAGGAGTAATCATCCGGACAAAAAATTGTGATTGTTTTTAAAAAGGGCAATAACTCCAATATTAGTGAAGCCAGAGTTATGGACCTTGTGCATGACACTTCCTCTCGTTATGATCTTTCCATATATGAAGTTTCAATCCAATGGCATGAGCCATATAGAAGTTATCGTCCGGACAAAAAAGTGTGATTTTTTTACAAAGGGCAATAACTCCTATATTAGTGAAGCCAGAGTTATGTACCTTCTGCATGACACTTCCTCTCGTTATGATCTTTCCATATATGAAGTTTCAATCCAATGGCATCAGGCATATTGAAGTTATTGTCCGGACAAAAAATTATAATATTTTTTACAAAGGGCAATAACTCCAATATTAGTGAAGCCAGAGTTATGGACCTTGTGCATGACACTTCCTCTCATTATGCTCTTTCCATATATGAAGTTTCAATCCAATGGCATCAGGCATGTAGGAGTTATCGTCCGGACAAAAAAGTGTGATTTTTTTTACAAAGGGCAATAACTCCAATATTAGTGAAGCCAGAGTTATGGACCTTGTGCATGACACTTTCTCTCATTATGCTCTTTCCATATATGAAGTTTCAATCAACTGGCATCAGGCATATTGAAGTTATCGTCCGGACAAAAAGTGTGACAGACAGACGGACAGACGGACAGACGGACAGACAGACAACTCTCACGAAAACAATATGTCTCCCCCATATAAATATGGGGGGAGACATAATTACATCAAGTATTTTGTGTTAAAGACAGGTGGATGCTTAAAGCAAGGTGAAAGTAAAACAGAATGCTCCTATAGGAGCATTCTGTTTTACTTTCACCTTGCTTTGAGCAACCACCTAACCACCTGTCCAAAGTACCAACTAATTAACACAATTTAGTGGTCATTATAGAGAGGTTTTACTGTACAATGTATTGTCTAAATTCATTAAGGCATGATACAGGCTAAGAGTATGTTTGCTACAAGTTTTACTAACTAATGAAACTAACAGAGTATCAAACAGGTTGGATCTTGATTAGACACACAGCAAGTGATGTCACATCTCATCTGGATCAATGAGGTTTGCAAATGCCTGTGAGGTCGTATTTGGTTTTCAACATTGTGTGGTACTTGCTGCATGTGTTCTGGTAATCTATTTAGTCAAGATAGAAGTGTAAAAACCAGTCAATAAACTTAAACAGATGCTATGGCATAGGCCAAGAAAAGATGCATAAATTCAAACATTTTTAAAAATAGTTTCTCCATTTGTCCGAACCCTATGTCGAGATCACACTTTATAATCATTTCTTCGAAGCAATTCTGAAGAGTGATCACACCATAAGGTTTGGTGAAGAAGTGACAATTTAGTATTTACATACACACATTTATTTTTTGCTTTGCTATGATCTCAATAATTCATTTAATAACTCTTTCCATCATGTAAACGTGTTTTCACACATTTGCAACTAGAGTAGCCTCAGATCAGACGACTCCTGGAGGAGCCATCTGATCAGGGTTTGTTCTGTTTGCCATTTTTGCTAATGGAATTTGAAAGATATGCTTCTTTACTTTCTGAAATGGCTACAATGTTCCACCTTCAATATTTCATTGTAATTATTTTTCAACAAACATGCAGTAGGTATTGAAGTTTGGAACTAGAGGTTTTTGTCAAAAAAACGGATGTCTCCCCTCTAATAAAAACAATATGTAAAGGGAAATCACTAAAAATGTTATGGTCTTGATGAATGATACTTCCCCTCATTTTGCGTTTTTCACACTACATTTTTCAAGAAGAAAATGATAACAGCTAATAACTCCAAAAATACTGATACCAGATTTATGGCCCTTGTGCATGACACTTACTTTCATCATGCTCTTTCCAGAAATAAAATGTCATTCCAATAGCATCAGTCGAACAGGAGTTATTGATCGGCCAAAAAATGTAACAAAGGGCAATAACTCCAAAAGTATTGAAGCCAGAATTATGGCCCTTGTTCATGACACTTTCTCTCATCATGCTCTTTCCATGTATGAAGTTTCAATACGATGGCAAGAGCCATGTAGGAGTTATCCTCAGGACAAGAAAGAATTAAACAAATGTACAAGGGGCAATAACTCTAAATTTATTGAAGCTCCAGTTATAGATCTTATGCATGACACTTTCTCTTATCATGATCGTTCCATGTATGAAGTTTCACTCCAATGGCATGTGTCACATAGGAGTAATCATCCGGACAAAAAATTGTGATTTTTTTTTACAAAGGGCAATAACTCCAATATTAGTGAAGCAAGAGTTATGGACCTTGTGCATGACACTTCCTCTCATTATGATCTTTCCATATATGAAGTTTCAATCCAATGGCATGAGCCATATAGAAGTTATCGTCCGGACAAAAAAGTAGTATTTTTTTTTACAAAGGGCAATAACTCCTATATTAGTGAAGCCAGAGTTATGTACCTTCTGCATGACACTTCCTCTCATCATGCTCTTTCCATATATGCAGTTTCAATCAACTGGCATCACGCATATTGAAGTTATTGTCCGGACAAAAAATTATGGTATTTTTTACAAAGGGCAATAACTCCAATATTAGTGAAGCCAGAGTTATGGACCTTGTGCATGACACTTCCTCTCGTCATGATCTTTCCATATATGAAGTTTCAATCCAATGGCATGAGCCATATAGGAGTTATCGTCCGGACAAAAAAGTGTGATTTTTTTTTACAAAGGGCAATAACTCCAATATTAGTGAAGCCAGAGTTATGGACCTTGTGCATGACACTTCCTCTCATTATGCTCTTTCCATATATGTAGTTTCAATCAACTGGCATCAGGCATATTGAAGTTATCGTCCGGACAAAAAGTGTGACAGACAGACGGACGGACAGACAGACAACTCTCACGAAAACAAAATGTCTCCCCCATATATATATGGGGGGAGACATAATAAACATAGAACAGGGAAAGGGTTAACCCACTCTTCCATGAATATCAATTTACTATATAGGACAAACACTAACAGACACAGAGACACACTGGCGATCATCTGGCTTGTTCCTGCAGGTATCTGATCTACTATACAGGACAAACACTAACAGACAGAGAGACATCTATACAGAGACGATCATCTCTCACCTTTCTGGCCTGTTCTTGCAGGTATCTGATCTGATCTGCTATCACCATCAGTTTACTGCCTGTTGTGGCCTTTGTGAATTCATCCGCCTTAAACAAAAGATGAGGTATTATTTGTACTTTAGTCTACATTTATTACGCCATTCCCTCATGGGTTATTTTCAGATCCATCCTCTACGCATAAATCTACTGGAAAATGAGCATTAACTACAAGACACAGGCACCAAGAGGTGTCAATATAAGGGAATGTGTTAAATCTAAATTAATCTAAATATTCCTTCATCAAGTCTCCCCTCACTATCAGTTTGTCAAGCTGCATACGTCAATTTGGCACATTTAAAAATATACATTTTTCAACTGATGCATAATTTCGGTAATCAAAACTATTGTTATCAGTCATAGCCCATTCCCTCATATTGACGCCTCTATAAAAGGTCACTTTCTGAAACCGTTGTGATAAATAAAGCATTTTGCTCTTTAGGAGCAAATGCTCTGTTTATCACAATGGTTTCAAAACTGCACAATTCTAAAGTTGTTCTTTTCTCTAGTAAATGCTCCTTTTAAGTAGATTTATTCAAATAGGGCTTATCTTAAAATAAACCATGAGGTAATGGGATAGAATAGCAAATAATGCAGATTCAGATCAATAAAATCCCTCTAAAGCAACCACTTATTGAGGAAACATTAGTGTCTTTAAAAACGGATGGTTGCTTAACGCGGGATGAAAGTAATGCAGGAGCTTTCTGTATTAATTTCATTCTGCATTAAGCTACCACCTGCCTCTTAACTCCAGAATTATACCTCATTTTGGTGGTCGCATTAGAGGGGTCAAGTCTTTACTGTTTTACCTGTGCAGAAAGAGAAGAGCCAGGTCAGATGACTCATTAATGAGTTGACTGATCAGGGTATATGCTATTTTTTATATTATAATTCTACAGTGTATGCTATTGTCAAAATGCTCTTGATGGCATTAATTCTTACGTAAACATTCATGAAGAAAAGGGTTAACCTATTCCCTCATATCAATAACTTTTTAAAATTTCTTGAAACCATTATTATAATGCTTCTACTGAACAAATGCTCTATTTATCACAATGTCTTAAAAACTACACAGTTGTACAATTTTCCTTTTTTCTTTCAGAAGATTTATTCAGAGAGATTCAGTTTAAAAAAAAAGCCTATGAGGGAATCTAGAGCTTGGGGCAAAACTATTCTAACTCCTTCACATTGTGAAGGAGTTAGAATAGTTTTGCACCAAGCCCTCGGAATGGGCTAATAGTGATTATTTATATTATAAACATGATCCTAGCTGGGGAAGGTGTGATTATCTGTGATGTTGTGATTATCTGTAAATGGGATAAATACAGTTACACAAGTATTCTGATAAGCTTGTTACCGTCTGTATTTGTTTGGCCATCTCAACAAGGTCCATTGGGTCAGCATGTCTGTTGGTCATGTATGAACTGACCAGTTGATGACCTCCAGGGGTGCTGTTACTCTCAACAAGGGCAACTGATAATACAACAACAGTGAATTAAAAATTACCAATGTGATTGTGGTGATCAAACTATTTGCAATTCTCCAACTCTCTAACCCTTCCCTTCATATAAACACCTTTTCATGCCTTAGCAAACAAAGTAGACCCAGATCAGAGAGCACATAATGCAGTCTTGGACTGCTCTGCTGACTTGTGACATGATATACATGTAGATCTGATTCTGCACGTTTTCTCAAAGCAAAAACTTCCCTTGGAAATCTTACATTACAAAGCAAAAACTTCCCTTGGAAATCTTACATTACAAAGCAAAAACTTCCCTTGGAAATCTTACATTACAAAGCAAAAACTTCCCTTGGAAATCTTACATTATAAAGCAAAAACTTCCCTTGGAAATCTTACATTATAACAGTTCATGATTTCTTAAATGAATATTGAACTGGGAAAGAGTTACAATAATTCAATACCCAACTACCAAAGTAGCCAGATACCAAATCTCGCATTTCCTCCAGTTTGTAAAGATGAACAAGTCAAATGGTACATGTACCATTTTGGTAATTTTAACCCATTCCCTCATATTGACACCTTTTGACCCCTCTGTAAAAGTCACTTTTTAAAATCATAATGAGCACATGACAGTTTGGCTCAGACAGCAACTATGAAATCAAATCTATATTAGACCAGTCTTGTGCCTAAGGTCCCAATAATATTTTGGGGACAACTTGAGGATTTGGGCCAATTGTATGGCCAGGTCTTGGTTCTTAACCTTTTCCTCAGTAAATATGCCTTTCTATGCCTCTGTAAAAATCACCTATTGAAACCATTGTGATTAATAGAGCATTTGCTCCTATAGGAGCACATGCTCTATTTATCACAATGGTTTCAAAATAAAAAAAATCTAAAATGTTCCTTTTCTCTAGTTAATGCTCCTTTTTTGGTACATTTATTCAAAGAGGTTGGATCTAAAAATAGCCTATGAGGTAATGGGTTAAGGGGCCCTGGTCTGACAAGGTGGGCAAATGTCCAATGGGCTCACTCTAACCTGAAGGCCTCCTATTGGGACCATCTGATCTGGATCTACTGTTTTCACAGGGGTTTGTATGAGGGAAATGGTGAAGACACATGATAAGCACATGTAAGAACACTAACACATCTGATAATTGAAAATAAAGTGGATTTATGAAAAAGCTAGTAATAGGATAAACCAATATGATAGAATTTGTTTTATTTCTTAACCCTTTACTTCTTGAATATTCATGTAAAAAACAATGACATCATGAATATTAATTAGATTATTTGTAAACTTAAAAAAACATGAACAAAGGAATTTTGGCCATGGCAGAAAGTGTAAAATCAGATCTATATTATAAGCAGACAGAGCAGACCCTATCAGAAGGCTCAGACTGAAGCCATCTGATCTGGGTCTACTGTTCACAAAGGCTTAGAAAAGCATATTTATGAACTATAGGGTTAATAACTGGGTGTTTTCTCTATATATTCTGATTTCTTTCATATAGATTTGCAGAAAAATAACATGATCTATATTCATTTTCAAACGATTGTGTTGTTGGATCCCCTGTTTCAATGCTGTCAACTGCAGCCAGGTAGAGATTGTGGTGAAACAGTTAAAAGGCTTCGCTTTTACCATGTTACACAACTAGTGCATGACATGCACAAAACATTCTTCTTTAAGGAAAGGCATACTTTAACGCTTTATTCCATACATACGACTTCCTACACCTTTGCAAACAGAGTAGACCCAGATCAGACCGCTCCTGTAGGTGTCATCTGATCAGGATCTACTTTGTTTGCTTATGAAATCAATATAAATTTGATTCTACAGGGTTTACCACTACTGAAGCTCTCCCAGTTTATGTACCATTATGATTCTAAGAAATAGTCTAATAAACATTCATGGTGTCATTATTTCTTGCATGAATATTCATAGAATAAAGGGTTCACAGGTGAAATTAACATCAAGTCTGTAGCTTTAATGATTTGTATGACTCTTGCACAGCAGTTTTTACAAGTCAGCTACAATAATGTAATAAGATGAAGCAATCAAAATTAATATGCTTTGATTAACATTTCATCAATACCAGCTTTATGAAACTAAACTCATCATGAATGGAAATTGTTTCACTGACATAAATTGCATGTTTTCCATCACTAGAGAACTTAATTCAGAAGTTATGAATACAGTTACTACCAATAGTTAAGATCTATGTACATCTGCCATTATAATGGCTTCTGATTTTCACTTGATGGCTGTTTGAGGTTGGATATTTATTGCGATTTGGAAAGTATCGAAATGGCAGTAGTATTCCCGTAACAAGTATTCATTTCTCTAACAGTCAATACCTCTTTTTTTAAAATCAGTTGAAAATTGTTGGATTAATGAAATGAAAACCGAGAGGGGTGTGCATTTTCTGTAGAAAATGAAAGTAGAATTGATTACATGTACCTTTATAATGCTTATTATAAGCCTTATAGTACAATCTTTGAAGGGGTTTATGAAAATGAGTTCTATGAAAAGTTATGGTGTTTGGATGTTGTTTTAAGGGCATCAGTCCGGACAGACAGACTGACAGACAGACGACGGAAAAGTGATCCCTAAGTGACACACTGCCTCTCGGCAGGTGACACAAAAAGTTAGTAAAAGATTAATTAAGTAAGGTGGCAAATAACAGGCCCGGGTCCTATCAGCGACAAATAATTCCATGCCAGCATGTATTTACATTCCATATGCACAAGTATATATCTTAATATAAATCGAAATATAAATGGTGTATGAATGGTGAGTATATAAATTACTTCAGAATGCTTATTGTAACTAGAAATGTAGAAAAATTGCAGTGTAAACTGAGGTCTAGCATATAGAATAAACTGAGGTCTAGCATATAGTTTGTTATTGTTATCAACGATTGTTGATATTTAATTATTCTATTTATTTACTAGTTTGTGAAATTAATTAAAACTTAGTGATAGATTAGAAAAATGAACACAAAGTTGTGTACGGAATGACAAAAATGTTCGGTGATGAAGGGACTCTTTTACTTTAATGTAAATGTTTCACACCTCGGCATTTGTTAATTACTTTTGATTAAGTACCGTGCCTACCATTAAATTATAAATAGGCACGTGTTTGACAATGTAATCACGGTTCTCTTCAAAGCTAATTAACACACTTAATTAATACATCTTAACAACCACATTTAATGATTGCACACTGTATAGATAGTACACAGATCATCTGACAGAAATCAATCAAATTGTTCAACATTTTATTCCGAACCATTAAAAGATTTGCATAAAGTGAATAACTATTATGTCCCCCTCTCCTCACACACAAACTCTTCCAAGATGTGTTTTCTTGAAATGTATATGATGATCTAGGGCTACACTCAAAGTTCAATCTTGGTCAACACTACCTGAAAACAAGTTTTGATATGTTATTGACACCTTACAACAGGTGCGAAATACAATCACTATATAATTGCTTTCTAGGCAAATTCACCATTAGGGTTACTATATATCCAGCATCATCTTGTGGAATTGTCTCCCAGATCCTGTCGTGGCCAAGCCAACTGTGGAAACTTTCCGGTTGGCCCTCGGCAATTTCGTTCGTACAAACTACACAGACATCTGTTTTTAACTCATTTTTATTAGTTTTAAACAAGTGTGTAAATAAACTGTTTTAGCTCTCAATTAGGTTGACCAAATCTTTCTGCACATGTGCTTTTAACCATTTTCATCACCACTATACTATTTAAGAGTTCTGCTATTACTGAAGAAGATGATGATGATATCTAATTGTAGGCGAGTTGGTCATTAGACGAATTCACCATAAACCGGTTAATTACAGGTAAAGTCTGACACTTCTTCGACAGAAAAGGTGAGAAAATATCTATATTGAAAGAGACAAAATGTAGGTTTCAATATGTGTAATAAAATCAGATTAAAGACTGGAAGTTTTTATCACGTTTTCAACATGTGACATTTCAGAGACCTGCAAACATGAAAGGGTACAATAACTGTTAACACGAAAGACCCTTCGGTCATATGTAGTTTGATTCCAAGTTTTAATAGTGTTGAAATAAATGCATAAATTGCTGCAGAATCTGAATAAGATAATGATGAATGTACCTGTTGTAGCATGACTGTTTCCTGGGCCTTCCATTGTGTGTACTTCGTTGTGGACGTCAAAATAAAAGTGTTATACAACAGAAGATTAAGACAAGGGCGACTACTCTGAATAGTTCGCCAATTCGGGGTCTGTCTAAAACGCTGAAGTGATTTGCCGAATACATAGATAAAGAAGGAAAACGCTGAAGACAAAGAAATAGAAGGATTTCAGAAAACGCTGAAGACAAAGAAATAGAAGGGTCACTGATCCATTAAATTGGGGAGGATTATAATGTCAACACCTGTACGGTATAACAGAAGCTTATTGCAGGATACTTATCAGATATATGTAGTTAGTATTACTTGTAAAAGAAGTTTGAGTATACAATAAAATGTTATATTTTGATAAAAATAAACATATTTTGTTTTATTAATGGCATCACATTTATTTAAAAACAGTAACTATGGCAAAAACAGGGAAAACAAAAAACATAATAAATAATTCACGATGTCATTATTTTTTCACATGAATATTAATTGAGTAAATGGTCAACAGTGTAGTACCCAGATCGCCGCCGTGCGATAGGCCACGTGTACCTGTGTTAAATTATTTAACCTTTTACTTCATATTTATATAAACGTCTTTTCAAGCATTTGCAGAGAAGACCCAGATCAGATATGGCTACTGCAGGAGCCATCTGATCAGGATCTACTCTGTTTGCTAATGGATTTTCTTGTCTTTGAAATCAGTTTGAGTATACATTAAAAAGAAATTATAATGAAAAACAAATATATTTAATCAAATTAAATCCAATTTTACTTCGGTTTTTTTTTTGTCCGCCTGACCAGGGTCTGCTCTGTTTGCTACTGATCTATTCTGTCGTTATTTTTTTGTGTTTGCACATGTGTATGGGGTGTGTATATTTAAAATAAATAAATAACATTGTTGCTTTACGAAATATTTCCTGAAAAAGTAACTGAAACAGCTGAAGTGATTTGCCGGATACATAGATAAAGAAGGAAAACGCTGAAGACAAAGAAATACATGTAGAAGGATTTCAGAAAACGCTGAAGACAAAGAAATAGAAGGGTCACTGATCCATGAAATTGCGTGATTTCAAAACAGTAACTATGACAAAAACTGAGGGAAAATCTAAAAAAATTTGAATAATTCACGATGTCATTATTTTTTCACATGAATATTAAAAAAAATGAGTAAATGGTCAACAGTGTAGTACCCAGATCGCCGCCGTGTGATAGGCCACGTGTACCTGTGTTAAATTATTTAACCTTTTCCTTCATATTTATATAAACGCCTTTTCAAGCATTTGCAGAGAAGACCCAGATCAGATATGGCTACTACAGGAGTCATCTGATCAGGATCTACTCTGTTTGCTAATAAATTTTCTTGTTAATAATCTTGTTAATCCCTTGTTTTCTTGGTTAATAATAATCAAGAAGTAATCATCATCATCATCATCTTCAGTAATCGCAGAAATCTATCCAGGTCTAAATCTGACCAGACATGGAAAATTACTTATCAGCCATCACAGAAGAGTTAATTTGCTAATGGATTTTCTTGTCTTTGAAACCAGTTTGAGTATACATTAAAAAGAAATTATAATGAAAAACAAATATATTTGATTAAAACAAATTAGATTTCTAAAATAACTACATTTAATTTAATTGCTTTTGTTCCAATTTTACTTCGATTTTTTTGTGTGTCTGCCTGACCAGGGTCTGCTCTGTTTGCTACTGATTAATTATGTCGTTATTTTTTTTGTGTTTGCATATGTGTGTGGGGTGTGTGTGTATATATTATAAAAAATAATATTGTTGCTTTACAAAAACCAAGAAATATTTCCTGAAAAAGTAACTGAAGCAGCTGAAGTGATTTGCCGGATACATAGATAAAGAAGGAAAACGCTGAAGACAAAGAAATAGAAGGATTTCAGAAAACGCTGAAGACAAAGAAATAGAAGGGTCTCTGATCCATGAAATCGCGTGGGGGATTATAATGTAAATAATGAATTTTTTTTTATATATATTTAATTAAAATTTAATTAATATATATACATAAAAAAGAAAGAAAAAAAATCGTGAAAAAGTAATTAGATCGACAAACATGTTTGTATCTATATTGAATTTGGTTTAACAAAAGATTTTTCAAACCTGTCTTTTGTGATGTTATATATATAAATTGGTCATTTTCAGTTGAAATAATAGTCCGGTATTGTTGCCTTGTAATTGCGTTCCTTGGATATATGTTTGTGCTCTTTGGAATGCGACACGTGTTCGTGGTCTTATCCGAACATAACATTTAGTTGTTCACATTGCCATTACAAATAGTTTTGATAGTATGTATGATAACATATTTTTACAAATAAAATCAATTTTTCTAAACCCTTGCTCCATAAATACGCCTTGCAAACATAGAATAAAGGGTTAATTGCCTACTAGCCAGTAGCATGTTAAAGGCTATCAGTAAAGTTGGGCACTAGCAATTTCACTGATTGGATTATGACATCCTTAATTTGGAATGTAGATAAGCCCATCAGGGGTCGTTAAAGGATTTCGGAATGTGCACTACGCGGACACGAGCAATATCATTGATTGGATTATGAGTACTCGATAATTCGATTTTATTTTAAAATCTCACAGGCAGTTATTGGACTAATGCACAGAAATTTTCCATGTTTGTTTGATATTGTACATCTGTGAAGTTCTAAACCGAGCTATAGCTATTCTGTATTTGTTTTCTGAAATTATAGCATACTGTGTTGATTCGGATTATGTTTTGAAATATATATGTATTATTTATATTGATATACAGTGGTTTGCTACGCTGCATAAGTTATACAAAGATACACTTATAGGATAAAAATATGATATTTTGATCATTGATTGGATTATGACAACTACCTTAATTTTTTCAATCTGGAATGTAGATAAATCGATTAGGGGTCGTTAATCGATTGCGGAACGTGCACTACACGGGCACGAGCAATATCACTGATTAGATTATGACATTTGTTTTTCATTATAATTTCTTTTTAATGTATACACAAACTGATTTCAAAGACAAGAAAATCCATTAGCAAACAGAGTAGATCCTGATCAGATGGCTCCTGTAGTAGCCATATCTGATCTGGGTCTTCTCTGCAAATGCTTGAAAAGGCGTTTATATAAATATGAAGAAAAAGGTTAAATAATTTAACACAGGTACACGTGGCCTATCACACGGCGGCGATCTGGGTACTACACTGTCGACCATTTACTCAATTAATATTCATGTGAAAAAATAATGACATCGTGAATTATTTATTATGTTTTTTGTTTTCCCTCTGTTTTTGCCATAGTTACTGTTTTTAAATAAATGTGATGCCATTAATAATAATAAAAAAAATGTTTATTTTATCAAAATATAACATTTTATTGTATACTCAAACTTCTTTTACAAGTAATACTAACTACATATATCTGATAAGTATCCTGCAATAAGCTTCTGTTATACCGTATAGGTGTTGACATTATAATCCTCCCCAATTTAATGGATCAGTGACCCTTCTATTTCTTTGTCTTCAGCGTTTTCCGAAACCCTTCTATTTCTATGTCTTCAGCGTTTTCCTTCTTTATCTATGTATTCGGCAAACCACTTCAGCGTTTTAGTCCGCGCCGCCAATTCGGTCCAAGCTGAATCGTCCAGATAGAAAAGGGTGTGCCGAATACAGCGTTGAGTAACGTATAAGTAAAGATACTGTATCTTTTTATCTAGAGCTTGTCTTCTGTTAAGTTTTCGTGGAATTTATTATGTGGCACTATTTATATAGTGGTGAAAATAAAATTGGAAGTCATTGTTTATATTTTATTGGGGTTTTTTGGTGGTTTTTTTTTTGTTGGAATAGCGGCCCTGAATATGTAAGAATTACTTACATCATGAATATTAATGAGTTGAATTCTTATAATGGCATTATAAAAACATACATTTTTGGTCATTGCAGAAACTTGAGAATCAGATTTATATCTATATTATACCACACGTGTAACGTGCAAACCGAGTGGCCCAGCAACAACAAACCCTGTCGGTGCAAAGCTTAAGCTCACATCAAGAGATGTTTGTTGCGCTATATATATACCTCCACTTCCCAAGATACAATGATCTGGTCAGCTTCATTTGCATTACCAACGTTCTACGAACGTTACACAAGCAAACAGAGCGTACTTTGATCAAATGGCTCCTCCAGGAGACGTCTGAACTTGGTCTACCTTTTTTTGCAAAGGCATAGAAAGATGTGTTTGTGGACTAAATTGTGTTTGAAGGATTTGGACGCCTTTACAAAAAGAGACGGCCCAGATCAGATGGCTCCTGTTGAAGATCTATCTATTAAGTCTTGCCTCGCATGCATAAAAATATGGCCGACTTAATTGTCTTTAATTAATACATCTACATGTTACACTCCCGACAGTCAATTACTGACTATGACTGGGATGTCGTGTTAGTAGTAGGCAACCATCATTTTACAGCACGCAAAGGGATAATTGACTTTAAAAAGTGGTATACTTAGAAAAACGGTCCAATCATTACCCTGATATGAAATGAGAGAACTAGAAATCAATTAAATTTCTTCTTTGCGAGTAAATGCATATTTTCATCGCTACCTACAAGAGCCGGAAAGTTTTCCAAAATCATGCATACTGTTGAACCACAAACGTTGATGGTCCATACGAAGAAATATCAGAGCTGCTATTTATTTTATACCGGTGCAAACCAAGTCATGCTTTGTTTGGGCAAATATATATAACACAGATTCGCCTATGTACAGCGATGAGAGAGGTAACCAATTTGGTAATTTAATTACCAAGCTGGTTACCTCTCTCATCACTGTAGGTGATTCTGTGCTAGCTAACTTTATCAAATAGTAAAGCTCTAGATTAGACGCCGAGTAACTCGGCTGTACACCAGAATCTAAACTCTTTGGCAAACTGGATATATTTTTGTACAGCCATTGACGAAAATTCCACTTTAAAATTCG
Source organism: Azorinus chamasolen (assembly GCA_963576725.1). Lineage (NCBI taxonomy): Eukaryota > Metazoa > Mollusca > Bivalvia > Cardiida > Solecurtidae > Azorinus > Azorinus chamasolen. Next base: position 97,410,410 of record OY755240.1, read on the forward strand.
AAGCAGAAGAATGTAACCCGGGGTCAGAATCATAAACGGATCCAGAAGGGTTGTTGAGTTCTTTTAATCAGTATATATGTAAAAAGGTCTGAAATACAAATAGCAATGATGAGTACAATGTTGAGCCAGAGTTGAATAATAAGACTCGCGTATTGAAATACAAATAGCGTACCCGACTTGATTCATTGTTAACCGAATAAATGAATGAATTGTAAATTAAATCCTAAACATAACAAATAGAAGGCTTACCAGCTGGTCGTTATGAGAAGAATACAAGCAATAGCCACGGAGAGTTTTCTATGATATAGACGTCCGTTTAGTTAGAGAGTTATAGCCAGAATATTGGAAGCGGGAAAAGAGGTTTAGCTCATTAACTACGGTCAGGTGACTTGATATGCTTCACTCACCATGTCAACTCACACTTAACCGATTCTCCCGTGCACACTCACCACGCACATGAACATACGTACAAGTGTAAACATACTAACATGTACATAACATATCGGGGATCCATACAGGGAAACAATGGTCTGGTTACATACTCCCCTGCTTCCTTGAAATGTCTCCTGACATTTACAAACTGAACTATTAAAACAGGCATATCAATAAGTTTAAAATAACTAGAACGATACACAGCTACTAACACTATTAAACAGAAAGCATGTACTTTCTTTACAAGAGAACTATGCAGAAAACATGAAGTTTCAAACTACAAAACTATAATGCAGAAAGCACAGATCATCAAACAATATATTTTATCCTGGAAGCTGAATACAGAAATAGAATCTACATTCTAATCCTAAGGCTGATCCTCTAGCTGTCAGGTCACATGATTCTGGCTAAGAAATACAAGTAAACTATAATTACTTCTACTATAACTGACCAATGATACAGCAAACTAATCCAAATACAGCTTCCAAAATGCAAGTTACATGTATTAAAAACAAAAATGAAACAGGTGTCAGACCTGTACACATAGCGTGTCATATATGAGGTAAACTGAAATATATGTTAAGCTAAAACCAATGTGAAGCTCATACAAAACAGGAATCAGTTTCACAAAAATTGCTCCAAACAATCTGGGGACACACCCACTGCCCATAACGGTCAGGGGCTTTCCTATTCCGGACAGGCCTCCTAGAAGGTAAACTAGGTGAGGGAGCTTGGTCTTGGCTTGGGTCTGGATCTAGAACCAAGTTCGAACCTGGATCTGGATCAGAGGGAAGGGTCTGATCAATGCCTGGAACTGAGCCAGGGCTTTGATCCACAGTAAAATTGTTGCCTGAGACTGTCACAGGGCTTTGGTCAGGATCAATGTCTGGAACTGAGACAGGGCTTTGATCCACAGTGAAATTGTTGCCTGAGACTGATACAGGGCTTTGGTCAGGATAAGAACCGGAAACTGGACTACGGAAATGGGTAGAGTGACCGGAAATGGTGTCAGGATAGAGAACAGAGACAGAGTCTGGAACTGGATCAGGACTATAACAAGAGACAGTATCCAAAATAGGATCTGAAACAGAATCAATGGCACCACTCTGGCTGGAGTTGCTTCCAACACTGGTGCTGGGTTGCCTAGACCCATGGGCCAAGCCACCCGTGTCTGACGCCCTGTTACCAGGTGTCTGACTACTGATCCTCTGTCTTCTCGCGGGAATGATATAAATCTGGCTCTCAGAGCTCTCTTCCCCGGAACTTGACTCAGACTCTGCTTGTCTGGGTCTTGGGGTCTTTCGAGGACCCGGCTGAGACGGACCTCTGGGCCTGACCCTTGGACTGCAGGGTTGCTCAGCTGGCACACAGTTAAAGGGCAGAAGAAGATTCCTATGTAATGTTCGGGTCTTAGATCCATTTTCTGCCCGAACCTTGTATACCGGCAGATCTGGATCCGGTATGCCACAAACAACATAGGGTATCTCTTCCCATCTATCAGCCAACTTCTGTATCCCTTTCAGTCCAACATTTCGGACCAGAGGTCCGTCTCAGCCGGGTCCTCGAAAGACCCCAAGACCCAGACAAGCAGAGTCTGAGTCAATGTCAAAAATTCCAGCTTGTGTGCGGGATATTTGCGTTCACTGGGCCGCAGACCCCTGCTGGCATAAGCAATAACTCGCTCCTTGCCCTCCTGCTTCTGATACAGGATAGCCCCTAGCCCTTGCCCACTGGCATCAGTATGCACAATGAACGGTAGCGTGTAGTCCGCATAGGCTAGTATAGGAGGATTCAGAAGCTTCTCCCTAAGTACAGAGAAAGCCTCTTGCTGTTGCTCTCCCCAGACCCATCGAGCAGGTTTTTTGGGTTTCCTCTTAGCCTTCCCCTTCTTGACCTTGGAGGTCGAATGGCCTTCTAAGAGGGCATTCAAGGGCTGAGCTATTGAGGAAAAATTCTGAACAAACCGCCTGTAATACCCAGCAAAACCAAGAAAATTTCTCAGCTCTTTAATATTACTGGGCGGCTGCCAGTTCCTTATTGCTGCAGTTTTCTCTGGGTCTGTGGCAATACCCTCACTGGAAACTATGTGTCCTAGATAGACAACAGAGGTCTTAAAAAACTCGCATTTGGAGGGTTTCAGCTTAAGGTTGTGCTGAGACAACCTTTGAAAGACAGCCTCGAGTCGCTGAGTGTGCTCCTCAAACGTCTTGGAGAAGATCAGTATATCATCTATGAAGATGAGGCACTCCCTGAGATGGAGCTCGCCCATACACTTCTCCATTAACCTTTGAAATGTCGCCGGCGCGTTACAGAGCCCGAAACTCATGCGCTCGCACTCATAGAAGCCAAGGTTTCCGACAGAGAATGCCGTTTTCTCCTTGTCCTTCTCTTCCATCTCCACTTGCCAGTATCCAGATCGAAGATCGAGTTTACTGAAAAACTGGGATCCAGCAAGTGTATCGACAGTATCATCAAAGCGAGGCAGCATGTAGGCATCTTTAAGTGTTCTGTTATTCAACAGTCTGTAATCAATACAGAACCGCAAAGAGCCGTCTTTCTTCCTGACTAATACCACATTTGAAGAGAATGGGCTATTAGACTCTCGAATGGCACCTGCTGCCAGCATGTCTTTCAAATGCTGTCTAACCTCCTCATACATTCCAGGGGGTATCCCAGGGGGTCTCGTCGTGGTCGCCATTTGTAACCCGGGGTCAGAATCATAAACGGATCCAGAAGGGTTGTTGAGTTCTTTTAATCAGTATATATGTAAAAAGGTCTGAAATACAAATAGCAATGATGAGTACAATGTTGAGCCAGAGTTGAATAATAAGACTCGCGTATTGAAATACAAATAGCGTACCCGACTTGATTCATTGTTAACCGAATAAATGAATGAATTGTAAATTAAATCCTAAACATAACAAATAGAAGGCTTACCAGCTGGTCGTTATGAGAAGAATACAAGCAATAGCCACGGAGAGTTTTCTATGATATAGACGTCCGTTTAGTTAGAGAGTTATAGCCAGAATATTGGAAGCGGGAAAAGAGGTTTAGCTCATTAACTACGGTCAGGTGACTTGATATGCTTCACTCACCATGTCAACTCACACTTAACCGATTCTCCCGTGCACACTCACCACGCACATGAACATACGTACAAGTGTAAACATACTAACATGTACATAACATATCGGGGATCCATACAGGGAAACAATGGTCTGGTTACAAGAAGAAACATACAGTAAAACCCCTCTAACCCGGAAGGTTCGGGCAAGTGGCTGCTGGATGCAGGGTGAAAAACATAAACAAAGTTCTTTCACACTGCATTAAGCTGCCACTTTTCTGAAGGACCGAGACTGAGTCTAAGTTGAAAGTCCATTTTAGAAAGGATTTTCTGTATTAGGCCCAAAATAGTGTATTTAAGTCGATGGGATTTCGTTCAGGGTATGTAACGAGAGTTTCGTATTCCTTAACCCTTCACCTAATGAATGTTCATGAATGTAAGAAATAATGATCTAGAGAATGGTTATTATATAGCTAACGTTTTTATAATGGCAATTTATCAATGATGTTTTGCCCTGGTAGAAACTTAATTAGTATCAGATCTGTATTATTCCATAAATAAACAGGGTAGATCCTGACCAAACAGTTCCTATAGGAGCTATAAGATCAGAGTCTACTCTGTTACAAAATGCGTAAATTTACATGTGTCTCTATCAACTGAAGAGTAAAGGTAGTGTATATTACTCCACAATCAAAACAGAATGCCTTCTCACGGAGTCAATTGATTCAGAATATTTCCACAGAGAGAGAGAGAGAGAGAGAGAGAGAGAGAGAGAGAGAGAGAGAGAGAGACAGGGACAGAGAGAGAGAGAGAGAGAGAGAGAGAGACACACACACACACACACACACACACACACACATACACAGACACAGACGGACAGAGACAGAGGGGAGAGAGATGTCCGATGGAGTGTGAGAGAGACAGACAATGACGGACACAGAAACAGATACAGACTGACAGAGAGGGCCGCAGACAGAGAGACAGACAGGCAGACGGACAGACAGAGACAGACAGATTACAGAGACAGACAGACAGAGGGATAGGGGAGGGAGACAGATAGACAGAGACAGAGAAATACAAACAGAGAGAGAGAGAGCGAGGGGAGGGGAGAGAAATAGAGAGAGATATAGATAGATAGATAGATAGATAGATAGATAGATAGATAGATAGATAGATAGATAGATAGATAGATAGATAGAGAGATAGAGAGACAGACAGACAGACAGACAGACAGACAGACAGACAGACAGACAGACAGACAGACAGACAGAGACACAGACAGACAGACAGACAGACAGAGAAAGAAACAGAGACAGGGACAGAGGAAGAGACACGGAGCCACAAAGAGAGAGAGAGAGAGAGAGAGAGAGAGAGAGAGAGAGAGAGAGAGAGAGAGAGAGAGAGAGAGAGAGAGAGAGAGAGAGAAATTTCGTACAATTGAGATTTATTTATTTTTTGTGAAAAATAAATTTGCTCCAATGATGTTTAAATGCATATAATGTTAATATTTAGACATTCTAGTAACCATTTGAAAAGTTTGACTCACACCATTGTTAACATGTTAGAGCAATTTAACTTTAAATTATGCATGTCCTTGTGCTTTTTACGGATATTAGAAAACATATTTCATAATCTCTGTTAAATAGCCAGGGAAATGTTGATACATTTGATAAATGTCTAAGACATAATTTACTGCAAGTATATTCCAAACAGTCTCCTGTAATATGACAGTTTGAAAGAATATTGAAACGCAAGGTCCGATTAAACTCAAGTACGATCAAATATATTTAGTGTTTTTATCCCATCTCCGATTTTATGCCGAGAACCAGAACATACACCGGAAATGGGCTTGTGCTGGTACTCGCTCTTAAGTTACAAAGCAGGTACCCATTGGACAAGCTAATCAAAAACAAATGTGACGTCACTTATGCGATTTATGTTAAACTGCAGAACAATAACATTTTTTGAGAGAAATTCCACTCGGATTGCTCGAAAATGTCTGCAGATGGTCAGAGAAAAGCTTATAGATACACATGCAATATGATTAGACCTCAAATATATAGGTATGTTGTATTTTCATTGGTTTATTTCGATGTTTTTCTTTTGTTTACACATATTCGTTCTGTTTGACATTTGTTTTTATCTAGGAAAACTGCACTGGTTTTATTGCTCATTGTGTCAGTAACTTTGAAACATTATTTGTCCAATCCTGTTAGCAAACTATTTCAGATGGCATTCTTTTGATGATAATCATTTAGCCTGGCTGTATAAATCTTCACCTGCAGCTAATGTACACTACTGCCTATTATTATTAAACCCCACCCCAAATCGAGATTCTGGTCCCTTTCTGCACCTTTTTGTACCTCCTTAACCTAACAAGGCTTGCCACAAACAGATTTGATCTACGTGAGACGCTGAGTAACTCAGCGTCTCAGGGGGATCCAAACTGTTTGACCCAATTACATTTTTAGAAAAAAAAGTTGGAAAATCGGAAAATTAATCAACATTGAAACTCGAGCAGACGACATTGTTTGAAGATGAATATTATTTGGCATATAAATGCCAGATGAATATTATTTGGCATAAAAATGCCGTTTCATGCCTTTGCCAACAGAGTAGACTATTCTAGGATATTGCCGACCCAGAGTCTCCAGTTTTTGTTCAGTAAATTAAAATGGTTCTAGGACGTTAGCCCAACCGGACAGTAGCCCACCCACACTTTCCCCCCTGATTTCTCTAAGGGCGGACATTTGCCCATCCATGTTTTCTTGGTAGGCGGACATTAGCCCACTCGTGTTTTTGTGGTGGGCGGACATTAGCCCCCGGTAATATATCGAATGTGGACAATGGTCCACTCAGACAGCAGACTCTTCGAGATTTGCCCACCTATGTCTGTAAGGCCAAAAGACTGCAAAATTTTTATCTTCGACGTTAGATCGGAGCAGCATCTGACACAAATTTTACTTTCGTTAATGTTCAAATATATCCGTTGAACTACAAGACCACGGTCCGAAACGTTACGGACCAGGGATTTAAAAAAAAACCCAGACGACTGTGGATAAATCAAAACAATCTTAGAAGGAAAAAAAACGAAAAAACCAGTAATATATAAATTCGTTGTTTCTTTCCAGACCGTCATATTAAAGAATGTGTTAAATTTAAAGGTAATTATCAAACTTGGCGTAATTGGCTGATACACTCGTAGGTGTGAATATCCAATTAATTACATGCACGTATTTGATAATCCAATTAGACGCATATGCTGTGCTTTATCCTGCTGTTTATAAGTAATTAAAGGTAATTACAGGTTTTGAAATAATTCACGTGCGTTGTCCAAAATGCAAACTGGTAGATTAATTTGTCGCATATTACAAGAATTTGTTTTATGCTTATGTGATCGGTAATTAAAGTTAATCAGGTAAAAAAATTAATAACTGCATCAATTGTATCAGGGATTCGGCTAAAAATTTATACATTTCCTGGCAACGGAAGTGAAGATATTGAAAGCAGCTTTCGTGTTTATTAATAGAAATAAATTTGGGAAAACAAATAAAAGTCGTTCATATTACAGAATCTGTGGTTTTCATATTAATATTTTAATACTAACAATCAATATAATTATCCATGATTTATCAAACAGTGCAATGAAACATATAAACAAACATTATAACTAAGATAATTAGGGGCCAAACATCCTTGGTCCGAAAAAACTTGATTTCTGTATCATAAAGACGCACGGAACCAGTAAGAAAAGCAGAATTATTACTAAGGGGGTTAATCTCGAGGCGTCTACTGTCCGAGTGGGCTAATGTCCACATTCACATTATTACCAGGGGGCTAATGTCCACCCACCACAAAAACATGAGTGGGCTAATGTCTGCCCACCACGAAAACACGGGTGGGCTAATGTCCGCCCTGAGAGAAATCAGGGGAGAAAGTGCGGGTGGGCTAATGTCCGTTTACCAATTAGAATCGATCTGTCCATAGCTTCTGCAGATGCCAAAAAATCTGTGTACATTTGCCATTTCAAAACTTCATCTAATACATATTCATAATGGCATAATTCATTCCATGAATATGTAACAGGGAAAGGGTTATTGTAGATCCTTAGTACATGTATTGAGATGCATGGCTCATTGTCACTGGATAAATAGATAGTTTTGTCATTTAGATCGTATTACCCTTTAAAACTGTCCATAAAGTTTTGAACAAATCTTCTTGCTTTGTTATCTTTGTTACAGGAGCCATCTGATTGGTGTCTACTGTTTGTTTATGAAATAATGTAGATGAGTCGACAGCTTCTACCAAAAACTCCCATAGTCGTCTTGTCAAATCTGAAAATATGAGCAGAATACATCTTTAACCCCATAAATAAACCTTTGCAAACAGTAAACCCAGATCAGGCTATGATTCTACAGTTTCTGCCATAGCCAAAAATACCTGAATCTCTGTGAATTCATCAGAAAATTAATCTTAATTTCATGACATCATTTTTTCCAAGATGAATATTCATAGAGTAAATGATAATCTGATTAATCATTTACCTCATAATAATATAAAAAAATATTCAATTGGTTAAATTTTTATATTTGCATATGGACACACATTTTTGGCATAGCATAAATAGAGTAGATCCTGATCAAACAGCTTCTAGTTCTACGTTTTATTCTGTTTGCAAAGACATTAAATGCATATCCATGTTCAAGTTAACCCGTTATTTGTTCAATATTCATGTAATAGATAATGACATCATGAGTATTCATTAGCTGAACTTTTCTAATTTTAAAAGGAATTTTTGCTTAAATGACAAACATTTTAGAATAACATAGATCTATCTTGTCATAAGTAGACAGAGCAGACCCTGATTAGATGACTTCTACAGTAGCCATCTGGTCTGGATCTGCACTGTTTGCAAATGCATGAAAAGGCTTTTATTATTTATTTGAGGAAAAGGGTTATGAGGAATATTAACCCATTCCCGCATATTGATGCCTTTTGACGCTTCTGTAAAAGTCACTTTGTGAAACCATTGTGATAAAATAGAGCATTTGCTCCACAGGAGCAAATGCTCTATTTATCACAATGGTTTCAAAACTACACAATTCTGAAAAATTCCTTTTCTGTAGTTAATGCTCCGTTTTGGTAGATTTGATCAAAGAGGTTAGGTCTAAAAATAGCCTCAGTGGGAATGGGTTAATGTAAGAAATAATACATGTACATGTATGTAATATCATGAATATTAATAAGGTTAATGTTTAATAATAGCACATAGAGTTTTTGGCCATGGCAGAAACTGTAGAATCATATCAATATAACTTCATACGCAAACAGAGCAAACCCTGGTCATATATGAGTCATCTGATCTGGGTCTACTCTGTATGCAAAGGCATAGAAATGCGTATTTATGGAGTAAAGGGTTAAGCGTTAACTATTACCATGTCTTTTATTGGCAACCACATGGATATATTATACAGTATACATGGATATATTATACAGTATACATGTACATGTATATGTAACATTGATGCATTATACAGTATACATGTATATGTAACATTGATGTATTATACAGTATACATGTATATGTAACATGGATGTTTTATACAGTATACATGTATTTTTTTTTTATACAGTATACATGTATATGTAGCATGGATGTTTTATACAGTATACATGTATATGTAGTTAAACATTTTCCCCAATTTTTGAGGGGAAGAAATCCAATATATTAGATGCTGAATTTCATTAAAATGCTAAAAATAAAATTCAAATATGTTAAAATAGGATCAAAATGAGTTAAAAGACTTTCCAAAATGAAATCAATGAGTTTAATCTTTAAGTTGTTTAAAACATGAAAAAATACCAATTATTGAAATTTCATATGCAAGCCAACTTTCCTGAAATTGTCAGAAAAAGGCCTGGTATTGCTACTTTCTGTTAACTTGTCTTATTACCAGTTCTATAGAATATGTATCCCACTTAAACTCAAATTCAACACTGTGGTAAAGTGGTCATAGGTGAACATGGGTCTTAGGAAAATTGATTTTTAGTTCAAATCAGCCTATTTGTATGACAAAGTCTTTTCTTTAAATTTATTTTTGTTGGCATATCTAATCGGTTACGGAAGGAATCCTGATTTAATCTATAATGTGCAAAGATGTGATGGTAAAACTGTTTTTGATCAATTCAATGATCACCTTTGTTCAGAATCCCATTAAGTCTTGCAGTCATGTAAACATGGGATTTGATTTTACAGAAATACTAATTAAGATGAACATGATTTAACATCAGTGAATTACAACAATGACTTTTGCTTTTGTTACTTACACAAATATGCCTTCTAAGGTATACATAATTACCTCGATTAGTAGATGTGCAAGACACAATTTTCAAGTGTTTTGCATTGGGAATTGAAGAATTATCTCCCCTTGAAATTTGAGTATTTTTGTCATTTTGGCATAAACCATGCGAGTTGGTGTCAAAATCTCCTCCTTCAGTTTGAAGGTTATTGAATTGATTCTTGCCATATATGATAACCACAAATAGCAGATGTGCAAGACACAATTTTCATGTTTAGTCACAGGCAGTGCAGAATTATCTCCCCTAGAACTTTGAGTCGTTTTGTCATTTGGCCCTGTTACATGGGTAGTTGGTGTCACAAATTTGGATTTGCAATCAAAGCTGCCATGGAGGGGTATTTATCAAGACCACCAAAGCTTGGATCCATTTTTTCAGGAAATAAATTATTCTTTTTGTGTTTATACATAAACTGTAGAGTTAGATATAGATCAATTTTATTTTCATAAGCAAATAGAGCAGACCATGAGCTGAGACAGCTCCTACAGGATCTATCTTATCTGGGTCTACTCTGTCTGCAAAGGTGTCATTAAGCATTTATATGAGGAAAAGGTTTTAAATTATGGGCAACTGAGCACAACTTAATGAACAATATGCAAGGATTTGTTAGACTTATATACTCGAGGACTTTGAAAACACTCCATGTACACTGACACCAGTATACTGTCATTAATTTAATTGAGATTTCAACAATACAAAATGTTTGAAATAGTACTAACCTTACTGCTCCTTACAAGCATGTATGGAGATGAACATGTCAATGTCATTTTAAGCCAGCATGATAGGGCCAATAGCAAACCCGGCCATCCCCAAAATCCCTAACATTTTCGGTAACTACATGTAGTATGTCCACCATATTGCCTTAAACACCCTTGCACTCTTGAAGGCATCGACAAACAGTCATCCAGTACATCATGCCATAAGGTTGTCCCATTCTTTCTAAAGCGCAGCTGATAGCTCTCTTAAAATCTGTGGAAGATGTTGATGTTTCAGAAGACATCCGCCAATTTCATCCCAGAGGTGCTTAACTTTTAAATGTATTCACATAATATTATATTTGTTACATGAATATTTATCAGGTAGTAAAGGGTTAATTATATATTAATTAACTTTTATATTATCATAATATCTTATCTTGTCAAGTGTACAAAGGAATATGAACTTCAGTTGTAATACATATTTTCCATTTCTGTTGTTGCAGTGAAAAGTCCTTGATGGAAAGTGTAGTTGACTTCTTCTCTGATGTGGTTCCTCAGGTAAGATTTCATGTGATTACCACAAGTATTCTGACAGACTAATTTTGACAAACAGTGCATACCTAGATCAAACGGTTCCTGTGAGAACCGTTTGAACATAGTCTACACTATTCCCTACTATGTCAGTCCATTTTAAGTTACTAAAATGGTGTCAAATTGAATTATTTGGCTTTACAAACCAGTGGGGAGGAGAGATTGGGTATCTGAATACTAACAGTAGTTGAATACTAACAGTAGTTGGTTATCTGAATACTAACAATAGTTGGTGGGTATCTGAATACTAATGGTAGTTGGTGGGTATCTGAATACTAATGGTAGTTGGTGGGTATCTGAATACTAATGGTAGTTGGTGGGTATCTGAATACTAATGGTAGTTGGTGGGTATCTGAATACTAACGATAGTTGGTGGGTATCTGAATACTAAGGGTAGTTGGTGGGTATCTGAATACTAAGGGTAGTTGGTGGGTATCTGAATACTAATGGTAGTTGGTGGGTATCTGAATACTAATGGTAGTTGGTGGGTATCTGAATACTAATGGTAGTTGGTGGGTATCTGAATACTAATGGTAGTTGGTGGGTATCTGAATACTAATGGTAGTTGGTGGGTATCTGAATACTAATGGTAGTTGGTGGGTATCTGAATACTAATGGTAGTTGGTGGGTATCTGAATACTAACAGTAGTTGGTGGGTATCTGAATACTAACAGTAGTTGGTGGGTATCTGAATACTAGCAGTAGTTGGTGGGTATCTGAATACTAATGGTAGTTGGTGGGTATCTGAATACTAATGGTAGTTGGTGGGTATCTGCATACTAACAGTAGTTGGTGGGTATCTGAATACTAACAGTAGTTGGTGGGTATCTGAATACTAACAGTAGTTGGTGGGTATCTGAATACTAACAGTAGTTGGTGAGTATCTGAATACTAACAGTAGTTGGTGAGTATCTGAATACTAACGATAGTTGGTGGGTATCTGAATACTAACAGTAGTTGGTGGGTATCTGAATACTGACAGTAGTTGGTGGGTATCTGAATACTAACAGTAGTTGGTGGGTATCTGAATACTAACGGTAGTTGGTGGGTATCTGAATACTAACGGTAGTAGGTGGGTATCTGAATACTAATGGTAGTTGGTGGGTTTCTGAATACTAATGGTAGTTGGTGGGTATCTGAATACTAACAGTAGTTGGTAGGCATCTGAATACTAATGGTAGTTGGGCACCAGGGTAATGTGTATGGTGTACATGTATATGATTAAGATGCCATTTCCAAAATAGAATAATGTATCAACTTGCAGTCATGCTGGATTTGCCCATAGTCATAGACTATGGGCAAATCCAGCATGACTGCAAGTTGATGCGACTCATTATCATGGAGAGTTAACTCATTAACCCTTTCCTTCATATTAAAGACTTTTCAAGCCTTTGCAAACAGAGTAGATCCAGACTCACACTGGTTTAAAATAAAGGGAATTTTACAAATGTTATGTGTCATCAAAAGGTGCCAATTTAGAGGAACGGGTTAATATACAGTTTGCCATAATTATCCTAAATATTTGGACTCTTAAGCCCCACCCCCTACACTCCCACCCTTAGATTCCCACCCTTACACTCCACCCCTCTTAGTCTGTTTGTGAAGGTTAACCCTTTTCCCCATGAATATTGACCCTTTCCTTCATATAAATGCATTTTCACACATTTACAAACAGAGTAGATCCAGATCAGACAGCTCCTATAGGATTGCTCCTATCAGGGTCTGCCCTGTTTGCCAATGCAATTTGATAGATCTGTTTCTTTACTTCCTATAATGACTACAATGTTTCACTTTTCATTTTTAGCTCCACTTTTTCAAACAGTGGAGCTATTGTCATGACCCTCTCGTCGGCGTCTGTTAACCTTTTTGTTAAGGTTCAGAAACCATCAAAGATATTTGGTTCATATTTGGTATGTATGTTTACTATCACAAGGGGAACCCATTTCACAAGGGCAGATAACCCTAGAATTAATTTTGCCATAGTTATGCCCCTTTTTCGACTTAGAATTTACATTGTTGGTTAAGTTTTATGTTCAGGTCCATGTCTCAGAAACTGTCCAAGATATTTGGTTCATCTTTGGTATACCTATTAACTATTACAAGGGGGCCAATTTCACAAGGGCAGATAACCCTAGAATTAATTTTGCTGTTGTTTTCTCCCCTTTCTGACTTAGACTTCCACTACACTATCCAGCACTAAATAAAGTGGAGCACGCTTTCTGCGGACAGCTCTTGTTCATTATAACTGTTTTGTCCATGGATATTCAGTAGGTATTGAAATTTCAAATACCGGTAAACATAGAACATGGAAAGAGTTTAATTAAAGAATATTTTACTGCATGAATATTCATGGACTGAATTTTTTTTATTACACCATATTAACATGGGCAGTTTTGGCCCTGACAGAAACATCAGACTAACTTCTGTATTTTTTTCATAAGCAAACAAGTAAACCTTGATCAGACAAAACTCCTACAGTGACTGTCTTATCCAGGTCTACTCTGCAAACGTTGAATTCCTTGAAATGAATTCTTTCTATGGATGGGTAAAATACATATGTGTAATGTATGTACATCAACAATTGGGGGAAAACATATGCTTTCTGAACAGGGCAATGGGACCGAATTTAGCCCACTTAACCCTTCCCTTGCTATTCACGTCAATATACCTACCTGTAAATACTGAAGACCCAGATGATACAGCTCCTGCAGGAGGTCCTCCTGCATCAGGGTCTGCGCTACTTACAAGTTGATTGTGCAACCAGTGCACTCCACAGCAGTGATTGCACAGCGAAATATGTGTACACAGTGAAGATATATGTAATTATACAACAGGGCATGGGTAAAGAAGGAGAAATGTATTTTAAAATTCAGCAAGGGAAGGGTTAAAATGCAAAAAGGCCTGTACAAAAAAGCAGAGCAGACTGATCAGATGACTGCTACAGGACCTGTCTTCTGCATAAGCCATCTGATCTGGGTCTACTCTGTTTGCAAAGGTGTAAGAAAGCATCTTTATGGAGTAAAGGTTTAATTAGACCTAGATCATATTGATTAGTTATATGTCTTTACAAATTCAGTTGAAATGGTGCTTGTTTTAGAGGCAATGATGGCATAGTTTGACATGCATGAGTTATTGACACAATGCTGAGTTTGACGTGCATACATGTGTTATTGACACACTACTGGTTATTTCTGCAGGCATACAGTGGGACACAGAAGGTTGAGGACAAGGAGAAGATACAGTGGGTCCGCTTTGAAAACTGTGACTGTAATGGTGTGTATATAAATAAATAGAGCCCTAGACTGGCTATAGACCTCCAGACAGGAGGCAGATCTAGAAAATCTCTGTACAATAAAACCCTTTTAGACTGGAATTCTAGTAGAGAAGAATTGAGATACTTTTAGGCAGGTGGCTGCTTAATGCAGGGTGAAAGTCATGCAGAAAGCTCCTAGCGGAGACTTTTGCATGACTTTTACTCTGCATTAATGTGGGGTGCTTAATGCAGGGTGAAAGTCATGCAGAAAGCTCCTAGAGGAGCTTTTTGCATGACTTTTACTCTGCATTAAGCTGTCACCTGTCTTCAAGACCGATATTTATACTAAATTGAACGTCTGGTTTAGAGGGGTTTACTGTGAATATTTTTGATAAGTGACAAGTCTTAGTGTAACTTTATCTCGTTAGTACTGAGTACTCACTATAATTTCTCAAGTGGTCCTAATAAATAGCAGCTTGAGGATTACTTAAGGATTATTTATGAAAGTCTATGCCCATTATTAACCCATAACTCCATAAATATGTATTTCTATGCCTTTGCAAACAGAGTAGACCCCAAATCAGATGGCTTCTGTAGAAGCCATCTGATCAGGGTCTGCTCTGTTTGCTTATGGCATAATACAGATCTAATTTTATTCTTTCTGTCATTGTAAAATATTCATGTGTTCATGTGTTATTTTAAAAATACAGCCAATTAACCCTTTCCCTGTTCTATGTTTATTTCAAATTTCAATACCTATTGAATATTCATAGGCTAAATAGTTATAATGAAATATGGAAGGTGGAACATTATAGCCATTTTACAAAGTAAAGAAACAGAGCTATTAACTTTTATTAGCAAACAGAGCAGACCCTGATCAGACGGCTCCTCTAGGAGCCGTCTGATCTGGGTCTAATCTGTTTTTAAATGCGTGAAAACACGTTTACATGAGGGAAAGGGTTAATATACATGATACCATTACTAATATGAATATTCATATAGTAAAGGCTTAATAGTAATTGATTTAAATCTTGTATTAAAATATATAAGTTAAGTTAAGTTGTTTTCCATGTTTAACAGTGCAGAATACTTCAATAGCAATGTAACATATGAGAATACCTAGATCAGACATCTCCAACAGAAATTTCTAGACATGTCATACCTGATGGTTTTTAGAGGAGATGTCTGATCTGGGTCTTCCCAGTTTGCAGAGATTTCTTTGAGGTAAAGGATTATATTTTGTACATGAAATAATTATGTCCCCACAAAGTGGAGGCATATAGGGTTGCTCTCGTCCGTATGTACGTCCATCCACACATCTAGAAGAATTTGTCCAGGCTCTTTCTTGAAAATTATTTGTCCAATCCACACCAAACTTTACATACATGTTTGTGGCCATTTATTTATATTTTGGTCAAGTTTGATAGCCATGTTACTCGCTTTAGTCGTTTTGGAGTTGCAGCCCTTTATTTGCAAAAATGACTTTAAAATATCAGTTCTTGTCTGGACTCTTTCTTGGAAAGTATTTGTCCAATCCTCGCCAAACTTTACACACATGTTTGTGGCTATTATATCTTGGTCAAGTTTGATAGCCATGTAAATCGCTTCAGTCATGTAGGAGTTGCGGCCCTTTATTTGATAAAATGACTTTAAAAATATCTTGTCCAGACTCTTTCTTGGAAAGTATTTGTCCAATCCTCACCAAACTTTACACAGATTTTGGAAAGTATTTGTCCAATCCTCACCAAACTTTACACACGTTTGTGGCCATTATAATGTATCTTGGTCAAGTTTGATAGCCATGTAAATCACTTCAGTCACTGCAGAAGCTGTTACAGTCACAATGTATTATGTGTCATACTCCTATACTGTTAGGAGCACTTGCCTGAAACATTCACAGATGTTTCTCCTTAATGTGCATCTTGAATGATGATTATGGCCCTTACTTTCTGTGACAAAAAAATTTGAAGTGGGGGCATCAGTGTCTTAAGGACACATTTCTAAATTCTAGTTGATTTCTTAATTTAATCTTTCTCATGCAGAAAAAATACAGTTTTCTCAAAATCTGATCTATGCTGAAATGTTAGTGATATCAGATTAGTTAAAGCTTTGAGAAATTACAGACCAAGTGTCAACACATTGATTTCTGCTGAGATGATTAGTTACTCAGCAACTCATCTGGATCCAAGTCGTTTGTAAATGGAAGTTAAGTCACGCAGAAAATGAGAACGGTTAGGTGTAGAATATAGACGGAGAAAGGTTAGTTGTGGGATAGAGAGAGAGAAAGGCTAGGTGTCGAATATATATAGAGAAAGGTTAGGTTCTAATATAGAAAGAGAATGGTTAGGTGTCTAAAATAGAGAGAGAAAAGTTGGGTGTCTAATATAGAGAGAGAAAGGTTAGGTGTCTAATAGAGAGAGAGAAAGGTTAGGTGTCTAATATAGAGAGAGAAATGTTAGGTGTCCAATATAGAGAGAGAAAGGTTAGGTGTCTAATATAGAGAGAGAAAGGTTAGGTGTCCAATATAGAGAGAGAAAGGTTAGGTGTCTAATATAGAGAGAGAAAGGTTAGGTTTCCAATATAGAGAGAGAAGGGTTAGGTGTCGAATATCGAGAGAGAAAGGTTAGGTGTCGAATATCGAGAGATTCTGTAATAGTCAATTTATTTTGTGATTTGTGTTTTGTGTTTTGCAGACATATCAAAGAATCCAGATCTATACAGGTCAGACACCAAAGGGTTACCTCTCTTGCTTATACTGGGCTACAGTAATGGTGTGCAGATCTGGCATGTCACAGTAAGTAATGGTGTACAGATCTGGCATGTCACAGTAAGTAATGGTGTACAGATCTGGCATGTCAAAATTAGTAATGGTGTAGAGATCTGGTATATCACAATAATTGTGTACATACCTGGCATGTCACTGTAATGGTGTACAGTTCTGACACATGACAGTAAGTAATGACGAACACATAGATCTGGTATGTCACAGTAAGTAATTGTGAACACAATTAGTAATGGTGTACACAGCTGGTATGTCACAATTAGTAATGATATACACAGCTGGTATGTCACAATTAGTAATGGTGTACATATCTGGTATGTTACAGTAATTGTGCCTTTTCTAGCACTACCCACTGATACTGAGTGTAAAACAAGGTAGCCAAAGGGTCCATTTTTTACAGTCTCTGATATTTCCTGGCTAAATGAATACAGGATTTAGTGTCCATGATGTGCAGTAGTAGTAGTAGTAGTAGATTGAAAGATCAGTTTATTAAAACTACATGCATGTTTATTATTATCATTTTACATTTATGGGCAGATGCATAAAGAAATTAATAAATACCTAAAATCTTCTCATGCTATTATGTACATATCTGCATTTGTATATAGTGTAGACCCGTATGAGACAGCTCATAGAGGAGCCATCTCACATGGATCTGCACTGAATGCCACTATAATTGAGTAGCAACAATTGATCAAAGTTTAGAATAATTCAGCCAGTTGATATTCATAGTGTGTGGATTCATATCCAACTGTAGAATGATTCAGCCAGTTGATATTCATAGTGAGTGGATTCATATCCAACTTTAGAATAATTCAGCCAGTTGATATTCATTTAGAATGATTCAGCCAGTTGATATTCATAGTGAGTGGATTCATATCCAACTTTAGAATGATTTGAACAGCCAGTTGATATTCATAGTGAGTGGATTCATATCCAACTTTAGAATAATTCAGCCAGTTGATATTCATTATGAGTGGATTCAATCCACTCACAACTTTAGAATAATTCAGCCAGTTGATATTCATAGTGAGTGGATTCATATCCAACTTTAGAATAATTCAGCCAGTTGATGGATTCATTGTGTGTGGATTCTTATCCAACTTTAGAATGATTTAGCAGCTGATATTCATTGTGTGTGGATTCATATCCAACTTTAGAATGATTGAGCCAGCTGATATTCATTGTGTGGATTCATATCCGACTTTAGAATGATTCAGCCAGCTGATATTCATAGTGAATGGATTCTTATCCAACTTTAGAATGATTCAGCAGCTGTTTTCATTGTGAATGGATTCATATCCAACTTTAGAATGATTCAGCCAGTTGATATTCATTGTGTGTGGATTCATATTTGAATATTCAGCATGAGAAGGGTTAACAATTTACTCCATAAATACACCCCTCTACACCTGTACAGACAGAGTAGCCACAAACGAGACCCTGGTCAAGGTCTGCTCTATTTGCTTTTGAAATAATATAGATGTGATTCTAGAGTTTATGCCATTCATGATTGTCAAAATTTCCTGTGTATGTGTGCCGTTATGAAAAAAAATCTAATTAATATTCATGATGTCATTATTTGTTACATGGATATTCGTGGTGTATAGGGTTAATGTTGCAATTTTCATTTCAAAGACCAAGACCAACATTCCTTTACCCATTTCCTCATATTGACGACTCTGTAAAAGTCACTTTGTGAAACCATTGTGATAAATAGAGCATTTGCTCCAATAGGAGCAAATACTCTATTTATCACAATGGTTTTAAACTACAAAATTCTAAAACTTTCCTTTTCTCTAGTTAATGTTTCTTTTTGGTAGTTTTTTTCAAAGGGGTTGTATCTAAAAATAGCCTACAGGGTAATTGGTTAACATTTAGCCTGCTTAGTGTGCGAACTTTGGTCAGTAGAAACTATTATCTGTTTCCTCAGTTCTCACAGAAGATTTGTCTTGGGTTTCTATTATACCCTTTCTCTGTGGAATATTTATGTAAGAAATACAATGTAATGACACCATGAATATTAATTTTTATAATGGCATAAATTAATTATGTATGCATTCATGTTTTAGTATCCAGAGAAACTGTAGTCTGATCAGTTATAATTTCATAAGCAAACAGAGCAGACCCTGATCAGATGGCTCCTGTAGGACTAAGGAGTTGTCTGATCTGGGTGTACTCTCTTTGCAAAGGCATGACAAAGCTGGTTAATGACAAAGCTGGTTAATGACAAAGCTGGTTAATGACAAAGCTGGTTAATGAAGTAAAGGGTTACAACACATATAGATCAAAGTGTTAAACAGTTTTGATCCCAAAATGTAAACCAGTTTTGATTATGTTGATATGCTGGGTTACTCCTCATTTCATCTGAAATTAAACTGTCTGCAGAAGTAATCATCTGGATCTAAACTGTCTGCAGAAGTAATCATTTGGATCTAAACTGACTAAACTGTCTGCAAAAGTAATCATCAATTTGCCCATGGCATGGTAAAGGTTTACCTTTACCTGTTAAATATACCTGTTAATATTTTTGTTTCAGTCTAATGGTGAAGCACAAGAGATATTGTCTATCAGACAAGGTCCTGTGAGAATTTTTAGAATACTGCCCATCCCTGAGCCAGGTAGGTACCCTATGTATTTTGACACCCAATCTTCCCTCTCCTTGGGGATGTAAAGCTGTATAATGTAACCTGGAACCGTAAACCCTTTACTCCATTAATACACTTTTGCAAACAGTAAACCCAGATCAGATGGCTCCCATTGGAGCTGTCTGATCAGAGTCAGCTCTGTTTGCTTATGACATAACTACAAAATTCTAAAATTTACTTTTCTCTATTAAATGCTCCTTTTGGGTAGATTCATTCAAAGAGGTTGGGTCTAAAATAGCCTATGGAGGAATGGGTTAATAAGAATGATATCATTATTTCTTAGATATATATTCATGGAGTTAAGGGTTACTAGACTACTATTAGACTCAACCTCTTTGAATAAATCCACTGAAAATGAGCAATTTCTAGAACAAAAGGAAATATTTAAATGTGTACAGTTTTGAAACCAATATGATAAATAGAGCATTTGCTTTTATGAAGCAAATGCTCTATTTATCATAATGGTTTCAAAAAAATGAATTTAAGAGGCATCAAAAGGCATCAGTAGGAGGGAATAGTTTAGATTAGACTAGTAGTAGCAAACAGTCTAGACAATGAAAGCTGTTTGATTTTGATCCTCACGATTTGTCTGAAGTCTGATGTCCGAGAAACTAGAGTAATTAGGCTATAATAAAAGGTGCACTACAGGTTGAATTCAATAGTGGACTGACATGTACTCACTGTGGTATCATGGTAGAACACCTATTACTAAAGAATTTCCTCTGTTTCGATTTGTGCTTCTAAGCAAGTGCATGATCAGCAGAGAAGCCAACTTTTACATTTGCTCCTCTTGGATGGGTATTAACCCTTCGCTTGCTGAATTTTAAAACACATTTCTCCTTCTTTACCCATGCCCTGATGTATAATTACATATATCTTCACTGTGTACAAGTATTTCGCTGTGCAATCACTACTGTGGAGTGCACTGGTTGCACAATCAACTTGTAAGTAGTGCAGACCCTGATGAGACAGCTCCTGCAGGAGCTGTCTCAACTGGGTCTTCACTATTTACAGGTAGGTATATTGACGTGAATAGCAAGCGAAGGGTTAACACTTTAGTGACTTATTCCATATACAAGCCTTTTTGATGCCTTTGCAAGCAGAGTTGACCCAGTTTAAATGGCTCCTGTAGGGGCAGCCTAATTAGGATCTAGTTTGTGTGTTAATGCGAATGATATAGACCTAATTCTACAGTGTCTGTCTTGGCCAAAATTTCTTGTGCTTATTTGCTCTTATAAAAATGATGTAATTAATATTCATGATGTCATTATTTCATACATTTATAATATTATTATTATTAATATTATACCACATTTATATAGCACTCTTTTTACACAGGATATGTGCGTTCAAAAGCGCCTCACATGGATCAAATCACTAACCGGAACGAACTGCATGATAATCTATCCAGGCAATGAAAGATATACAATAGATATGAAATCACTGAAATGTGAAATGTTAATGAGGTAAAGAGTTAAAGCAAGTGTACCTAAGGTTGAGCTCCACCATATTGACAGGAATTTAACTTTTCCTTCATATAAAAGCCTTTTCACACATTTACAAACAGGGTACACCTAGATCAGACGGCTCCTATAGGAGCCATATATTCAGGGTCTGCTCTGTTTGCTATGAGTGGAATTTGATAGTACTTTGTCTTAACTTTCTAAAATGGCTACAATGTTCCACCTTCCATATTTCATTATAACTATTTTGTCCATGAATATTCAGTAAGTATTGAAATTTGTTATATACATAGAACTTGGAAAGGGTTAATCCTTTGAATGTAGAAAATGTGTGTCTTGGCATTTTCAGACTATGTAGACCTAGATCAGAGGGCTCCTGCAGTAGCCGCTGATCAGGGTCGGCATTGTTTTTTATCCGAAATTGTTGTGCAAAATAAACCCTGTTATAATGAATGGGCTATTACACTTCGAAAATTCAGCATTCAAACTCACCTGATGTGTAATCTTTTTACAGCTCTGGGCTATCAAGATGCTTTTGTCAATAAGCGGCCATTGGCAGTGATGTGTGACTCATCGAGGTAATATGTTGGTGGTTTATTGCAAGACATACAATACCGTACATGACATGTATAGCTGTCTTCAGACTTATGTACTGCAGATAAGAAAGAAACACAAGTATCATATAAAATGTCACCTTGTTAGATTTTCAAATTCAAATGGCTTCATTTTAGCCACTAATTTGTGTTTTGGACTTAAAAACAGTGTCTACTAAATCAGCTGCATTGATTATTAAAACATTTTTCTGATAAAGATATATTTTAATGCCTTTGCAAACAGAGTAGACCTATATCATATATGGCTCCTGTACTAATCATCTGGTCAGGGTCTGCTCTGTTTACTTATTAAATAGTATAGATCTGATTCTACAATTTCTGCTATGGTCAAAATTTATTTATGACAATATGCCATTATAAAATTCTGCTAATAAATATTCATTATGTTATAATTATACCCCAGCAAACAAAGTTTAAGGGGGAATCATCTATTTAGCCAGTTGGATATTTGGTCCGTCAGCATTTAAATATGGGTAGTTAGTGTCATGAACTCCTCCTTCAATATGAAAGTTATTTGAATTTATATTTGGGATACATGATAACCATGAATAGTAGATTTGCATGTGTTTAGTACCAGTACTTGGGCCTGTAACAGTGACTTTCAGTACCTGGGCCTGTAACAGTGATTTTGAGTACTTGGGCATGTAACAGTGATTTTGAGTACCTGGGCCTGTGACAGTGACTTTGAATACCTTGGGCCTGTAACAGTGATTTTGAGTACTTTGGCCTGTAACAGTGATTTTGAGTACTTGGGCCTGTGACAGTGACTTTGAGTACTTGGGCCTGTAACAGTGATTTTGAGTACTTTGGCCTGTAACAGTGATTTTGAGTACTTGGGCCTGTGACAGTGACTTTGAGTACTTGGGCATGTAACAGTGATTTTGAGTACTTGGGCCTGTGACAGTGATTTTGAGTACTTGGGCCTGTAACAGTTTCTGCCATGGCTTAAAGTTTGTGTTTTCATATGCTATTATAAAAAAATAGCTTATTAATATTCATGATGTCATTATTTCTTACATGAATATTTATAGAGTGAAGAGTTAAGTTAGTGTGCAAGCATTTCATTGCCTTGTAGGAAATGGGACATGGATGTCAAGTCAAATAGGATATTTCACAGAGAGAACAGTTTGGAACATAAATGAGTAATTTTGTAAAAGTGGTTAACTGGTTATGTTATATTGCAGTGCTGGGCAGCCATACTGTGGGATAAAGTTTGTGTCACTGAAGACTGGAGATGAGGTTCACAGTATCAACTACAAAACACTACCAGTGCAGACGATAGAGTGTAACAAAAGGTAAATAAATCACCACTATAAAACACTATCAGTACAGACGATAGAGTGTAACAAAAGGTAAATAAATCAACACTACAAAACACTACCAGTGCAGACGATAGAGTGTAACAAAAGGTAAATAAATCAACACTATAAAACACTATCAGTACAGACGATAGAGTGTAACAAAAGGTAAATAAGTTAACACTGCAAAACACTACCAGTGCAGACGATAGAGTGTAACAAAAGGTAAATAAATCAACACTACAAAACACTACCAGTGCAGACGATAGAGTGTAACAAAAGGTAAATAAATCAACACTATAAAACACTACCAGTACAGACGATAGAGTGTAACAAAAGGTAAATAAGTCAACACTACAAAACACTACCAGTGCAGACGATAGAGTGTAACAAAAGGTAAATAAATCAACACTATAAAACACTACCAGTGCAGACGATAGAGTGTAACAAAAGGTAAATAAATCAACACTACAAAACACTACCAGTGCAGACGATAGAGTGTAACAAAAGGTAAATAAATCAACACTACAAAACACTACCAGTGCAGACGATAGAGTGTAACAAAAGGTAAATAAATCAACACTACAAAACACTACCAGTGCAGACGATAGAGTGTAACAAAAGGTAAATAAATCAACACTATAAAACACTACCAGTGCAGACGATAGAGTGTAACAAAAGGTAAATAAATCAACACTACAAAACACTACCAGTGCAGACGATAGAGTTTAACAAAAGGTAAATAAATCAACACTATAAAACACTACCAGTACAACCAGTACTGACTTGAGTCATTCGCCTACAATATTGAGCACTGCTAATGTATGGTGCAATCATGCAGCCGCAGTACCGGCGGGTGACCCTCACAGGTACCCATTTAACCCCTTGATGGAGAGGTGGTGCGGGTGGGAGACACTGAAAAGCGTCTCTGAAATTTCCAGGAAGGACCGGGATTTGAACCCCGGACTGATAGTCAAGCGTGTTACCACTAGACCACCGCACACTGTCATCCATCGGCATGTGTCGTCAGTCATCAGCAATTTGAACCTTTAAAAGTCTTCTCTGAATCTACAGGGTTCTCAGCTTTCATCTTTGGCACATAGCATCAACTGCAGATTCTCTACAAAAGTTATATATGAATTATGCCCCTGGGGTCAAAATTGGCCCCACCCCAAGGGTGCCTTGTTTTCTATAGAAACATATAGTAAAACTTTGAAAATCTTCTACTCTGAAACTGGAATGTTCTCAGTTTCATATTTTTCACATAACATTATGTTCAGGGCCTCTACAAACGTTAATATAAATTATTCCCTGGGGTCGAAATTGGCCCCGCCCCAGGGGTGGCCAGTTTTCAACAGAAACATATAGTGAAAACTGAAAATCTTCTCCTGTGAAACTGGAAGGTTCTCAGCTTTCATATTTGACACGTAGCATCATGTTCAGGTCCTCTACAATTTTATATAAATTATGCCCCTGGGGTCAAAATTGGCTCCACCCCAGGGGTAGCCAGTTTCCAATAGAAATATATAGTGAAAACTTTGAAAATCTTCTCCTCTGAAACTGGAAGGTTCTCAACTTTCATATCTGGCACACAGCATCATGTTCAGGTCCTCTACAAAAGTTATATAAATTATGCCCCTGGGGTCAAAATTGGCCCACCCCAGGGGTGGCCAGTTTTCAACAGCAACATATAGTGAAAACTGAAAATCTTCTCCTGTGAAACTGGAAGGTTCTCAGCTTTCATATTTGACACATAGCATCATGTTCAGGTCCACTTCAAAAGTTATATAAAATTATGCCCCTAGGGTCAAAATTGGCCCCGCCCCAGGGGTGGTCAGTTTTTAATAGAAACATATAGTGTAAACTTTGAAAATTATCTCCTCTGATTGTCTGGTGAGCCATGTCAGGGCCATCATGGCCCTCTTGTTCAAAACACAGATGGTAGCTCAATGCAGATTGAGAGCAGTACAGAAATCTTTCCTTGAAGCTTTCTGCATTGCTTTCATTCTGCATTAAGCACCTATCTGTGTACAATGTGCAAGAAGCTTCTTTTAAACATGCCACACCCCTGAGGGTGTTTATAATGGATAGTACAGTAGATCATGCTTCCCTTATTATTGACTTTGTTCTCTCCAGATTCCTAGCAGTTGTATTCCTGGAGAAAATATGTGTATATGAAGCTTGCCAGTTTCAACAACTCTTCTGGGTCACTTGTAAGTAGACAAATGAGATTGTAGTTTGGTTTACATGTATTTATCTCCTTAAAAAACACACTTTTTAATGCATTTGCAAACAGGGTAGACTCAGATCAGATGGCTCTGTTTGCTAATGGAAAGTTTCTTTACCTTCTAAAATGGCTTCAGTGTTCCACCTTCTATATTTCATTATTACTGTTTTTTCCATGAATATTCAGTAGGTATTGACATTTGGAATAAAAATGATAAGATAGTAGTTAATCTTTTACTTCATTAATATTCATGTCAGAAATAATGACATGCTGAATATTCATTAGCTGATTCTTTGGTATTTTATGAAACTGTTGAGTCAGATCTATTAGAATTTTATAAGCAAAACAGGAGCTGCCTGAGCTGGGTCTACTCTGTTTGCAAAGGTGTGAAAAATATGTATATGAAGGAAAGAGTTAGCCTTTTACATCATGAATGTATTTGTAAGAAATACTGACATCATTCATATTAACTAGATTAATATTTATAATGTCTCATGAACACAAAGGTTTTGCTGTGACAAAAATGTGTAGAAGCAGGTTGATATTATTCCATAAGCAGACAAGGCAGACTCTGATATATATAGATCTGAGGTCTGATTCTACAGTTTTTGTCATGGCCAAAATGTCCCGTGTTCATATGTCATTATAAAAAAATAATCTACTGTAATTGATGTCATTATTTCTTACATGAATATTCAGCAGGGAAAGGGTTGAACTAACTGAAATCTTAATGCCAAAGTATGTATATGTATATCTTGATCAGTATCTTTGTGTGTTATAAGACAGGGGCCCCATTTTAAGAAAGATGGTATGACCAATTGTATCGTAAGTCCTACTTTTCAACAACTGCTACAGTTTGGGTGTAATGTATTCTGCTGTAACAGTATAGGGTAACTTTTTATGACAGAAATGATGGTAAGTTCTAGCTAAAAATGAATGGAACTTAAAATAATTTCAGTTGTATGATATTTTATAAGATGAACTCCAGTGTGTACAAATCATCTTAACCCTTTACTCCATAAATATGCCTTTCTATGCCTTCGCAAACAGCGCCGACCCAGATCAGACAGATCCTGTAGCAGCCGTTTGATCAGAGTCTGCTCTGTTTGCTTATGAAATAATACAGATGTTTAATTCTGCAGTTCTACTATGGCTAAACATGCTTGTATTCATGTGTATTCATGTGTTGTTATAAAACTTGATCTAAATAATATTCATGATATCATTATTTCTTACTTGAATGTTCATGGAGTAAAGGGTGTTAAATACTTGTTGCCAAACTGAAGCAAAACTTGATTTCAACATGTTAATTTTACTTTATCTAGAAATAATGCATTGACATACAACACTGAAGGTTTCAGTGAAATGCATTAGATATTGACTGTTCTACTGGAGTTTGTTTCCTGCCAGGTGTAGGTCATGTTGTCCAATATCACAACTTACATTACTAGTCAGCTTCATACTTTCTCAAAGCATCATACCTGGTTATATTTACATTCGCCCTGCAACGTCCTTATATAACCTTATTCTAAAAAGAAAGTTGCATAACCTCATGAACACCGGAAGCACGTCATTCATTTCTTAAATATAAGACATACAATGGAATATAAATATAAGAAATAAATGACGTGCTCCCGGTGTTCATGGGTTATGCAACGCATAGCTTTACGAGCAAAGATTCACGTGAAGCCCTTTGGGCTTCACTGACTTTGCTCGTAAAGATATGCGTTGCATAACGTCATGAACACCGGAAGCACGTCATTCATTTCTTAAATGAACACTCTTGTGGTGTCTCTTGATCCAGGACTGAAATATGCTCTTGTACTACAGTAGAACCTGTCACTATGAGCAGCCACAAAAAAGACATGTAATTATGGGTCTGTTAGGCAGGTGGTAGTTTAATGCAAGTCAAAAGGATTTCAGAAAGCTCCTATATGAGCTTTCTGCATTACTTTGGCATTGCATTTATCAACCACATAGAGCTTCCTGCATTACTTTGGCCTTGCATTTATCAACCACATAGAGCTTCCTGCATTACTTTGGCCTTGCATTAAGCAACCACCTTTGTTCAATAAATGAATAGCCACTGAAGAGAGGTTCTACTATAATCCAAAGTAATCCATTCATATGTTGGATCAAAGTAACCCATTCATATGTTGGATCAAGTGATAAAGGTCCTCATGACGGACATCACAGAGTCTTTACGGTTGCACTACTAACATATTTTACCTTACCCCTTCTAGCATCTACTTTGTTCAATGGTTTTCAGCATGCTATCCATGTCCTGGACCAACTGTTAACCCCATGTCTATGAGCACCAGGTGGCTGGCTTATGCTGACAAAAGAGTAAGTTAACACTGCAGACTTTTAATTCTTTTTACCTGAGTGGGCAGAATTATTCTCATCTTTTATAGAAATCAAAGAGTAGTCCTATGAATGTAGGAAAAAGGGAACCTTGTAATCTTGGTCTGCAAATGGGCTCTATGTTTAACCCTTTCCCTGTTGAATATTCATAAAATGATTACATCATGAATATCTATTAGCTGATCTTTTATAATGTAAACTTTTCCAGTTTACTTTTTGCTTTATTCAGTACTGTAGAATCAGATCTATATCATATCAAAAGCAAACAGAGCAGAACTTGACCAAACAACCCCTATTGGAGCCATCTGATCTTGGTCTGCTCTGTTTGCAAATGCGTTAAAAGGTGTTTGTATGAAGGAATGGGTTAAACATTGATGGGTTATGCCAATTGAATATTCTGGGTCCCTGCTTATAAAGCTTTTTAGTTGAGTCCAGCTTTCAAAGGGTTATGTTGATAAACTTTCCATGATTTTATGTGTGTCTTTTGACGGAACTTGAGAATTTGTATTATATCTTTATCAGTCCTGGTCTCAAGGTTTATTGACACAATGTTGTTAACCATGTTTATAATCAACCAAAGCACTGTTGTCACTTAGACAGGTGTTTGAATTTATTGATCTTATATGAAACTTTAGCAGTTTTTAATGCTCAGGAATAATTATGTGGTCACTAATTTTTATGGCCTTAAAGCCTCAACTTCATCGTAACTGAATGATCCTGCTGAATATATAGTAGGCACTATACATATGGTTGATTTACAATTGTGTATCTACTAGAACTTGTCTTAAGCAACCATCAAAAAGATGTCTAATTAAAGTAATTATGGGTCTGTAAGGCAGACAGTAGCCTAATACAGGTCAAAAGTAATGCAAAAGTTCCTGTAGGAGCTTTCTGCATTACTTTTTCCCAGTATTAACCCTTTCCCTGTTCTATGTTTATTCCCAATTTTAATACCTATTGAATATTCATTAATAAAATAGTTATAAAGAAATATGGAAGGTGGTACATTGTAGACATTTTAGAAAGCAAAGAAACAGATCTATCAAATTCCAGTAGCAAACAGAGCAGACCCTGATCCTCCTAGAGGAGCCGTCTGATCTGGGTCTACTCTGTTTGCAAATGCGTAAAAACATGTTTATATGAGGGAAAGGGTTAAGCAACCACTTGCTTTTAAATATCCCTGGATGTAATTAGTATAAGTTCATTTAACACGGGTTCCACTGTATTTCCTATTTCAGCTGGTGGCCATGCACCAGTCCTGTGGAGGGATGTCAGGGGATGGAGCCCAATCTTATGCAGCCACAGTCATAAGTGCTGCCAAGGTACATCTTCATGAATATTCATGTTAGAAATAATATATATATACACACTGTTGTCCGAAAGAATTGTATTAATTGCTGTATCAAGCTCTTCAAGGACTTCTTTGGTGGACAACTCTGATCATGCTCATGGTAAAGCTGCTTTTGAGATTGGACTTTTCACCAAAGAAATCTCGAGTTTGATACAGCAAATGATATCATTCTGTCAGATAGTGTTATGTTTATTACAGTAAAACTTCCCTATAATGGTCACTAAATTACATCAAGTATTTTGTGTTAAAGGCAGATGGCTACTTAAAGCAAGGTGAAAGTAAAACATAAGGCTCCTAACAGACCAACCTTGGGTATAGAAACCCTGTCTTTAACAAAATCCATGCTTGATTCTATTAATGGGATATACCAACAGCAGATCCTGATTAGATGGCTCATACAGGAATGGTCTGATCTGGATCTTCTCTGTGTGCAAATGTCTGACAAAACATTTCTATCAAATAAAGCTTTAATGTGACTGCCTGGAGTAACATAAAGCTTATGAAAATGTGTGTGTACTTTTCAGGGAGCTTTCAAGGGGCTGTCCATGTTTGGTGAGGCTATGGTCAACTCTGTGACTGGCTGTAAGGCCCCAGGGGTCAAGAAACAGGATTTGGTCCACATTGACAATGGCAACAGACCCGGAATAGTCACTGTTGTGGACATACAGACAGTTCATAATGATCAAGTGAGTTGGTAGTGATCACTGTGGTGTATTGATAAAACTCCTAATAAACCTTGCCTAGTTCAAAAACAATTCATTGGCTTGGGGTAAAACTGGCTTGAACAGGTAAAGTTATTTTGACTAAACCGTTTAACATTTGTAAGCAGTATCAACATGTTTTTAGCTCACCAGAGCACAAAGTGCTCAGGATGAGCTTTTGTGATTGCCTGATATCCGTCGTCCGTTGGCGTCCGTCGTCCGTCGTCCCGCTTCAACAATTTGAACCTTTAAAAATCTTCTCCTCTGAATCTACAGGGTTCTCAGCTTTCATCTTTGGTACATAGCATCACCTATAGGTCCTCTACAAAAGTTATATAAATTATGCCCCTGGGGTAAAAATTGGCCCCGCCCCAGGGGTGGGAAGTTTTCAATAGAAACATATTTAGTAAAACTTTGAAAATCTTCTCCTCTGAAACCAGAAGGTTCTCAGCTTTCATATTTGGCACATAGCATCATGTTCAGGTCCTCTACAAAAGTTATATAAATTATGGCCCTTGGGTCAAAATTGGCCCCGCCCCAGGGGTGGGCAGTTTTTTAATAGAAACAAATAGTGAAAACTTTGAAAATCTTCTCCTCTGAAACTAGAAGGTTCTCAGCTTTCATATTTAGCACATAGCATCATGTTCAGGTCCTCTACAAAAAATGTATAAATTATGGCCCTGGGGATAAAATTGGCCCCGCCCCAGGGGTGGGCAGTTTTCAATAGAAACAAAGAGTGAAGTCTTTGAAAATCTTCTCTGAAACTGGAAGGCGCTCAGCTTTCATATTTGGCCCAGAGCATCATGTTCAGGTCCTCTACAAAAGTTATATAAATTATGCCCCTGGGGTCAAAATTGGCCCCGCCCCAGGGGTGGGCAGTTTTCAATAGAAACAAATAGTGAAATCTTTGAAAATCTCCTCTGAAACTGGAAGGCTCTCAGCTTTTATATTTGGCACAGAGCATTATGTTCAGGTCCTCTACAAATGTTATGTAAATTATGGCCCTGGAGTCAAAATTGGTCCCATCCCAGCGGTGGGCCGTTTTCAATAGAAACAAATATTGAAAACTTTGAAAATCTTCTTCTCTGAATCTGGAAAGTTCCCAGCTTTCATATTTGGCGCATGGCATCATGTATAGGTCTTCTACAAAAGTTATATGATATATGGCCCTGGGGTCAAAATTGGCCCCGCCCCAGGGGTGGGTAGTTTTCAAAAGAAACATATAGAGAAAACTTTGAAAATCTTCTCCTCTGAAACTGAAAGGTTCTCAGCTTTCATATGTGGCTCATAGCATCATGTTCAAGTCCTCTACAAAAGTTATATGAATTATGCCCCTGGGGTCAAAATTGGCCCGCCCCAGGGCCGGCTAGTTTTCTATAGAAACATATAGTGAAAACTTTGAAAATCTTCTCCTCTGATTGTCTGGTGAGCGCTACAGGGCCATTCTGGCCCTCTTGTTCAAAAGCACTACAGTGTATTTCATTGAGTTGTTTAGTTCTCTTCAGAAACAGAAGATAAGCAATGAGTATGCATTCCCTCATAAGCTATTTTTAGTCCCAACCATTTTGAATAAATCCACTGAAAAGGAGCATTTACTAGAAAAAAGGAAATTGTGATAAATAAAGCATTTGCTCCTAAGGAGGGATTGATGGAGAAATGACGATTATAGTATTTGTGTACGCTCCTGTAGTTCTATATCTCTAGTATTTCATAAGCAAACAGAGTAGACCTCAATCAGAAGGCTTCTCTGTTTGCTATGGGTATCTCTATGAGGAAAAGTGTTTAACTGGCTTTGAAACAGAGACATCTAGGTGATAATTCAATGAAATACTTATAAGTAAATGATAGAATTTATATTATTGTCTGTTTTGTATTTCCAGTTCAATGTAAATGAAGACAATGAGGGATCAGGCCTGATAGCCCATTTTCATGCTCATGCCAATGAGCCAGTGGCCAATATGGCATTTGACTCCACCGGTACCCTTCTAGTCACAGCTTGTAAGCTGGGCCACAACTTTCATGTATTTCGACTGATGGCCCATCCATGTACATCATCTCTAGGTGCAGTCCATCATCTGTACACACTTCACAGAGGAGATACAACCGCTAAGGTATTTAGTCTACAGTAGTACATCTGTACACACTACAATATATAAGGTAATTAGTCTACAATAATACATCTGTACACACTACAATAGCTAAGGTAATAAGTCTACAGTAATACATCTGTACACACTACAATAGCTAAGGTAATTAGTCTACAGTAGTACATCCATCATCTGTACACACTTCACAGAGGAGATACAACAGCTAAGGTAATTAGTCTACAGTAGTACCTCTCAACAGTAGCTGCTTAACCCTTTCCTTTGTATAAATGCATAGACCCAGGTCAGATAGCTCTTATAGGAGCCGTCTGATCAGGGTCTGCTGTATTTGCTAGATCTGTTTCTTCATTTTCTAAATGGCTACAATATTCCACCTTCCATATTTCATTACAAGTATTTGGAATAATGATTGAATATGGCTGCCTTGAGAAGCCGATGGCTTCTTATTAATTATACACATTTAAATGCCTTTGCAAACAGAATAGACCCATATCAGATGGCTCCTGTAGGAGCTGTCTAATCAGAGTCTGCACTGTTTGCTAATGAAATACTATAGATCTGATTGTACAGTTTGTTCCATTTCAGAATTTCCTGTGTCCATATGCTGTTATAACCCTTTCCCTGTTCTATATTTGTTCCAATTTTGATACCTACTTAATACTCATGGACACATAGTTATAATAAAATACTGAAGGTGTATCATTGTAGCCATTTTAGAAAGAACAGAAACATATCTATCAAATTCAATTAGCAAACAGAGTAGACCCTGACCTGATGGCTCCTATTGGAGCCATCTGATCTGGGTCTACTCTTTTTGCAGATGTGTGAAAAGGTGTTTATATAACAGAAAGTGTTAAATATTTATCTAATTAATATTCCGGATGTCATTATTTCTTACAGGTATGTTTCTAGAGTGAAGTGTTAATGCAGGACAAAAGTAATGCAGGGCTTTCTGCATTACTTTTGTCCTGCTTTAAGCTGTCACCTTTCTTTAAGACCCGAGATTAGACTTGTTCTGAATGGCAGTTATAGGAAGGTTTTAATGTACAATGATCAAGAATTCTTTTCTGCAGAGACTTCTTCCAATAAATGGCAATTAACAATTTCTGAATGTTTTGATTTCTCTTATTTCTGCAACAAACTCTATGTTGTGACCACTGTTTGAATTGTCTCTTTGAGACAATTTTTATGCCCCCACAAAGTGGTGGCATAAAGGGTTGCTCTCGTCCGTCCGTACTTCCGTACTTCCGTACGCACATCTAGAAGAATTTGTTCGGGCTCTTTCTTGGAAAGTATTTGTCCAATCCACATTACACTTTACACACATATTTGTGGCCATTATATCTAGGTCAAGTTTGATAGCCATGTAAATTGCTTCAGTCGTTCAGGAGTTGCCGCCCTTTAGTTTATTTTCAAAAATGACTTTAAAAATATCTTATCTGGACCTTTTCTTGGAAAGTATTTGTCCAATCCTCACCAAACTTTACACACATGTTCGTGGCCATTATATCTTGACCAACTTTGATAGCCATCTAAATCGCTATAATTGTTTAGGAGTTGCGGCCCTTTATTTGCAAAAATGACTTGAAGAATATTTTGTCCGGGCTCTTTTTTGAAAAGTAGTTGTCCAATCCACACTAAACTTTACACTGATGTTTGTGGCTATTATATCTTGGTCAAGTTAAATTGTTTGATAGCCATGTAAACCACTTCTGTCGTTCAGGAGTAGCAGCCCTTTATTTGAAAAAATGGCATAAATCGCTTAAGTCGTTGCATATATGATTATGGCCCTTACTTTCTGTGACAAAATTTTTTGAAGGGGGCATCAGTTTCCTTTTAGGGACACATTTCTAGTCTCAAGAGTGGTCACAACATAGGGTTTGTTGGAGAAAAGGCAGATTCAGTATTTGAATACTCATCTTTATATATTGCTCTGACATACAGTATATCCTTTGAAAAAACACCTTTTTGTCAGTAAACAGGGGTTGTGTTCAAAGGTATATAGCTGCTTATTGCTGTAGAAAGTAAAAATGCAAGAAGCTGTTTTGTCACCTTTCTGTAATAATTTTGTCCCTTCATCTGTTTGATCTCTCCCTCATATAAATGCTATTTCATGCTTTTGCAAATAGTGTAGACCCAGATCAGACCTCTCCTATACGAACTGTCTCATCAGGGTCTACTTTGTTAGTTTAAAAAACTGTTTTAGAATTGACTATGATTTCTAACAATACCACACAATCCTACCACACAATCCTATGTACATATTCAGCGAATGATTATTCACCATGTCATTATATTAGGTTAATGTCAGATATTGTTGATACTGATGTCTGACAGATACTGGTGATGAATTCAGACCAGACCAGACACTCAGTCTATGATATAGAGAATAATAGGTTAGTGCCGTAGATGGGACGCCTTTATCCGACGAGGGGAGAAAACGTTGAGGCGAGGCTTGCCGAGCCTCAACTGTTTTCTCTCCGAGTCGGATAAAGGCGTCCCATCTACGGCACTAACCTATTATTCTATTTATCCAGTCAATTTAGTTTATATCTTTTTTCATAGACTCATAAAACATACGAATATTGAAATAATTTGCATTGAAAATGCGGTTTTTCGATCAACGGACCTCCCTTTTCATTTCCGTTCTAAAGACGTAAATAATGAGCTACCGCAGAGGAAAATAGTTTGGATACTTACATTACAAGACGGGAAAACGTGCTTGAATTTGAAAAATAAGATCGTTTGAATCGAGAGTCGATATGTTAATTCAAACAGACATGGTTATTATTCTACCGGAGGCTCTACTTTGTCAAATTCGAGTTCCGTCGTCTCGGTATCTATTTTTAGATAGGGCTAACGTCACTCGTCAATGGAACTGAACAGGCTATATTTAGGTCTATGACCATCACCGCCCTTGTAAGAGTTTATTGATCAACGGGAAAACGTGCTTGAATTTGAAAAATAAGATCGCTTGAATCGAGAGTCGATATGTTAATTCAAACAGACATGGTTATTATTCTACCGGAGGCTTCGAGTTCCGTCGTCTCGGTTTCTATTTTTAGATAGGGCTAACGTCACTCATCAATGGAACTGAACGGGCTATATTTAGGTCTATGACCATCACCGCCCTTGTAAGAGTTCATCGATTAACTTATCATGAGAGTGATAAATGTTTTAATGAAGCTTTATTGTATTATTTAATTTTATTTAAAAAAAACGTCAATATGGTAGCATGATAACTATATATACATCTTCCATTTCGCAAACAGTATACATGGCCTGATAGCGTAGTGGTTAAGAAGGTCGCTTATTGTGCAGTCAGCCCCGGTTCGATTCTCACTGATGACGAATCTTTTTTTCTCTCTTTTTCCTTTCTATTTTTTTTTTAAATGACGGTTTGGGTTTTTACTGGGATAGTTAGTGATAATTATCCATATTAAGTGTTTTTCTTTCAATTTAATTTTTGGTAAAACAATTTTGAAGAAAAATTAAAAATAGTTCCTGTTGTAAGAAGAAATTCCTACACCTACTATACAAATAAACCTCTACTGTACATATAAACTTAGGTTTATTATGCTACCCCTTTATTACGTCACTAGCGGCTGTAGTGACGGGATAAATCTGTTTTCCTGCTCCATATTCATGTCAGAAATAATGACATCATGAATAATTACTAGCTGATTTTTTATGATGGCACTTACAGTATACAAGATTTTTTGGTATTGGTAGAAACACCCAAGAGTGAGATCCAT
This sequence comes from Azorinus chamasolen, assembly GCA_963576725.1. Classification (NCBI taxonomy): domain Eukaryota; kingdom Metazoa; phylum Mollusca; class Bivalvia; order Cardiida; family Solecurtidae; genus Azorinus; species Azorinus chamasolen. The sequence continues at coordinate 97,446,113 of OY755240.1, forward strand.
TATGATTTCATAAGCAAACAGAGCAGACTCTGATCCGATTGCTCCTACAGGAGATGTCTAATCTGGGTCTACTCTGCAATTGTGTGAAAAAGTGTTGATATGAAGGAAAGGGTTTAATAAGGTACCCTTCCATTTATCAAGACATTATTGTGCCATATATATTTCAAGTGTTTGAATCACAAATTACGATGTGTGTGTTATTTCAGGTGACTGACATCAGTTTTAACCACGACAGTCGCTGGGTGACAGTCAGCACCCACAGGGGCACAACTCATATATTCCCAATAACACCATATGGAGGTATGAAAAATAATCCTTTACTACATGATTATTCGTGTAAGAAATAATGACATCATGAATATTAATTAGATTAATTTTTAGCTCACCTGGCACAAAGTGCCAAGGTGAGCTATTGGGATGATCCTATGTCCGGCGTCCGGCGTCGTGCGTATGTGCGTCGTGCGTACATGCGGGCGTCAACAATTTACTTAAACATCTTCTTCTCTGGAACTACAAAGCCAAGAGCTTTGATATTTGGTATGTAGTATGATGTAATGGTCCTCTACAAAGATTGTTCAAATTATGTCCCCCGGGCCAAAAATGGCCCCGCCCCAGGGCTTATTAGTTTTTCATAGGAAAATCTTTAAAAATCTTCTTCTCTGAAACTGTAAGGCATAGACCTTTGATATTTGGTATGTAGCATCATCTAATGGTCCTCTACTAAGATTGTTCAAATTATGACCCCTGGGCCAAAAATGGCCCCGCCCCGGGGCTTATCAGTTTTTCATAGGAAAATCTTTAAAAATCTTCTTCTCTGAAACTGTCTGGCATAGACCTTTGGTATTTGGTATGTAGCATCATCTAATGGTCCTCTACTAAGATTTTCAAATTATGACCCCTGGGCCAAAAATGGCCCCGCCCCGGGGCTTATCAGTTTTTCATAGGAAAATCTTTAAAAATCTTCTTCTCTGAAACTGTCAGGCATAGACCTTTGGTATTTGGTATGTAGCATCATCTAATGGTCCTCTACTAAGATTTTCAAATTATGACCCCTGGACCAAAAATGGCCCGCCCAAGGGCTTATCAGTTTTTCATAGGAAAATCTTTAAAAATCATCTTCTCTGAAACTGTAAGGCATAGACCTTTGATATTTGGTATGTAGCATGATCTAATGGTTCTCTACTAAGATTGTTCAAATTATGACCCCTGGGCCAAAAATGGCCCCGCCCCGGGGCTTATCAGTTTTTCATAGGAAATTTTTTAAAAATCTTCTTCTCTGAAAAGGTAAGGCATAGACCTTTGGTATTTGGTATGTAGCATCATCTAATGGTCCTCTACTAAGATTGTTCAAATTATGACCCCCAGGACAAAAATGGCCCCGCCCCAGGGCTTATCAGTTTTTCATAGGAAAATCTTTAAAAATCTTCTTCTCTGAAAATGTAAGGAATAGACCTTTGGTATTTGGTATGTAGCATCATCTAATGATCCTCTACTAAGATTGTTCAAATTATGACCCCCAGGACAAAAATGGCCCCGCCCCAGGGCTTATCAGTTTTTCATAGGAAAATCTTGAAGAAATCATCTTCTCTGAAACTGTAAGGCATAGACCTTCGATATTTGGTATGTAGCATGATCTAATGGTCCTCTACTAAGATTGTTCAAATTATGACCCCTGGGCCAAATATGGCCCCGCCCCGGGGCTTATCAGTTTTTCATAGGAAAATCTTTAAATATATACTTCTAAAATTATAAGGTATAGACCTTTGATATTTGGTATGTAGCATTATTTAATCGTCCTCTACTAAGATTAATCAAAATATGACCCCCGGACCAAAAATGGCCCCGCCCAAGGGCTTATCAGTTTTTCATAGGAAAATCTTTAAAAATCTTCTCCTCCAGAACTGTAAGGTCTAGGCCCTTGATATTTGGTATGTAGCATCATCGAATGGTTTTCTACCAAGAATATTAAAATTATTACCCCTGGGTCAAAAATGGCCCCGCCCTGGGGCTTATCAGTTTTTCATATGAAAAGCTTTAAGAATCTTCTTCTCCAAAACTGTAAGGCAGAGACCTTTAATATTTGGTATGTAGCGCTATCTAATAGTTTTCTACCAAGATTGTTCAAATTATGTCCCCTGGGTTGAAAACTTCCCCGCCCAGGGGCATATCAGTTTTTTATAGGAAAGTTTTTAAAAATCTTCTCTTAAAAATCTTTAAAAGTCTTCTCTGAACTTGTAAGGCATAGACCTTAGATATTTGGTATGTTGCATTATCTAATAGTCCTCTACCAAGATTTTCAAATTATGAACCCCGGATCAAAATTGACCCCGCCCTGGGGCTTAACAGTTTTTCATAGGAAAATCTTTAAGGTCTAGACTCTTTATATTTAGTATGTAGCATCATCTGATGGTTTTCTACCAAGATTTTTCAAATTATGCAATCTGTCATTGAAATCATTAATCTGTTACGAACAGGTGAGCGATTAAGGGCCATCATGGCCCTCTTGTTTATAATGGCATAGGAAGTTTTGGCCATAGCTAAAACTGTTGAATCATATCTATATTATTTCAAAAGCAAACAGAGCAGACCCTGATCAGATGGGTCCTACAGGAGCTGTCTGATCTGCATCTCCTCTGTTTACAAATGCATAGAAAGGTGTAATTATGAAGTAGAGGATGAGATGAGATATCTCCTTTTTGCCATGGCAATAAAATTTCCATGGTTTATATTTTAATACAATCTATATTTATAAAGGGCAGAGACATGCATAAATATTCATTATGTACTGGTAAAAGATGCAGAATATTTTTTAAGTGAAATGGTACAACATAGTTTAATTGTAGATTTCAATAAGTATGTAAGGATAGAATTTGGTATAGCATTTTGGATTATAGGCAGTGCAAACCCTGATTGGAGGGCTCCTGTCAGAAGCTCTTATGTCTAGGGCTACACTGTTTGTAATTGTCAGTTATCTATTTATAACCTCTACTTTATGGAAGTAAGATGTTGCAATGGTGAACCTTTCATGTTTATTTCTATTTTCTTTTTGACATTGTGTTACTTCACTTTTCTAATCCATCTGGCTTACGCTAAGTTGATGGTTCTACCCAGATGTTCTTTTCACAAAACAATGCAATGTTTGTTCTGTACACAAAACCTCTGGAGTCTATTAGCTAGATGTCATGGTATGATTGAAATACTGTTAACCCTCTCCCTGATCTGTATTTAGGCCAAATTTCAATACCTACTGAATATTCATTAACAAAATAGTTATAAAGAAATATGGAAGGTGCAGCATTGTAGACATTTTAGAAAGTAAAGAAACAGATCTATCAAATTCTATTAGCAAACAGAGTAGACCCTGATCAGACGGCTCCTCTAGGAGCCGTCTGATCTGGGTCTACTGTGTTTGCAAATGCTTGAAAACACGTTTATATGAGGGAAAGGGTTAAAGTAATGTAAAACAATTTGAAACACTGCTACAAACAAACAAATAACAATTCTGAAACCCATATCACAATGTCATACAGTTTTAATTGTGACAAGACTTAGGGTTGCAAGTTGTCTCAACAGGATCTAAATTATTTGCATCGGTTATGACAAATCAACCTGACATGTATCACCCAAGATTGTTGAATACTTTGAATGCAGGAAACAAGTGCACTGGCAATTTCAAACACTGTAGAACCAGATAAAATTACTCATAGAAGAGCTGCTAAATAAGGGTCTGTATTATTGGTCATTCAGTATCCCCTAGCAAAGTTTAGCCTTTCCCACTGAAAAATGGACTCTACATTTACACGCTGTTGGACTGTTCCACATTATAAAAATTCAGCATTCAAAGGGTTATAACATACTGATGTAGTAGTGAATATTGAGTAGTGAGTATTGATCTTGATGACTCGGTCTTGTCAAACTTTATTTGTTTGAGACTATTAGCATAATGTGCTATCTATTACCCAGTTTTCTTTGATTTGATGTCAGAGCTTAACCCTTAACCCTTTCCCTCATATAAACATGTTTTCACGCATTTGCAAACATAGTAGACCCAGATCAGACAGCTCCTAGAGGAGCTGTCTGATCAGGGTCTACTCTGTTTGCTAATAGAATTTCAAATATGTGGGAAGTGAGTATATAAGACCTTTGCCAACAGTGCAGACCAAGGTTGAAGGGTTCCAGACCAAGGTTGAAGGGGGGCTCCAGAAGGAGGTCTTTGATCATGTTGTGCACGGATTGTCATAATAATCATATTCTTCAGTGATTAATTTTGATAAACGTTTTTGTTTAGTATTCAAAAAAAGGATGAGCCAGTTCTAATTATTCATCAGATATGAGGAACATGTATAATATATATATATATATATATATATATATATATATATATATATATATATATATATATATATATATATATATCTATGCCTAACTCTCTTTGATTTGGTTTCAGGTCCAATTAATGTTCGTACTCACTGCCAGCCACATATAGTCAATAGAGCAAGTAGATTCCATAAAAGTGCAGGCCTCGAGGATATAGAGCGTTCACCCATCGGGAGAAGAAGCCCTGTACTGTCAACCAGCCCAAGCTCATCAGGTACTAGCGGGGGCATATGCAGGAATAGTGGTTTTTGGCAAATAAATCTTCACTGTTTATTGATATCATCTATTTCCAATTGGCTTGCAGTAGGTCGCTGGTTTTACCCGGATGTTCTTCTGTGCACGAAACACGAATGCAGGAATAGTGGTTTTTGGCAAATAAATCTTCACTGTTTATTGATATCATCTATTTCCAGTTAGCTTGCAGTAGGTCGCTGGTTTTACCCTGATGTTCTTCTGTGCACGAAACACGAATGCAGGAATAGTGGTTTTTGGCAAATAAATCTTCACTGTTTATTGATATCATCTATTTCCAGTTAGCTTGCAGTAGGTCGCTGGTTTTACCCGGATGTTCTTCTGTGCACGAAACACGAATGCAGGAATAGTGGTTTTTGGCAAATAAATCTTCACTGTTTATTGATATCATCTATTTCCAGTTAGCTTGCAGTAGGTCGCTGGTTTTACCCTGATGTTCTTCTGTGCACGAAACACGAATGCAGGAATAGTGGTTTTTGACAAATAAATCTTCACTGTTTATTGATATCATCTATTTCCAGTTAGCTTGCAGTAGGTCGCTGGTTTTACCCTGATGTTCTTCTGTGCACGAAACACGAATGCAGGAATAGTGGTTTTTGGCAAATAAATCTTCACTGTTTATTGATATCATCTATTTCCAGTAAGCTTGCAGTAGGTCGCTGGTTTTACCCTGATGTTCTTCTGTGCACGAGACAATGCTAATTGTTGTATGCACATAAAACCTACGGGGTCTTCCTCCATTTGTGATTTGCTAGAAGTCTTCATATGACTGAAATACTGTTAACCCTGTACTCCATGAATATTTATGTAAGAAATAATGACATCATGAATATTAATTAGATTAACTGTTATAATAATACATGGACACAGGAGGAAGTTTTGGCCTTGGCAGAAAGTGTAGCATCATATCTATATTATATCATAGACAAACAGAGCAGACCCTGATCAGGCAGCTACTTGAGAAGCCATCTGATGTGGGTCTACTCTGTTTGCAAAGGCATAAAAACGCATTTATGGAGTAAAATGTTTAAATGCTTTTGAACGCACATATCCTGTGTGAAAAGAGCGCTATATAAATGTGGTATAATGACAATATTAATAAAGCAGCATAAATCCCAATAGAAAGGATACAAATCACTAATTTAACGTACCCTTGGTACTCTGTAAGTATTCACACACCAAATCTTCCCTCTCCACAAGTTTTTAAAGCTTAATAATTCAAACTTTGATAATTTAAACTAGACTGACATAGTAGCAAATAGTGTAGACCCTGATCAAATGACTATTTCAGGAACCATTTTATCTAGGTCTAAGTTTTTTTCCTAAGTTTGGGGTAATTAGAATAATTAATTTCTAAGCCCATTCAACTGTCTATCTATCTGTGGGTCTGTCCATCTAGACTCATGAGAGTTTGCTGAATGGTTGATCTTCGTGTGAACTTGTGCATTTGGTTATAAATAATGTACACCCAGTAATTCTATATTTACAGTCCTTGCGGTAGGCCATCTCATTGCCATACACTTTTCTAGTTACTATCAGAAAACATAACCTTACAAGAAAACATAACAAGACTATTGAATATTCATACATTTTTGGGTTTCTGTCTTGGGAAAAAGTTTAATTTTTCTTGCAAAAGTTCATGTTGGCTGCATAGCCAGTATATTGTGGGTTTTTGGTAATAATTTGCACTGTTAAATATAAGTGACATTTCTAAGTTTATGATTTCGCATCTTAGTTAAGGAATAATTTACTCATTTGATAGCAAAGTGTAAAGGTTCTGTTTGATAATTCAAAACATTTGTATGTTTATAAATATAACTGAAAAACATATTGTATGCTTTATATACATATCAGTAAAATAATTATGTATTCTTATACAGTCAAATACATTTGGTTTGCTTAAACATATAAGTCAACAGCATTTTATATGCCCATACATATAAGTCTAAAACATTTTATATGCTTATACATATAAGTCTAAAACATTTGGTTTTGTTTGCTTATACCTATAAATCAAGCGTAAGTCTTAAAACATTTAGTTTGCTTATCTTGTATGGTTTCAGGTCAATATGACAGATATCCCACGTTGATACAGCAGAACACACTGAACAACAATATGGGCAACCCTCGCCTTCCCCCTTACCCCCACCCCATCACCATCTACCCCTTGTTCCAGATCAAACAACCTCTTAATGTCGTGTTGAACCCTAGCAACAAAAACCAGAGTCCCAGTCACAGCCCAACAGGTCTCGACAATGTGTATGCAGTCTGTGCTAAATTTAGCTCTCCACGGCTCTGCGTTATTGGCTCCCCAAAACTTGACATGGATAGACGAGGTAAGGCTAACACTGAAACAGGAGCAATCCTGTCATTGTACTATTAACTCATAGACTTCAATAAATACCATTATTCTATGGGTCATTTTTTATACCCCAGCAAACTTGTTTTAGGAGGTATACTTGAATCTACCTGTCCGGCAGGTGGTCTGTTGGTCAGTCGGGTAGGCAGTTGGTCCGTCCATCAACATTTGAACATGGGTAGTTGATGTTGCAAACTCCTCCTTCAGTTTTAAAGTTGTTGAATTTGTATTAGGTGTACATAAAAAACATGAATGGTAGCTGTGCAAGATGCAATTTTCATGTTTTTACCGATAGACATTGCAAAATCGTATCCCCCTGAACTTTGAGTATTTTTTGTCATTTTTTGGGCATGTAGTATGGTTAGACCAGGCCTTGGACCTGGGATCAATGCTGCCATACAGGAGTATTCATCACTTTAAGTGGCAGCTCTTGTTTCATAAGCAAACAGCAGACCCTGATCAGATCTAGGTCTTCTCTGTTTATAACGACATTAAAAGACATTCCTATCAGGTAAAAGATTAGTCACATTCATTGATAATTCTAGTTGAGTAATGGAAGAATTACTAAGTCACGTTGCAAGTCATTGATAACAGTTTTGATGCACTGTTTACATCGTCTTTTCCAGAGGGTGGACGGAGACCTGTGGACTCTTTGTTCATCATGACACAGTCTGGAACCTTAGTGGAGTATGTGCTGGAGCCCAAAGCCAGGGCAGTGCTGGATAAGGCGACTGAAGATTGTACCCTAGATCTGGCTGTGGCTGGGAGAATGCAGTGGAGTCTTCAACGGTATGTGGCATGTGGAAATGCATTGTACACTTATGAAGACAATATTTTGATATAGGAAATAATTCAAATTGGGAAATATCCAGATTGAACCTAATATGTTTAGTGTATTTCTGAGATAAGGTACATGTATTAACTATTTACTCCATAGACACACTTTTAGCACCTTTCCAAAGAGAGTAGACCCATATCAGACGACTCCTGTAGGAGATCTCTGATCGGGGTCTGCTCTGTTTGCTTATGTAAATAATAGATCTATGTCTACAGTTCCTGCTATGGTAAAAATTCCTTTGTTTATGGTGTTTCTTTATAAAACTTCAGCTAATAAATATTCATACATTATTTCTGACATGAATACTTATGTAGTAAAAGGGTACCTAATCAACAGAAAGTTCTGAAAGACTGAAAGAAAGACATGACATATTTGTGAAGCAGTTCTGTGAGTGCAATATAGTAAAACCTGTCTTAACCCTTTCCCTGTTCTATGTTTATTACAAAATTCAATACCTCCTGAATAGTCATGGACAAAATAGTTAAAATGAAATATGGAAGATGGAACATTGTAGTCATTTTAGAAAGAATAGAAACAGATCTATGAAATTCCATTAGCAAACAGAGTAGACCCTGATCAGACGGCTCCTCTAGGAGCCGTCTGATCTTGGTCTACTCTGTTATCATATGTGTGAAAACACGTTTATATGAGGGAATGGGGTAAGTGGTCAACAAAAAGTGATATAATTATAGGTCTGCAAGGCAGGTGATAGCTTAATGGCAGTCAAAAGTAATGCAGAAAGAGATTTCTGCATAACTTTTGCCCTGAATTACGCAACCACCTGCTACTTTAAGATACCTATTTTCAATAGATGAGTGGCCTCTTAGGCCAGGTTATACCGTAGAGGCAAGTTTGCTTGAATTTAATTTGAATGTGATATGTACATGTAGTAACATATATACCCTGTATATTTTGAACACACAAGCTTCTCTTCTCCACAGTGGACATGCAGTCTCCCCTCTCCACTGCTATGTAAAGCTAGATGATTTAATTTTGAACCATTTTAACCCTTTCCTTCATATAAATGTCTTTTCACACATTTGCAAACAGAGTAGACCCAGATCAGACAGCTACTATAGGAGCTGTCTGATCAGGGTCTGCTCTGTTTGCTAGTGGAATTTGAAAGACCTGTTTCTGTACTTTCTTAATGGCTGCAATGTTCCTCCTTCCATATTTCATTATAACTATTTTGTTCATGAATATTCAGTTGCTAGTGAAATTTTGAATAAATATAGAACAGGAAAAGGGTTAATATAGACTGAAATAAGACTGACATAGTAGCAAATAGTGTAGACACTGATCCAACTGCTCCTTTGGGAGTAAACCCCTGTATCTGTTGCTCTGAGTCTATGTAATAAAAATATAAAATAAGGAAATTTATCACTATGACAAACAGTAGAGAATCTGCATCACGTAAGCAAATAGAGCATACACTGATTTACAGTCCTACAGGAGCCATCTGATCTGGATCTACTCTGATGTCCTTATAAGGTAAAGGATTAAGTCACATGACATCTTACCAAATACAAATTGTTTGACTTTTACTGTACATGTATTTAGTCTAAAGTATCCATAGAGACGCCTTTTAATGCCTTTGCAAACGGAGAAAACCCAGATCAGATGGCTAGTATCGGAGACATCTGATCAGATCTGCCCTGTTCGTTTAAAAAGTACTATGGGTCTGATTCTACAGTGACTACTCTGACTGCCAAAACATTTTGTGCCATTATAGAAATTTTATCTAACTAATATTCATGATGTCATTATTTCTTACATGAATATTCATGATGTCGTTCTTTCTTACATGAATACTCATAGAATAAAGGGTTAAACAAAACAGGTAGAGTATAAATTAGGAGAAGTTGAGAGATGAAACAGAAAAAGGGTAAAACCACGCATCCAACTTGATGCATTGTAGTATTTGTACTGTATTTCAGGTTGAAGGCATCACAAGAGTTGAGGCCACCATTGCCTAGCAACAGTCCTTTGCTGTTGGCCAATGAAGCAGTTTTATCCCAGATACCCACTGCAGCAGGTACGACTAATTATACCCCACCCACCCTATGCGCCCAACATAGCTATCAATGATGTTTTTGTATGCCCAGTATAAGTTACTTAAATTTTGACATTTTTTTTGGCTAATCTTAATCTTAATCTCCTGAACAAATGCTATATGCCCGAAAATTAGAACTTGAAAGAATGTTTTCTGCCATTTCTTGGTAGAAGAGACAATAAAGATGTCACACAGCTTATGGTAACCTTTATCCAACTAACCATTACCTAACTTGCATTGGCAAACTGCTTCTATCCAGATGAGATGTCGAGTAACTCGATCTGAACAGGTGGACACTTGGTCAATAGTTCCTATAAAAATTGTTCAAATGGGATTTTAGTTAAAATTGCACCAGATCCAGATCAAAGCAGACTGTTTTCATTTTCTGTTTTAACAGTGTTAACCCTTTCCTTCATATAAAAGCTTTTTCACATACAGTAAAACTTGCCATAACGGTCACCTTAAATGAACGTTCACGTCGTCTTATTGGTCAGTTTGAAATCCTCCCGACGAAAATCAGTCTATAATGCACCTGTTTTAGACGGTCACCTTCCTTCCGCGGCCTGCGGCCACCATATTTCACCCCAAACCCTATATTTCGACCCCATTAGACGGCAAGCAGACAGCCTGGCGGCCAGATTGAAATGTGTGAAAACCCAATACACAGCCAGCTGACACATGTCAAAATGGAGACTACGCATCGTAACTTTCCGACATTACAGAAATCGCCGATCGAAATATCGTGACCGCTTCGGAAACTTCCGTTGTGTCGGGAAAGTGCATAGATTGGCCGCTTCGGTGTTTATCCTTATGTCGGAAGTGAACGAAATAAACCAAGCATTGACCTTGGCCTTAGGGCAAGATTATAATCGATGGCCTGATAATCCTTTCAACTCCTTTACCTGTTAAATATGCAAATATGGGAGTGTTGAGAAGTTTGTCTGCACGTTACCGAATCAAAAGAGATAACATCAAAACAAAATATTTACGCCTTTTCCAAACGTAAGTTCCTCACGTTAGAGAATCGAGTGAAGTGTAGACATGTACATTTGTATTTCCGGATGTGTCGAATGATTCTGCCTGATGTTTATATGAAATTGACAGTACATGTTGTATTTTACCTGTATTTACAAGGATAAAATACATAAACCGGATAAGGCATTAAAGTACATGTAGATATATTTTGCATTTGTCTGACCAAACAGAAAAACCTCCCAAAATATCCACCCTTGATTAAGTGGTCACCTCACTTAAGCGGTCAATTTGGCCGCTTCCCTTGACTAGCTGCTTAACACAGGTTTTATTGTATTTGCAAACAGAGTATACCAAGATCAGACGGCTACTATAGGAATTTGATAGGCCTTTTTCTTTACTTTCCAAAATGTCCACATTGTTCCATCTTCCATATTTCATTATAGCTATTTTGTCTGAATATTCAGTAGGTATTGAAATTTGAAATAAACATACAGGGAAAGGGTTAAGGGTTAAGTGAGATGCCTTTTTGTCTCTTTGATCTTGGTTTTCACTGTTTTCATCTGATAAACTCATTCTCTTTACTCTCTAAGGGTGAATCTGCTTTTCAGTTAAATAGTACTGTACTCTTTCATTCTGTTTTTGTTTCAAGATTTGTGCGACCATATTGGACTGACCAGGCAAGACTCCAAGGACAGTCTGTCCTCTGACCACAGTAACAAGGACGATGATGAGCAATGGCTGTCACAGGTCAGTACAACCATGGAAAATAACCGTTATCTTCTGTACAGACAGCTGTCTACTCAAACTTCCATCTGCATTTTAATACCCCCCAACCCCACCCCCACAAAATTATGGAGTGATATAGGAGTCACTATGTCAGTTGGTCCGTTGTTTTTTCTTGTCCAGGCTATTTCTTAGCAACTACAGACAGAATTTGAATGAATCTTTATGAGTAGCTTCATGATCAAGAATAGATGCACACCCCTTACAATGCACACCCCTTACAATGCACACACCTTACAACCTTCTTTTTAGATGATTTTTCACAGAGTTAAGGCTCCTTTGATTATTACATACTCTGACCAACACTTTACTAGTTAACTTCTGACTCATTCAAGCAAAATACAGTAGAGCCTGTCCTAAGCGGCCGTACATTTATTGAAAATAGGAGTCTTAAAAAGCAGGTGGTTGCTTAATGCAGGTCATAAGTAATGCAGAAAGCTCCAGTAATAGCTATCTGCATGTTGATCTGCCTTTCAAACCCATAATTAGACCTCTCTTTAGCTTGACTATTCGAAGAATAGTGGAGCTATCATACTCTCCCGGCGTCGGTGTTGGCGTCCGCGTCACACCTTGGTTAAGGTTTTTGTTAAAGTCCACTTTTTGCCTCTACCCTTTGGAATAAAGCTTTCAAACCTGGAACCTTCATCTGTAGACAGGAGTGCATAACTCTGTCAACCATTTTGACAGAATTATGTCCCTTTTTAACCTAGAATATTTGGTTAAGGTTTTTGTTAAAGTCCACTTTTTGCCTCTAACCTTTGGAATAAAGCTTTGAAACTTGGAACACTTATTCACCACTACAACCTCCATATGTAGGCAAGAGTACATAACTCTGTCAATCATTTTAACAGAATTATGACCCTTTTTAACTTAGAACTTTTGGTTAAGGTTTTTGTTAAAGTCCACTTATTTACATAACCCTTTGAGATAAAGCTTTAAAACTTGGAACACTTGTTCACCATCACAAACTTCATCTGTAGGCAACAGAACATAACTCTGTCAAGCATTTTGACAAAATTATATACCTTTTTAAGTTAGAATTTTTCCATTTGTTTGCATAACCCTTTGAGATATAGCTTTTAGATTTGGATCACTTGTTTACCACCACCAGAATTATGGCCCTTTTTAACCTAGAATATTTGGTTAAGGTTTTTGTTAAAGTCCACTTTTTGCCTCTAACCTTTGGAATAAAGCTTTGAAACTTGGAACACTTGTTCACCACTACAATATCCATCTGTAGGCAAGAGAACATTACTCTGTCAAGGATTTTGACAGAATTATGACCCTTTTAACTTGTAAATTTTGGTTAAGGTTTTTGGTAAAGTCCACTGATTTACATAACCCTTTGAGATAAAGCTTTGAAACTTGGAACACTTGTTCACCATCACATGCTTCATCTGTAGGCAATAGTACATTACTCTGTCAAGCATTTTAACAGAAATTATTGGCCTTTTTGCTTAAGTTTTTCTCTTTCATTAAAAAGTTCAAAGAGATTCTACATCCTGAATACTATTAAAGATATTTTACTGAGACTTTGATTACTTGCATCTAGTATCATTGGACACTATTTTAGTCCACTATCAAGTATTTTTACACTAACAATTCTGAAAATAGTCGAGCGTGCTGTCCTGTGACAACTCTTGTTGATGGTTGTTTAAGACAGGTTCTTCTGTAGAAGCTTTACCAAGTGTCCTATACAGACATCAAGTTAGTTGGGTTCTGATCTAGATCTTGGCATTTAACAGAAGCCATTCAGGCTTAACCCATTACCTCATAGGCTATTTTTATATACAACTTCTTTAATACCCTTTCCCTGTTCTGTGTTTATTCAAAAACCTACTGAATATTCATGGCCAAAGTAGTTATAATGAAATATGAAAGGTGGAACATTGTCGCCATTTCAGAAAGTAAAGAAACAGATCTATCAAATTCCATTAGCAAACAGAGCAGACCCTGATCAGAAGGCTCCTGCACGAGCCGTCTGATCTGGGTCTACTCAGTTTGAAAATGTGTGAAAACACGTTTATATGAGGGAATGGGTTAAATAATTCTACCGAAAAGGAGCATTAACTAGAGAAAAGGAAAATTTTAGAATTTTGTAGTTTGAAACCATTGTGATAAATAGAGCATTTGCTCCTATATGAGCAAAGTTTAATGCTCTATTTATCACAATGGTTTCACAGAGTGAATTTTACAGTCGTCAAAAGTCTTCATTATGGGGGAATGGGTTAAATAGCTAAGTAAGAGGTATGTAGGACTTGTGAATAGTGTGGATGCATTTTGATACGATCCTCAATAGAAATGGTATAACGATAATAAACGATGATCAATGTTTATTTATAACATAGACCAACACTTTCATAAGATTTAACCCTTTACACCATGAATATTCATGTCAGAAATAATGACTATGAATATTAATAAGTTGATTTTATATTGGCATCATTTTTACTATGCCAGAAGCTGTTATTTCATAAGCAGACAGAGCAGATTCTGGTCAGATGGCTTTTACAGGAGTTATCTGATCTGGGTCTACGGTGTTTGCAAAGATGCCAAAAGATGTCTAAAAAATGAAATGAATGCTTCAAGTTTGGAAAACAGATGGAAATGTACATTTATATCAGAAACATTATGATTTCACCCTAAAACTAGGTGTTTCTTTCAAAATGCTTTCAATGTATATGTTATCTAAAGCACTTGTTACACAGACCAAGAGTGTGGTACATATTATGTGCAGTTAGCACTGTTAGCCTTTGTTACTGAAGTGAAAACACTCTTTGTTTGACCCTTTGCTTGTTTACATGTAATAAATATTGACACCATATTCTTTTAGCTGGATTTTTATTATAATGGCATATATAAACAGGGTGTTTTGTTACTGGTTAGAAAGTGGAAGTCAAAATATATGTAGTGCCAAATTGAATAATTTAGCTTTACAAACTGGTATATAGGGGGTATTGGGTGTATAAACTGGTATAGAGGTGTATAAACAGGTATAGAGGGGGTATTTGGTGTATAAACTGGTATATAGGGGATATTGGGTGTCTAATCTGGTATAGAGGGGATATTGGGTGTATAAACTGGTATAGAGGGGAGATTGTGTGTATAAACTGGTATATAGGGGATATTGGGTGTACAAACTGGTAAAGAGGGGAGATTGTGTGTACAAACTGGTATAGAGGGGAGATTGGGTGTATAAACTGGTATATAGGGGATATTGGGTGTACAAACTGGTATAGAGGGGAGATTGAGTGTATAAACTGGTATATAGGGGATATTGGGTGTACAAACTGGTATAGAGGGGAGATTGGGTGTATAAACTCGTATATAGGGGATATTGGGTGTATAAACTGGTATATAGGGGATATTTAGTGTACAAACTGGTATAGAGGGGAGATTGGGTGTACAAACTGGTCTAGAGGGGAGATTGAGTGTATAAACTGGGATATAGGGTGTATAAACTGGTATAGAGGGGAGATTGGGTGTATAAACTTGTATATAGAGGATATCGGGTGTACAAACTGGTATAGAGCAGAGATTAGGTGTATAAACTGGTATAGAGAGGAGATTGGGTGTATAAACTGGTATAGAGTGGAATTTGGGTGTACAAACTGGTATAGCGGGATATTGGGTATACAAACTGATGGAGAGGGGAGATTGGGTGTACAAACTGGTATAGAGCAGAAATTATGTGTACAAACTGGTATAGATTGGAAATTAGGTATACAAACTGCTATAGAGCGGAAATTAGGTGTACAAACTGGTATAGATTGGAGATTCGGTGTACAAACTGGTATAGAGCGGAAATTTGGTGTACAAACTGGTATAGAGTAGAAATTAGGTGTACAAACTGGTATAGAGTGGAGATTGGGTGTACAAACTGGTATAGAGTGGAAATTTGGTGTACAAACTGGTATAGAGTGGAGATTGGGTGTGCCAACTGGGTAAAAGGGAGATTGGGTATACAAACTAGAAGGGGGTTGGGTGTCAGTGTTGGGTTACAGTTTCTTTTATGGTCAAAAATACCCTTCTTCATATGCGCCTTCATGAGCCAGTATTTCTTTCATGAATATTCATGGAATAAAGGTTAAACTGATGAACCAGTTCACTTTTAAATTTCAGTGTTTGAAGAGTTAATATGTATCAGTTTTCTGTTTAAAATGAAATCTGAGACACTTCTCTTTATAATGTGTTTACAGGTGGAGATTATCACACACGCAGGTCCCCACAGGAGACTTTGGATGGGTCCCCAGTTCTCGTTTAAGACGTACCAGGAGAACACCACAGTCCTCTCTTCAAACTCCTCAGCCCTGCTGTCTCAGAGCCCAGAAACTAACCTCGGAGCCATGGATATTACTGGAGACGAAGGCGACCTTGAGAGTTTAAAGTAAGAAAACCACTACACTCATACCAACACCCTTGTTACCCAAGCACTCAGACAGTCAGACAGACTGACAGACAGACAGACAGTCTGACAGACAGACAGACTGATAGACAGACAGACCAGACAGACTGATAGACAGACAGACAGTGCAGTTTGAAGGAGCAGAGTGATCAGGGTCTTCAATATTTTCTACTGTGAAACATGGAAGGTAGAATATTGTAGCTGTTTTAGAAAGAAAAGAAACAGGTCTATCAAATTCCATAATAGCAAAGAGAGCAGACCCTGATCAGATGGCTCCTAATCTGGGTTTACTCTACTTGCAAATGCATGGAAATGCGTTTATATGAAGGAAAGGGTTTGAACAGGGCAAAAGTAATGTAGAAAACCCTTATAATAAGCTACCACCTATGTTAAAGATCCATAACTAGAATTTATTCAGAGTGAAACATTATTAATACTCTGGCTGGAGATTTTGAAATATTTTGCTGGAGTTTCTAATCATTCTCAAACATCTGATTGTTCTGAATGACCAAGATCAGCATATTTTCCAAATTTGGGTTGTAGTATTCTCAGTTCTATAATAGCTGGCAATGTTGTAGTGTTTTCTACATTCTAGTGTATGCCAAACCAAGCAGACACTGTGGACATTTTACGAACCAATTTTTGAAACTGACATGCATGTTTTGTCTGCATATACATGTATATTGTAGATGAGCTTCATTGTTGTCACAGTTGATCATGCAGTATAGACCCTTACCATAACCACGATGCCAGTTTGTACACATAGAGATGTATATTGTAGATGAGCTTTGTTGTCACAGTTGATCATGCGGTATAGACCCTTTACTAAAGGTTGAATCATAGCCAGGATGCCTGATCAGGGTTTATACTGTTTGATTTTTGTAAGCATCTCATTTCATTTTCAGATAGTAAAACTGAAATAATCATGATTATACTGGTGTTCAGAGGTGCAACAGTGGATTCTTACTTGATACTCTGTGTGTTGACAAACCTGTAGGATCAAATCTGCATAACACAGACCAGACCCTGATCAAATAGCTCCTACAGTCTGTATAACACAGACCAGACCCTGATCAAATAGCTCCTACAAATCTGTATTACACAGACCAGACCCTGATCAAATAGCTCCTACAAATCTGTATAACACAGACCAGACCCTGATCAAATAGCTCCTACCAATCTGTATAACACAGACCAGGCCCTGATCAAATAGCTCCTACAAATCTGTATTACACAGACCAGACCCTGATCAAATAGCTCCTACAAATCTGTGTAACACAGAGCAGACCCTGATCAAATAGCTCCTACAAATCTGTATAACACAGACCAGACAGATCAGACCCTGATCAAATAGCTCCTACAAATCTGTATAACACAGACCAGACCCTGATCAAATAGCTCCTACAAATCTGTATTACACAGACCAGACCCTGATCAAATAGCTCCTACAAATCTGTATAACACAGACCAGACCCTGATCAAATAGTTCCTACAAATCTGTATAACACAGAGCAGACCCTGATCAAATAGTTCCTACAAATCTGTATAACACAGAGCAGACCCTGATCAAATAGCTCCTACAAATCTGTGTAACACAGATCAGACCCTGATCAAATAGCTCCTTCAAATCTGTATAACACAGACCAGACAGATCAGACCCTGATCAAATAGCTCCTACCAATCTGTATAACACAGACCAGACCCTGATCAAATAGCTCCTACAAATCTGTATAACACAGAGCAGACCCTGATCAAATAGTTCCTACAAATCTGTATAACACAGAGCAGACCCTGATCAAATAGCTCCTACAAATCTGTATAACACAGAGCAGACCCTGATCAAATAGCTCCTACAAATCTGTATAACACAGAGCAGACCCTGATCAAATAGCTCCTACAAATCTGTGTAACACAGACCACACCCTGATCAAACAGCTCCTACAAATCTGTATAACACAGACCAGACCCTGATCAAATAGCTCCTACAAATCTGTATAACACAGACCACACCCTGATCAAATAGCTCCTACTAATTTGTATAACACAGACCAGACTCTGATCAAATAGCTCCTACAAATCTGTATAACACAGACCAGACTCTGATCAAATAGCTCCTACAAATCTGTATAACACAGACCAGGCCCTGATCAAATAGGCCCTATAAATCTGTATAATACAGAGCAGACCCTGATCAAATAGCTCCTACAAATCTGTATAACACAGACCAGGCCCTGATCAAATAGGCCCTATAAATCTGTATAACACAGACCAGACCCTGATCAAATAGCTCCTACCAATCTGTATAACACAGACCAGACCCTGATCAAATAGCTCCTACAGTCGGTAAAACTTGTGTTTTCTTTCCTGTTGTACTACCAAACAATATTGAAGGTTTTCTTTACTGGAATTATGAACCAAACGGTTTCTACTCTTTTTGATTGTTAGGGTCCAGCCAACTAGATCTAACCCTGTTACCATGCCAACCACTAGACCAGCTTACAGACGTCTGTCAGGCAGCGACAGTAGTCCATCGCCAGGACTGGGCCAGATAACCCCTCTCATGATTGAGGCTGGTAAGTTTGATGGTACACGTAGTGTATTTACTCTTTCAGATGGCTCATGTGTTGTGGAATTAAATAGATCTGATTCTACGTTTTTTCCAGAGCCAAAGCTTTTCGTTTTTCATATATCGTTATAAATACTGTACTAATTAATATTCATGCATGCATTACTTCTTACATGAATATTCATGGATTAAAGAGAATATGATTGATTGCGTTGGTTTGAGTTTGTTCATTGAGGTATTGCCATAGCCAAGGTGTTTGCATAGTTGGGTTTCTTATTTTTAGTCGTATAACACGTATGTTAGTTTGATCACTGAATCTACATATGTAAACCCAACTTTATCAAAATTAGTACAGCTATTCATCATCTGACAGCACAAATGCCATAACCTGTTCAAGGGGTTGATTTGTTTATGTACGTTGCATATTGACAGAGTAATGTCCCTTTGAAAGATTTAAAAAATGTTTTGATGACAGATTAGCGGCTATTTCTTTTTGTTTCTATAGAAGTTTTTTATGAGAAGTATATTACACCTACTGGTTATAAATTTGTTTTCATTATAACCCTTTACCTCATAAATATTCATGTACATGTATATAATTTCATAAGCAAACATCAGATCTTTACCAGACCCATCTCGTCTGGGTCTACTGTGTTTACAAAGAATTCAGAAGGTATATCTAAGGAGTAAAGGGTTAGAACACAAACCTTTAGCACTCAGTGCAGTTTCTAGCCACCTTGTATATGTAAACTTTGACTATCATTCATTTTAGAAACATGTAGCAAAGTATAAATCATGGTGAGATGCCACATATCTTGATGTCTCAATTGGATTCAGGCTGTTTACAAGTTTTTATTTTCTTATTTATATTGAAAAGCTTATCAAATGATTTCCATAGGATACCATTGTAAAAAATTTGTAGACCAAACATTTTTTCATGACCTGTTTTACAGCAAGATTTTATGGACAAATGATTTAAACCGTATGCTCCATATACAAACTTTTTTTACATATTTACAAACAGAGTAGACCCAGATCAGAGGGCTGCTGTAGAATCTGTCTGATCATAGTATGCTGTGTTTGATTATGGAATTAATTGATTTTTATTTTTCAGTTACTACCATAGGCAAAAATTCCGGTGTTCATGTTTGTTTAGAGTTGTAATTGTGTATGAAATATACTTTATTGAGGGCCTCGGGGGTAGATTAGTCTTTTGACTAACCGAGCTACCCTCGTTAAATAGTGTTTCATTCATTCATTGACACATGGTGCAAACGGAACGGATCCATGTAGGAAACTTCCCACAGAAGTTTCTCGCTTGTTTCAGTTCTATTTGAAACTTTGTTTATGTAGTTTGCATATAAGTATGCTGATTTCATTTTGCGTTATTGAAATGGTTTAGCATAATATCTGCATTGGACACATTATTTATTATGTTCTATGATTGTTATTTTGCATATAAATGTATGAAATGTACTGATTACAAGGCCTCGGGGTAGATTTAACCATTAGGCTAATCGAGCTAGCCTCATTAAATAAAGTATTTTAGCATTCATTCATTAATTTAGATTAATTGAGTTACTCTCTAGCCTTTCATTCATTCATTCAATTCGTCATAAACCTTGAGCATACAGTTTTGATCCAGATGAGACGTTGAATAATTCAACGTCTCATCAGGATCAATTAGTTTACACTCTAACTGCATTTTTCTAATTTTGAAGCAGATGACCCTTTATCTTAACTAAAACTGAGCAAAATATTTTCTCTTATTATAGTATTGACAGCGTGGGTAAATGACGTCACAAATATGTGGTTTTGATAGCGCATGCATTCATCCACCTGAATCGGGGTCAAATGGCATTTATGTATTTCATTTGAGCATCAGTTAAGTTAGATCCAACTATTTGGATGCTAGTGGCAAATCAAAACTATGATAACATATTGGATCTAGATTAGATGCCAAGTTACTCGACGTTTGATAAGGATCCAAATGCGTGTCCTTGAACAATAGATCTACAAATTGAAGCAGACAACAATTTTTAATTATACAGACGCAACATTACTTAGCAAGCAATGAGTTCATTTCTGAACATTGATTTCTTGTGCATATATATACATCTGTGTTTTACTGTTTTGTATTTTATATGAACTGATTTTGTTTGAGGGCCTCAAGGTAGATTAGTCATTATGACTAATTGAGCTACCCTCGTTAAATAAAGTCTTTCATTCATTATTTCATTCATTCATTCATTTTCATTCATTCATTCATTCATATGCCATTATTAAAAATCATGAAATTAATAATTAAATCATTATTTATACATTGTACATGGATATTCATAGAGTAAAGGGTTAATACCATGTAGCTTGGACAATTGCTGTTAGCTGTATGCCAATTGGAGGGTAACCCTTTCCTTCATGTAAACACTTTTTCATGCCTTTGCAAACAGAGTAGATCCAGATCAGACAGCTCCTGTATGAGCCATCTGATCATGCTCTACACTGTTTATGTAATTATAATAGATCTGGTATGAAATTATAATAGATAAGATGTACAGTTTCTACTAACACCGAAACATCCTGTATACATAATTATGCAGTTATAAAAATTAAAAAAAAATTAAAAAATTCATGATGTCAATATTTCTCACAAAAATATTCAACAGGGAAAGGTTTAAAGCTGAATTGATTGAACATGCAAAGATTTACTGATGATCTCCCTTTGTACTGTAGGCAGTTTTGATCAGTCTCCACATTTACTGATGATCTCCCTTTGTACTGCAGGCAGTTTTGATCAGTCTCCACATTTACTGATGATCTCCCTTTGTACTGCAGGCAGTTTTGATCAGTCTCCACATTTACTGATGATCTCCCTTTGTACTGCAGGCAGTTTTGATCAGTCTCCACATTTACTGATGATCTCCCTTTGTACTGTAGGCAGTTTTGATCAGTCTCCACATTTACTGATGATCTCCGTTTGTACTGTAGGCAGTTTTGATCTTACTGATGATCTCCCTTTGTACTGCAGGCAGTTTTGATCAGTCTCCACACTTACTGGATGTGTACAGTAATTGGACTGAGTCAACTGTGGAGAAACAGCCCCGTAGCAGTGATGACCTGGAAGAGGATAGACTGAAACAGACTCTCGCTGATGCCATGGTGGAATCACCAATCAAAGACATTGACAAGCTTTCTTTGAGACAAGGTGAGTTCTTGATTATAATACATATCCCTTATAATAATGATGAGAAAGAAGTATTCCAGGATTGGTTTAAGTATTGTTAAAATATAGTTAAAGTTTTAGGAGAGGTATATTCTCTAAAAAAGTTATCAATATGCTTACAATGGAAGCAGTTTGTTTCTACATATACAGTAGAACCTGTTTTAAGTGGTCATCAAAAAGAGGTGTATTTATGGGTCTGTAAGGCAGTTGGTAGCTTAATGCAGGTCTAAAGTAAAATAGTGCTCTGCATTAAGCAGCCACCTGCTTGTTAACCCTTCGCTTGCTAATCACGTCAATATACCTACCTGTAAATAGTGAAGACCCAGATGAGACAGCTCCTGCAGGAGCCGTCTCATCAGGGTATGCACTATTTACAAGTTGATTGTGCAACCAGTGCACTCCACAGCAGTGGTTGCACAGCGCAATACTTGTACACAGTGAAGAGATATGTAATTATACAACAGGGCATGGGTAAAGAAGGGGAAATGTATTTTAAAATTCAGCAAGCGATGGTTAAGATTCCTGTGGTCAATACATGAATGGCAGCTTAGGACAGGTTCTGCTGTGAAATAAAGAAAAATCTCTCTAAAGTGACCACCAAAAATAGATCTAATTCTGGGTGTTAAAAGCAGATGGTAGCTTAATCCAGAATGAAAGTTATTCTGAAAGGTCTCATGAGATCTGTCTGTATTACTCTGCATTTGCAATAAGCAGTCAAGTGTATACCTTTACTCGATAGATTTGATTCCTTTTCAAAAAGAGTAGACCTAGATCAGCTTGCTCCTGTTGGAGCCATCTGATCAGGATCTGCTTTATATACTTAAAAAATAATAAAGATCTGATTCTACAATTTCTGTTTTGAAAAATCCCCTTTTTGACAAAGTGCCATTATACTACATGTATTATTTATGATCATGAACTTAGATGGAGTAAAGTGTTGTTAAAGAACCCCATTGCTTATTCATTAACTGTTAACCTGATACAGATGTATTTTGAATGCCTTGGCAGACAGTAGACCGGGATTATACAGCTCCTGGAGAAGCTGTCTGATAAAGGTCTGCTCTGTTTGCTTACAGAATAATACAGATTTAAGTCTAAAGTTTTCTGCCATGGCTACAGACTCCTGTGTCACTAAAGAGAGATTCTATTGCATATGAGAGAACAAAAAATATATCTGGTGTACAATAAAACACCTCCAAACTGGACGTTCAATAGTATCAGTATCAGTCTTGGAGACAGGTGGCAGCTTAATGCAGGGTGAAAGTTTTGCCCTGCATTAAGCTGCCACCTGTCTAAAAGTATCTAAATTCTGCTCCACTCGTATTCCTGTTTAGAGGAGAACACATATCAGAAGTAAAGCAATTCATGGAATACTTTTTCCTTTGAAAGTTTGCTGTTGTACCTTTTGTAGACTATACCTATATACATTTCTTTCTTTAGATATCTCTAACTAGCTATGTAATGATACAGTATTGTTTGTCTTTAGCTTGTGGTAGTTTTTATATCTTTTGGTACTCTTTTCTTCATGTTCTTATTGTTGCTACTTGCTCGGTATCTTTTGTATGCTATGAATTTCATAATTGCATGCAGGGTGATGGATAAACATAGACACTAGGGTGATACAGAGGTGGTTAAGATAGATATTTCAGAAACTTTCTCTTTTTCTCTCTTTCCTGTGGTTTAAAGTTAATACCAAGTACTGCTTCCCAGTTAAACAATACATGTAAATAGATGTGATTAAAGAAACCTCACAACCCACATAGCCTGAAACAGTAGAACCTGTCTATAGCAACCATATAATGAATAAGCATGGTGGTCTTTAAGAGCAGGTGCTTGCTTAATGCAGGATGAAAGTCATGCAGAAAACTCCTAGAGGAGCTTACTGTATGACTTCCGTCCTGCATTAATATGTCACCTGCTCTTATAGGCCTAGAATTAGACTTAGTTTGGGTGGTTACTGTAGACAGGTTTTACTGTAGCTGTGATAAAAGTAACCTCACTACCCACTGCCTGATACATCCTCAAACCTTGTGTTTATGTCCCATGTAATCAATTATCACAAAATCAACCCCTTTGTTTAATACTAGACATAACCAGATCCTGTGTGACAAGTGGCAAGAAAAAGAATAGACCAGGTGTCCAGAAAGATGCTAAAGAACAGAAACCTCATGAAAAGGTTGTGAAGTTGGAGGAGGTATCAAGAGAGATGAACAACAAGAAAGAAACAGGGGACTTGATTGAAGATAAGAAAGCAGCTATATTAGAAACAACTAAAGGTAACAAAAAAGCATCCAGACAAAAGACAGATGGAAAAGGTAAGACCAGTAGAACAGTTCAGATTAAAGAAACAAGAAAACTAGATGATGTGGAAAAACCATCAACTTCATTTGCTACAGAAATATCAGCAGCCGAAGTACAGACAAAAGTTGTCAATAAGCCTGATAAAATTAGCAGAAGTGATAATAGTACTACTACCCCTAGTCAAGTAAGTGTCCATTCAAGCAGAGACGAAAGAAAGCTGAAAGTGAACTTTGTGGAATCTGAGAAAGAAAAGGGGGAAATGGGAAAATCAGAGGCTGGCAAAAAGACTAGTTCTTCCAAAGATAAACAGTCGAAAGAAGTTGAAAAATCGAATGAGGGGTATGATAATTCTAAAGAAGAAACTTCAGTAGAGCTAAACAAATCTGTAGATGCAGGTAATGCAGAGGCAGTGGTTGATAATGACAGGGATGAACATTCTTTGCAGGCCAGAAAGTCTCCAAGTCAACATCACGTCATAAAAGGCAAAGAAGACAGAAGAGATGAAAGCCATTTGCAGACCAAGAAAATACCAAATGATATGAAACATCTAAAAGAAAGTAGCGTAGGGAAGGATGGGGCAGACAAAGTCAAGTCAAAATCTGCAAGAAAGAAACTCTCAGATTCTTACTTTGTAGCTGATGATTCAAAAACAAATCCTCTTGAAAAAAGTATGGAAGATTTGAGCATAGAAGAAGATCTCAGACTAACAACAAATACCAATAAATCGTGTCATATGTCTTCTGTCTCAAGAAATGATTGTATTAGGGAGGATACGGTGCATGAAGCTAAGCAAACTGAAGCAACTATATCAGATGTAGAAAATAAAATTGAGGCCAATTCTCCAAGCTGTAGTGGAAGCAAAACAAGTTCCCAAATAAGTGATAAGAGAGATACAAGCAAAGATCCTTCTACTACTAGTTGTGAACCCCACATATCTACACTAGAACTTCCAAAAGAGCCAAGCTTGGAAAAAGAATCCAGTTCTGATTGTTTCCAAAATGTTAAAGATAAGAAAAAGAAGAAAAAGAAAAATGGAAAGAAATCTGAAATAATAAAAAAGGAGGAGGAAGTTAACAATCATAGAGAGAAAGTGTCTGATGCAAGTGAACATAAACAAAACATAAATGAAGATAAGGTTATTGATGCATTGACAGATGAGTCTAAGACAAAGGAGAAATGTGCAGAAAAAGAAAATGTTGGAGAAATGTGTGAAGAAGATGGTGGTTCAAAGTCAATTGATTCAGATACAGACACTTTGTCAGAAATGACAGTGAAGAGGACAACAGAAGAAACTGACAAGAAATCTGTGTTGGATAATAACAGCAACAATAAAGTATTAAATGAAGATGATACAAATAGTATAGCATTGTCTTCAGAAAAGGAAGGAAAGTCTACAAAGATTGAAGAATCTCAGCTAGGGAAGAAGGACGGTTCACATCCAACTTTGACTGGAAAAGTAGGAGATGAATCTGAAAATATGATTGTTGTGAGAACCAAAAAGAAGAGGAAAAAGAAAACAAATATGGAAGAATCTCAGTACTTTGATGCAACTGATGATATCAAAGAGCAAAGTCAGAACAGTGGAGCAACTATTGAGATTCTTGACAGCAAGGAAAGCCATATTCAAAACTTGGAGAATACATATATTGAGCCGAATGACTGCAAGATAGGCGAAAATCAAGACAGGTGTACTATTAATAAAACTGACAATGAAGAAGAGGATAATCAAGCCAGTGAATGGAAAGTGACAACTGAAAGAAGAAAAGGCCAAAAGCAAACCAGGGAAAATATTGTGATAACTGACAGTAAAAAATGCCAAAATCAAGACAGTAGTGAGACAACTAATAGTAGGAAAGGTCAAAATCAAGACAGGCAGGTTATCATTAAAAAGGACACCATGAAAGAACAAAAGCTAGACAAAGAAGGTATTGATATAATGGATAACAAACATGACCAAATTCAGGATAGGGAGAGTACCGAGACAACTGACAATAAGAAGGGTCAAAATCAAAACAGAAACCATACTGAGACAACTGATTGTAAGAAAGGTCAAAATCAAGACCTAGAAAGTATTGAACTAATTGACAGTAAGGAAAGACCAAAGAGAGATAGGGAGACTATACATACAGCTGACAGCAAGCTAGCCTCAAATCAAGAAAGTCAGAGTTGTAGCAAAGCTAACAGTGAGAAAAGCAAATATCAAGACAGGCAGAGCTTTAGTAAAACTAATGGCAAGAAAGGCCAAAATCAGCACGAGGAGGATATTGAGACGATAAACAGCAAGAAAGGTGCAGATCAAAGCAGTGAGGGAACTGAGAAAACTGGCAAAAAGAAATACCAGATTCAAAGTGGGCAGAATACTAATAAAATTGACAGCAAAACACATATAGACAAAAATCAAGACATTCAATGTATTGAGACAGTTAGCAACAAAAAAGAAGTAGAAGGCTTGCCAAAGCAAACTAACTCAGCTGTAGTTATATCTCCTGACAAAAGTAGTGTAGAACTCAATGTAAATGAAACTGAAAGGACTAGACTCAGTGAAACTAGAATTGATAATGAGATCAAATCAAAAGATGTGGTGCAGCATAAGGAGGCTGACAAGGGGCTTTGTGAAGATGAAATGTTTGTTGTGAAGAGCAAACGTAAGAAAAAGAAGAAAAAGGGTGGGATGGAGGAATCTGTTTATGATGTGAAGATAGATGACAGTAGTATTCAAGAGAATGAAAGTTCTGTTTATTTAGAGGCTACAGCTTTTCTTCCATCCATAATAACAGACAATGCTAGTGAGAAATCTTCCAATACTAAAATATATAATGACTTTACAGAAAATGATCATGCTAACGTTAAGGAGGCTATTGGTGATGCTGCAGAGTTGAACAGGGGAGAAATTGAAACCGCTATTGAAGATGAAGGACGGATCAGTACAACTCAAGCCAGCTGTGAGGACATGGATTCAGATATAACTGTTTTGAGCAGAAGCATCAGGACCCCAGCTGCTGATAGTGCATCATCTTGGGAAACAGCTGCAATGGGTGATATCGATGAAGATTCCAAAGAGGAGTCAGCAGATATTCCAATAAAGTCACACATGAAGGAGGCAAGCTCTTGTGAAGGAATGGATGTGGCTAGTGGAACTTCCCTGACCAACAATTCAGACAGAAGTTCTGAAGAAAGAGATGCTGAATCCAAGACTGAGAACAGCTCAGAGAGAAGTTCTGAAGAAAGAGAAACGAAAACCAAAGCAGATTCACAAAAGTCTGATGGAAAGAACAAAAAGAAGAAGAGGAAAAATAGGAAATAGTAATAGATTGTTGTATAACAGCAAGAACTGTTTGTCAGAATCTAAAAAGGAAGTCTTTATCGGATGAAACTCCCAAATAGTTTTGATAAAAAATGTGATAATTTTATCATTTTAAGTTATAAATGGATTAAATAATTTTGAGAGATTTAAAAACTAGAAAGAAAAGAATGTTTAGGACCTTCTACTAGGATAAAAAGCAAAACAGTTTGTAATGAGACATATCAATATCTTACCGATGGTTTTTAGCAAAGCAGTAGAACTACATTGTACTAGAATCTACTGAAGTTATTCACTATCTACTATTTGTACTTTGTCAGTATTGATAGTTTTTTAAACGTTGAATGGGTAAAATGAGTGTGCCCTTATTTGCAAACAGTGAAGCCTCAGATCAGAATGTTCTAAATGAATCTTCTTATCAGGGTTTGGTATGTTTGTCTTTCAAAATTATCGAGCAAATTTAAATCTTTCCTCCATGAATATTCTTGTAATAGATAATGACATCATAAATATTGAATAGATTAATTGTTATTGTAGCACATGAGCAAAGAAATTTTCGCCATGGCAGAAACTGCAGAATCAGAACTACATTATTCCATAAACAAACAGTGCAGGCCCTGATCAGACGGATCCTATAGGAGCTGTCTGATATGGGTCTACTGTTTGCAAAGGTGTAGAAAGGGGTATTTATGGAGGAAAGGGTTAAACTTATAACAGTGATAAGCTGTTCCATTATGAATATCTGTGTTCAAAGGTGTTCAAAAATCCTTTCAACACTGAGTTTTCAAATGAATTATTCCAAAATTCAAACAGGGTTGGGGTTTTTTAAAGACAAGTGTAATATATAATAACAAAGCATGCAGACCCTGGCCAGAGGGCTCCTGTAGGATACCTCTCATCTGGGTGTGCACTGTTTGCAAAGGACATTGGTGACTCGTTTCCCTCACTAGATGACACAAATTTGTATCAGGGTGAACAAAGGAGATTTGATTAATGAAATTTTTACATCAGTCAGTTCTTTTAACCCTTCTCTTGCTGAATTTTAAAATACATTTCTCCTTCTTTACCCATGCCCTGTTGTTTAATTACATATATCTTCACTGTGTACAAGTATTTTGCTGTGCAATCACTGCTGTGGAGTGCACTGGTTGCACAATCAACTTGTAAATAGTACAGACCCTGATGAGACAGCTCCTGCAGGAGCTGTCTCATCTGGGTCTTCACTATTTACAGGTATGTATATTGAAGTGATTAGCAAGAGAAGAGTTAAATTCAGGAAATGATCTTTGAATGCTAATGCTACACCCCTTTATCAGATAAGTATTCATAAATAATGAGCGTATGGATATTGATCATTTACTCCATGAATATTCTTGGAAGAAATAATGACATAAAAAATATTATGACTGATTTGCTATTATTTTTTTTATAAAATAAGTGAATACATTGCTATGACAAATAGTATAGAATCGGGTTCCATGCTTATAAAAATGTTTAGTTGAGTCTGAGTTCTTTCTCAAGCTTTTGATTGGTCAGATTTGAGCCTGTAGCTGAGTTCGTTCTCAAGCTTTTGATTGGTCAGATTTGAGCCTGTGGCTCAAATCTGACCAATCAAAGGCTTGAGAACGAACTCAGACTCAACTAAAAAGCTTTATAAGCATGGAACCTGATCTTAAGATATTCTGTAGGTAAATAGAGCAGATCTCTGTCAGATAGTAAACATAAAACCTTTATCATGGGGACAACAATATTTGTTCAAAGATGTAAGTAATACTTACACTGAGGTCCAGATAAGATTCATAGATTAAAACATTTTCAAGAATAACTCCTTTATTTCCCCACGAAACCCTATGTTGTGACATAGAGACGATTCTAGAGAGGAGTGGTCACAACATAGGATTCGGTGGAAAAATGGTGATTTTAGTATCTGAGTATATTAACATTTATCTGTTAATCTGCTCACATACAATTGTTTGAGCTCTTGAAAGTTATTTTTTCCAAGTATAAAACAGCTTGGCTCCAGATAAGAAGCTCAATTACTGGGCATCTCACCTGAATTCAATCTGTTTACAAACATCATTTTGTGACCAGTTCAGTGGGGTAAAGTGACTATGTAAATGTATTAAGCTGCCACGTCTTTAACGGAATACTCCATAAATACACCTTTGTGAACAGAGTAGACCCAGATCAGTAGGCTCCAATAGGAGCCATCTGATCAGGCTCTGCTTTATGAAATTACATAGATCAGTTTGTACCATGGCCAAAAACATGTGACCATGTTCCAAAAAAAAAACTAATCAATATTCATGATGTCACTATACTCACATAAATATTCACGGAGTTCAGATTGACAATTATACATTCTTTGATTGGTCAATGCAGATGGGCGGAACTGTATTATATTTGACACAATTTGTTCTTAAACCTTTACTCTATACATTTCCGCCTTTAAACATCTTTGCAAACAGTCTAGACGTAGATCCTTTAGGAGCCAGATCTAATTGTATGGTTTCTGTCATGGCCAAAAATCCTTTTGTTCATAATTATGCCATTATAAAAAAAACCTTTAAATTAATATTCATGATGTCCATTATTTTGAACATGAATATTCATCAAGTAAAGGGTTAAGCCTTTCTATGCCTTTGCAAACAGAGTAAACTGAGATTAGACAGTTGCTATAGGAACCATCTGATCAGGGTCTGCTCTGTTTGTTTATGGAATAATATAGATCTGATTCTACAGTTTCTGCATTGGCATGTGTTAATATGCCATTTTAAAAATGAATCTCTAATTAATATACATGATGTCATCATTTCTCTCCTGAATATTCATGAAGTAAAGGATTAAGTAATTTATTATATTGTTAGATTATTGCCCGAACTGCCAATATTTAATTTATGCAAGACGTTTTACATCATCGAGATCCAGATTATACATGTATGCCAATATTTATAACCCTTCACCCGCTAACTGCCAACTCGCATGTGCAAACAATTTCGATCCAGATCAGATGCCAAGTAAATTGGCGGCTGATCAGTATCCAAGCTGTTTGACACCCAGTAAAAGGTTTCTCAAAATTTGATAGAAGTGAAAGTAGTAGAGATCACAACAGATCTAAATTTGAGCAGACATCTGACCCTGAGATTATAAAATGTTTTGCTTGAGTCTGAGATCATTCTCAAGCATCTGAGCAATCCGACACTTGAGAATGATCTCAGACTCAGAACCATGGGCTCATGTCGTTTTATTTACAGCGGGGGTGAGGTTTAATGCCATCATTGCTGGTGCCTTAGTTATTTTGGGTGCATAATTATTGTTTTTGACAGTACTGCCATATATACCATTATTTACTTATCCATATATTATGCAATTATTGCATGTTTTGTAGAATTGTGTTTTACTTTTAGTATACAATAAACCCCTCTGAACCAGACTTTTTATAAAGAAGAATTAAGATCTTTTTAGGCAGGTGATTGCTTAACCCTTTCCCTGTTCTATGTTTATTGCAAGTTTCAATACCTTCTCAATATTCATGGACAAAATAGTTATAAAGAAATATAGAAAATGGAACATTGTAGCCATTTTAGAAAGTATAGAAACAGATCTATCAAATTCTATTAGCAAACAGAGCAGACCCTGATCAGACGGCTCCTCTAGGAGCCGTCTGATCTGGGTCTACTCTGTTTGCAAGTGCGTGAAAACACGTTTATATAAGGGAAAGGGTTAATGCAGCGTGAAGGTCATTATGTTTAAAGCTCCTTTTGGAGCGTTCTGCATTACTTTCACCCTGCATTAAGCTGCCAACAGTATGATACTAATTGGAATCTCTGGTTTAGAGGGTTTTTACTGTATTTATATTTTAGTATAATTGATTGGTGTTTTTTAATTACTATAGTTATTTGTTTTATGTGGTGTGAATTGAGTAACTAGAATCAGGTCACTTTATTTACTAAACTTGCATCCAGTTGGCCTGATTACTCTTCAATATTCTAAGCATTCCTTATGTATTTTCAAATATTATTGTAGCTTCAATTTCTCAAACTATTTTTTTTCTCAGAAGCATAGAGTATGAAATTGAACTGATCTTGATTACACTCCAGATTACTGGATGTAGGATCAGGATCCAAACTTCTTGCAATAAGTTTTAGCATGTTGACCATTTTCCTAATGAATATTCATAATTTAAGCAAAAGTGACATTGTGAATAGATCTGTAAAATTTCATGATATCGGCATCTATTTTAAGCCTAAGCCTTACACCGCTTTAAAAACAATTCATCTGCCTACAGTAAAACCTCACTATAACGGCCACTAAATTGTGTTAATTAGTTTGTATTTAGGGAAGGTGGCTGCTAAAAGCAAGGTGAAAATAAAACAGAATGCTCCTATAGGAGTAATCTGTTTTACTTTCAGCTTGCCTTAAGCAGCCACCTGCCTTTAATATAAAATACTTGATGTAATTTAGTGGTCATTATAGAGGTTTTACTGTACTTTCAATTTGAACAAGTTTTTTAGTAGTGACTGACAGAGTGTCAAACAGCTTGGGTCCTGATAAGACACTGAGGGACTCTACATCTCATCTGGATCAAAAGAGAGTCTTGTCGCAATTAGCAGGAAAA
This sequence comes from Azorinus chamasolen, assembly GCA_963576725.1. Lineage (NCBI taxonomy): Eukaryota > Metazoa > Mollusca > Bivalvia > Cardiida > Solecurtidae > Azorinus > Azorinus chamasolen. Next base: position 97,478,164 of record OY755240.1, read on the forward strand.
GTATTAATTTAACTTTTGCAAACAGAGTAGAATCAGATTAGATAACTCCTGTAGGATCCATCTGATCTGGGTCTGCTCTGTTTGCTGATGGAATAGTATAAATCTGATTCTACAGTTTCTGCCATGGCTTAACATTTCTGTGTTTTACATCTCATAAAACTTCACTGAATTGATAGTTATGTCATTAGCAAACAGAGCAGACCCTGATCAAACGGCTCCTATAGGAACCATCTGATCTGGGTCTTCTCTGTTTGCAGAAAAGTGAAAACATGTTTGAATGAAGGAAAGTGTTAATTTGAAAACAGTTTGAAATTATATATTATATATACTTTCAGATTAATGACTAGTAGAATTGAGTTTCCTTAACTCTATAAATATTCCTGGCAGCCTCCACTCAAACTCATTTTGTATTTGAAACAAGAGCAAAGTTAGAAGCATACTTGTGCAATATGAAAGGGAAGCAGTGCTTGGTTTTCTTTTGCTGTTTTCTGCCTTTTCTATTTATTCTACGAGAGTTTCTTTCCTCTATACCAGAATGTACTCTTTAACCCATATCCTGCTGTCAACAAGTATTTGACTCTCGAGCATTTTTGACTAGTATGGTAATTTTAAATTCGAAACTATTAACTATTGACCGAATGTCAAACAGTTTGGATCCTGATGCAGTGCCAAGTTAGTGAAAACCGCATTTGGATCCTAGCTATATATGCAGACATAAGTCAGATTAAAAATACCTGGATATGGTTTAGTCAATTTCTGTATGCCACTTATAGGATGTACCTTCAATTCTTTGTGTTTGTGTGTATGTATAGGTTTGTCTGTGTATGTGTAGGTTTGTGTGTCTGTATAGGTTTGTCTGTGTAAAAAATGGGTTGTGATTTAATTTATTTTGCACGAAAGTAGTTTGAAGAGGAAGATCTGGGTCCATGCTTATAAAGCTTTTAGTTGAGTCTGAGTTTCGTTCTCAAGCTTTTGATTGGTCAGATTTGAGTTCTCAAGTTTTTGATTGGTCAGATTTGAGCCAAAGGCTCAAATCAAAAACTTGAGAATGAATTCATACTCAACTAAAAGTTTTATAAGCATGGACCCTGGTGTTTTTTCTTCTGAACATGCAGTGGAGACTGTGTAACACTTTAACCCTTTACCTCATGAATATTTATGTAAGAGATAATTACATCATTAGTATCTGGTAGCCAGAACAACAGATAAAGGTGCATATAGTACAACCTCTCTATAACGGCCACTAAATTGTGTTAAATAGTTGGTATTTAGGGCAGGTGGCTGCTTAAAGCAAGGTGAAAGTAAAACAGAACGCTCCTGTAGGAGCGTTCTGTTTTACTTTTACCTTGCTTTAAACAGCCAACTGCCTTTAACACAAAGTGCTTGATATAATTATAGAGAGGTTTTACTGTACTCAAATACTAAACTCTTATGTTGCAACCACTCTTTAGAATCGTTTTAAAAAGACAATTCTAAAGATTGGTCACAACATAGGGTTTGGCTAATTTATAAATCCCTTTACTCCATAAATATGCCTTTGCAAACAGAGTAGACTTAGATCAGATGGCTCCTGTAGGAGACGTCTGATCAGGGTCTGCTGTGTTTGCTTATGAAACAGTATACATGTACATGAAGTAAATAGGAAAGTAAAGTTCTGCCATGGCTAATCATTTCTATGTCCATGTGCTATTATAACAATTAATCTAAGTAATAGTCATCATGTCAATATTTCATACATGAATATTAATGGAGTAAAGGGTTAAAGCATATTGGAATACTAAACCATTTTTGTATGAAATAAATTTGCATGTAGTTTTCAAAATGAGCTTTCTGTCATTTCTCTGATAAAGTACAGATAGAGTGTCAAATTATTTGGACCCTGATGAGATGCCAAGTTACTGGATCCATCCTGTTTGCTTAGATTATAAAAAAAAAATCCACTTTAGCATACAAAGAATTAAACCTTCCCTTCATATAACCACTTCTTGTGTCTTTGCAATCCGAGTAGACCCAGATCAGCCAGCTCCTATATGAGCCATCTGATGAGAGTCTGCTGTTTGCTGATGATATAATACAGTTTCTACCAAATGTCCTGCTTATGTGCCATTATGAAATGTAATCTAATTAATATTCATGATGTCATGTGTCTTGCATGAATATCCAACAGGGAAAGTTAGCCCTTTACCTGTTCTATGTTTATTCGAACATTCAGTACCTACTGAGTATTTATGGGCAAAATGGTTATACTGAAATATGGAAACTGTAACACTGTAATCATTTTAGAAACTAGAGAAACAGATCTATCAAATACCATTAGCAAACAGAGCAGACCCTGATCAGATGGCTCCTCACTATAGGAGCTCTCTGTTCTGGATCTACTCTGTTTGCAAATGTGTGACAAGGTGTTTATATGAAGGAAAGGGTCAAGTGCTGTAAAAATTCATGTGATTCAGAAACCTTTGACTGAGTGGCAACCAGATTGGATCCAGATGAGAGCTTGTTGACTTCTGATCTTGATCTAAGTTGTTTGCTGATGCCAAAGAGGTTTTATTAAGTAGGCAGAGGATAAACATTTTCCCTGTTGAATATTCATGTAAGAAATAATGACATCATGAATATTTATTAATTGAAATTTTATAATGACATATAATATAAGCATGAATATTTGGTATTGGTAGAAATTATAGAGTCAGAATTATTATAATTTTATAAGCAAACAGGGCAGACCCAGATCAGATGGCTCCTACAGCAGCCATCTGATCTTGGTCTTCTCTGTTTGCAAAGGCATGAAAATGCGTTTATATGAAGTAAAGGTTTCACACTGCTCCACCATAGTTTAGTATAACTGTAAAAGAAACAGCATCCTGATTAGGTGCTACAGTACTAGATGTTTGATCTGTATCCAGACTGTGTGTGATTACTGTTACAGGTTAGGATGCAGTGTGTAACCCTTCACCTGATAAATAGTCATGTACAGATAAACCTCTCTATAACGGCCACTAAATTACAGATAAACCTCTCTATAATGGCCACTAAATTGCAGATAAACCTCTCTATAATGGCCACTAAATTACATCAAGTACTTTGTGTAAAAGGCAGGTGGCTGCTTAAAGCAAGGTGAAAGTAAAACAGAACGCTCCTATAGGAGCGTTCTGTTTTACTTTTACCTTGCTTTAAGCAGTCACCTGCCCTAAATACCAACTAATTAACACAATTTAGTGGCCATTATAGAGAGTTTTTAGTGTATAAATATTGACATATCTATGTATACATATTGACATATTTATAATTATCAGCTGAATTTAAACAATGCTATATACTGGCATTTTTGACCAGAGCAGAATCTGTAGAATCAAGAGTTGTACAATTCCATAAGCAAACAGAGCAGAACCTGATCAGATGGCTCCAACAAGAGCTGTCTGATCTGGGTCTGCTCTGTTTGCAGACTTCAGACGGTGTCATTATCATGTGAAGGATTACCTACACTGATCAGGGATTGATATTATTTGTTGTATCATCAATACTGTTATTGGAAGAAAAAAAATGTTTTAATAAATTTAAAAAAAAAAAGAATTCTTTAGTGATGATAAATATAGTACCATATTGTTAACCAGCGTAACCCTATACTCCATAAATAGACCTTTGCAAACAGAGTAGATCCAGGTCAGATTGCTCCTCTAGGAGCTGTATGATCAGGGTCTGCTCTGTTTCCTTTATGATATATAATTTAGATATGATTCTACACTGTCATAGATTACTGTGCCCATGTGCTATTGTAACAAATAATCGAAATAATTTTCATATCATTATTTCTTACATGAATATTCATGGAGTAAAGGGTTAATACATGAATATACTCTGATAGCTGTAAGTATTCAGACAGACAAACTCCTGAAGAAGCAGTTTGTTCAGGGCCTTATTTGCTATTACCAGTATGTCAATATAACCAAAATGATGCTAAACTTGCTAAATTAAGCCTTAAAATCTTGCTTACACTCTAGAGGCTGCAATTTTGACCCGATCTTTGTCAAACTTGCTCAGAATGTTTGTCTTGATATTATCTCCACTAAATATTATCACTAGTGGGTCGGGGTTTAAAAGTAGGTCACAAGGTCAAATCTTTGTAAAACCTTGTTTACACTCTAGAGGCTATACTTTGGGCACACTCTTTCTTAAACTTTCTCAGAATGTTTGTTTTGATGATACCTCGTCTTATTTCGATAATTTGGCGGAGTGAGGTCAAAAAGTAGGTAACTAGGTCCAACCTTAATAAATTCTTGTTTATACTCTAGAGGTTGCAGTTTCGACCCACTTTTTGTCACACATGCTCAGAAATGTTTCTCATGATAATATCTGGACTGAGTTCAATCATGGGTGGGATGAGGTAAAAAGTAGGTCACTAGGTCAAAACTGAGTAAAGGCTGGTATACACTCTGCAGTTTGCAATTTGACCCACTAGTACAGTCTTGTTCAGAATGCCCCTCCTCCCCCCCCCCCCCAATCAAAGGGGAGGTATGTTTTTTGCCCTATCTCCCTGTCTGTCTGTTGGTTTAAGGACAACTTTAACATTGGCGATAATTTTGTAGCCGTTGAACATACATACTTAAAACATGGCATGCATGTGCAACTTATGGAAGCGAAAACATTTGGGGTGACTTATTAAGGTCAAGGTCATATATCAAAGTCAAAGGTCAAATTACGGGTTAGATTTATATTGGCGATAATTGGGGGTATATTGTTTCACAAACACATCTTGTTCTTGATATCAACTGGGCTGAGTTTAAACATGTCTGGGATATGGTGAAAAGGTAGGTCACTAGGTCAAATCTTAGAACAAGCTTTTTACACTCTTCATGCTGCAATTTTTGTAACAATCATTAATCTTGTTAACACTGTAAAGGTTACACTTTTGACTCAATCTTTGTCATACTTGGTCAGAATATCATGGGTGGGATGAGATAAAAAAAAAAGTATGTCACTAGGTCAAAACTTAGTGTATGCAATTTTGACCCAATTTTTCTCAAACTTGTTCAGCATGTTGTTCTTGATATCAGCTGGACTAAGTTCCAATATGTGTGGGATATGGTCGAAAATAGGTAACTAGGTCAAATCTTAGAACAAGCTATGTCTTGCAATTTTGTTGTAGTCTTTGTCAAATTTGCAATCATAGGCGGGATAGGGTAAAAAAAATGACCATTTTGGTCATTCCCTCATATTTACGCCCATTGGCCATTCCCTCATATTGACGCCTATTGACAATTCCCTCATATTGACGCCTATTAACCATTCCATCATATTGACTCCTATTGGCCATTCCCACATATTGACGCATTTTGATAATTCCCTCATATTGACGCCTTTTGGCGCCTCTGTAAAATTGACTTTTTGAAACCATTGACATTTTTTGTGATAAATAAATAATTATCACAGTGGTTTCAAAAGTAAGCAATTCTAAAAAAAAAAATCCTTTTCTCTAGAAAATGTTCCTTTTCGGTAGATTTATTCAAAGAGTTTCGGTCTAAAATAACCTATGAGGTAATGGGTTATACTCTGTTAACAACTGGGCAACGTTATTGAAAAAGATGATGACGCATTTCATCTCGTCTAATTCCCCCTGTTGTTGATGTTGAAGAAGAAATTAAGTCATATATTGTTATAGTCGTTGTGTACTCCTCGTTGGCATGGCCGGAGTTGTCAAAAACGGCTCATTATGCACCATAGGAGCATGTTTTGATATAAGTGTACTTTATCAAGCTTAATAAGAATAGTTGAACGTAACCAGTACCATGTTTAATGATTTTTATTGAAAGTATACGTTTGCTGCAGAGACTATCACTGTAGCACATACAGTGTGGGACACGAGTCACTAATGTCCTTTGCAAACAGTGTAGACCCAGATGAGAGGGCTCCTAGAGGAAATATGGGTCTGCACTGTTTATCATGTTACACTTTTCTTTAGAAAAATCCCAAATATGCACAATAAGCTTGGCCTGTTTCAATTTTTGAATAGTCCGTTTGAAAATTCAGCGTTGTAAGGCTTACGCTTGATCAGATTATTAGTCCTTTGTTCGCTGTATTTTCTTTTGGACTATTCCAAACTTGAAAGAGGTCAAATTTACCGTGAAAATTCAGCGTATATTTAAAAGAAAATTATAACATGACAAACAGAACAGACCCTGGTGAGAGGGCTCCTATAGGACCCCTGTCATCTGGGTCTACATTATTTTCAAATGACTGGGTTTCTGCTCTGAAAGGGTTAAACTAAGGTACGGATTTTATATCCTGTTCTGGATAAAATAAACTCAGCGATAGGGATAAACTGCTTTTTCCGATGGGATATTTTGCTTGTATAGTCCATGAACAGACAGACGGACGGACAGACATTGCGACATAGTAAGTCCTTGAATCCTCTGCTACGTACTTGGCCACAGAGAGAAAAGCGTGACTGCGCTAGATCCAAGCGCCTCTGGGACATCGCGCAAGCTGCGAACAGTGCCATGTCATCGGCGCTTACAACAATCCTTTTAGCGTGATACTCTGCAAATCTCAATCTCAACCTTTAGCATGCTACACTTGAATGAACTAAATTTACAAATAGTTTGGTTCCAGTTCAGAATCCTGGTAACCCAGCGTCTTATCTAGAATTATACTAGTTCACACTGTGGTTCCATATTTGTATAAAAAATAAATAAATCATATATTTTTAAAATGAGGGGGACAAAAATGTGTGTAAAACTTTGCGTAGTTGACTAAAGACTAATCATGTCTGCGATGAGATACGAGGCATTCCGAAGAAATGATAACCACTTTAATGGCATGTTAAGGCATTCTCCTAAAATCCACCGCCAAAAACATCAGCTCCATACATTTTCATTATCGAATTGAGCACGATTCTTCTCCTGTAATTTCGTTTCTCTGCCTCGCATCGCCTGCAATATCACCGCTCCATTTTCTTAAATCATAAAGCTTCCATGTAATTAAATAATATAAGGGTTCTGTTTTTCCAGTTTGGGCTTTGATGGCTTCACGATTCTCATGAAATCGGACAGTCAGTGGGATAAAGTCGACGACTAGAACCATCAAATAATGGCCAAATCGGGTTTTCCAATTACTGAGAATGTCATAAACATGCGTCTCCACGTCCCGAAAACAAGACATTTCTACTTGAAAATGGCCTCATAGATAATAGAAATCAGAAAAGTGCCGGTTGCATTATTGTTATGTTTATGTGTTGTCTGCGATTTACTTTCATTTCTATTCCATTCTGTATTTAGTTTACATTTTGTATTTTGTTTACAATCTCTCTCCCATCTCCCTTTCTATTTCTTTCTCTCTCATCTCTCTTTCCTATTTTCGTTATCACTATAACCCCGCAAACAAAGTTTGAGGGGGTAAACTGGAACCAAGGCGGTCGGTCCGCCCGTCCGTCCGCATTTAAACAGGTATATAAAAAACTATATATAGTTGTTTTCGCGAACTCCTTCAATTTGAAAGTTACTGAATATATATTTGTCTGACATAGCAAGGCTCAATTTTCTTATGTTTAGCATCATGCATTGCAGACTGTGGTTTGAATCCCGGACTGGTCATTTGCATTATTCATGTAAGGAAGCCTTCCAGCTGGCTTGCAGTAGATCGGTAGTTCTGCTCGGGTATTTTTCTGTACATGTAATAGTGCAATTTGTTCCATGTACGGAAGAACCCCTGGATCTTCCTCTACATGTAATTAGCTAGACCTCGTGATATGCTAGACCTCGTGATATTTGGCTGAAATACTGTTAAACATAAACATTCTGTATCTACCTTTGTCTCTCTGCATCTTTATTATGTCTCCCCCTTTAGGGGAGGGAGACATATTGATGCTGTGCTTTCTGTCTGTCCGTCCGTCCGTCCGTCTGTCTGTCTGTTAAAATTCTTGTGCAGCTAACTCCTCCTATACTATTAGAGGGATTTCCTTCAAACTTTTACATATGAACCAGCTATATGTGAGGATGGTCATGTGGTTTGGAATTTTGGCTGCAACAGTTTTGACAGAAGTTATGGCCCTTTGTAATTTTTGCTTATAAAGAATATATAGCGAACCAATCTTGTGCAGCTAACTCCTCCTACACTATTTGAGGGATTTAGTTCAAACTTTTACATATGGACCAGCTATATGTGAGGATGGTCATGTGGTTTGGAATTTTGACTGCAACAATTTTGACAGAAGTTATGGTCCTTTGTAGTTTTTCCTTATATAGAATATATAGCGAAAACATATTGTGCAGCTAACTCCTCCTATACTAGGTAAGAGTTTTCATTCAAACTTTCACATATGAACCAGCTATATGTGACGATGGTCATGTGGATTGGAATATGGGCTGCAACAATTTTGACAAAAGTTTTTTTTTCAAATATGAAATTTATAGGGAAAAACTAGTGTTTATAGATGTCTACAAAAGTTTACAGATAACCAATCTATGTGTTATGCACAACCAATCTATATGTATCTATAAGTGACGCACAACCAATCTATATCTATATGTAAAATATATATGTGAAGGTGGCTCTGAACCTTTACTCTGCTAAGGGAGAAATTATTATTAGTATATAGTTTGAGTATATAGATCCGTTAACCTTTTCCCTCATGTAAACGCTTTTTACGCATTTGCAAACAGTGTAGACCCAGATCAGATGCCTCCTTTAGGAGCCGTCTGATCTGGGTCTACGCTGTTTGCAAACGCGTCTGTCATGTTTGCTTATGATGTGATATAGATATGATTCTGGATTTTTTATCAAAGCAATCTATTCCCTTGAAACTTTTACAGTATAGAAATTCAGCTAATGAATATTCACGATGTCATTGTTTCTTACATGAATATTGAACAGGGAAAGGTTTACAGTATAGATCCAGACTAGATGCTGTAAGTTATAAGTATATAGATCCGTTACATTATATAGATCCGTTACAGTATAGATCTATATCCGTTACAGAACATAGATCCGTTACAATATATAGACCCGTAACAGATCCGTTGCAGTATATATCCGTTACAGTACAGATCCATTACAGTATATAGATCCGTTACAATATACAGATCCGTTACAGTATATAGACCCGTAACAGATCCGTTACAGTATAGATCCGTTACAATATATATAGGGTAAAGCAAAGGGTTTATATATAGATCCGTTACAGTATAGATCCGTTACAGTATATAGATCCGTTACTGTATGTAGATCCGTTACAGTATACAGATCCGTTACAATATAGATCCGTTACAATATACAGATCCGTTACAGTATACAGATCCGTTACAATATACAGATCCGTTACAGTATAGATCCGTTACAGTATATAGATCCGTTACAGTATAGATCCGTTACAATATACAGATCCGTTACAGTATAGATCCGTTACAGTATAGATCCGTTACAATATACAGATCCGTTACAGTATAGATCCGTTACAATATACAGATCCGTTACAGTATAGATCCGTTACAATATACAGATCCGTTACAGTATAGATCCGTTACAGTATACAGATCCGTTACAGTATAGATCCGTTACAATATACAGATCCGTTACAGTATAGATCCGTTACAATATACAGATCCGTTACAATATAGATCCGTTACAGTATACAGATCCGTTACAGTATAGATCCGTTACAGTATATAGATCCGTTACAATATACAGATCCGTTACAGTATAGATCCGTTACAGTATAGATACGTTACAATATACAGATCCGTTACAGTATAGATACGTTACAGTATAGATACGTTACAATATACAGATCCGTTACAGTATAGATACGTTACAATATAGATCCGTTACAATATACAGACCCAGACTAGAGTAGATGTTGTAAGTCACCGTGCATCTCACCAGGATCCAAACTGTCTGACACTTGAAAAGAAATGAAATATATTTTCGAAATCTGACAATAGAGGATATTTTCTAACGACGAAATATTTACGCAGCGCTTTAACTCGAGACATATAAGAGTTATCTCCCTTCCGCCATTCTTTGCATTATCAGGCATGGTGTAATGTTAGACGTATTGTGGTCCTGATCTTAACCCTTTCATCATTTTTTTTTGTTTTGGGAATTCTTTACTGCATATATTTATGGACTGGGCGTTTATAAATACACGTTTACAATGACTGTGTTGGCTGTGACAGAAAGGTCAGAATCAGATGTACATGTCTCTTTTTCCATAAGCAAAGAGCGCAGACTCTGGTCCTACAGTTTCCCCCGGGAACTGCCTGATCTTGTTCTTCTCTGTTTGCAAAGGTGCCTAAATCAACTATATGCGGGAAGGATATTCCCTATTAATTGGTGAATACAGTAACATTCCTCTAAACCGGAATTCTAGTAGAGAACAATTTAGATACTTTTAGGCAAGTGGCTGTTTAGTGCAAGGTGAAAGCTATGCAGAAAACTCCTCGCATTTGCAAACAGTTTAGATCCAGATGGAGACGAACTAACTCGGTATCTCATCAGGATTCAAACTGTTTAACACTCGGTCAGTAGTTTCTTAAAAGCTTGATCTAAATAGGATGTAATCCTACATGGGTAATCTGATCTGGATCTAGGATGTAGTCCTACACGAGTCATCTGATCTAGGTCTACATTATTTGCAAAGGTTTTAAAAGGCGCATGTATGAAGTCAAGGGTTATTTAATACCAGAATCATTCATGTTTGCTTATGAAATACAGTAAAACCTCTCTATAACGGACACTAAATTATGTTAATTAGTTGGTATGTAGGGCGGGTGGCTGCTTAAAGCAAGGTGAAAGTAAAACAGAACGCTTCTATAGGAGCGTTCTGTTTTACTTTCAACTTGCTTTAAGCAGCCACCTGCCTTTAACACAAAATACTTGATGTAATTTAGCTGTCGTTATAGAGAGGTTTTACTGTACATGTAATATAGATATGATTATGCAGTTTCTGACATAGTCATAAATTCATGTGTTCAAATACTTATATAGTAAAACCTCTCTATAACGGCCACTAAATTTTGTTAATTAGTTGGAATTTAGAGCAAGTGGATGCTTAAAGCAAGTAAAACAGAACGCTCCTATAGGAGCGTTCTGTTTTACTTTCACCTTGCTTTAAGCAGCCACCTGCCTTTAACACAAACTACTTGATGTAATTTAGTGGCCGTTATAGAGAGGTTTTACTGTATAACAGTTCAACTAACTAATATTCACGATGTCATTATGAAAACCCATGAAAGAAAAGGTTGAATGTCTCACACTTAGTGTGTGTCTTTTACAGTATCGCATTTCATTACCAATTTAGTAGTTCCAGTGTCGTTCTTTCATTCAAGTCTTATCCGTATTTCTCATTCACCAGTGCCTCTATGTTCTGTAATTTTGTATTGTTGGTCTTATTTCTATATGTGTGGTTCTTTCCTTTTTTATGGTTCGTTCTTTCTTTTTGTGTCACATGCTTTAGCGCATGACGACAGGTGACACACACGTACATTCTGACTCTCTTGTTTACTGTTCATATTGTTATTAGAGTTTTCCCCAAATTTTCCCTGGTCAAAACAAGAATTTCTTTCCACCATTCCGCGTGCAAATTATAATCCTGCACGGAATTGGTTGAGTGATAAAAGTGCATGTACTGGATTCGTTTTTAACGCTAGACATACAAACACACTGTTTGGGAGAAGAAAACAAATTGCTACTCGTAGCAACATCTTATTTCCTGGCGGCTAAATCAGCCCTATGTCGTCATCTTACACGTCCCTGTGTACAGTCGTTTGAAATCCGTAAAATATTCCACGCCGATCCGTCTTGATTGCCCATAATCTAAAATAACCCACAACGCAAGATAAGAAAATGCGATATATGACAGCTTGTCATGCTATTCGGGCATCAGAGGGAATCAGATTAGACTTCTGCCTTTCATTATGAGATGGCCGTCGTTAAATGACTTTCTTGTCATCTGTAGTTTGTTGGAAACCCGATGATGTGTACTCATAAAGATCTCCGATAACGGAGGCGTCTAAATACTCGCAGGGGACGAACTAACTATGGGACGCCTTTTCAAAACGGGGGAAAACTGGAGTCGTTTTGTTCAACTAAAATTGAAACGCAATGAAAAGTTTAAGAGACAGGATCCTGATCAGATTCAGAATAAATTTCGGCTCGCTAACGACAAGCAAGGTTTTAACAAAAGCACAGACAAAATAAATTGCCATCGATCACATGACTTTCGATAATCTCTCGATTTTTCATGTAACTGATACTTAAGGTTAGATTTCTCACAGTTTAGTAGACAAACTTGTGTTTTAAGATTTTCCTTTATATGAACCCAATTTCATGCCTTTGCAAACAGAGTAGACCCAGCTCAGACAGCCCCTGTAGGATAAAATCATGGATGCGTTGTGATCAACCGGTTATTTAGTAATGGCGAGAAATGGAGTCTTGTATAATTACTCGTACTTTCGAAATGGGCAAATATTTTATTTCAGAATATTTAATTTGAACAGATTCGTGAAAAGAGAAATTAATTCTAACTCTTGGGGCGACAAGTTTTCTTTCAGTTTTCTTCTCTTTTTTAGAGTGGAATTTCCTTCGATTATTCTCTAATTCGCAAGTGGTGTGTGTCAAAAGGGTTTGACAAAACACTTTTAGATGTATTAGAATAGTTATACAAGATGTAATGACGTCATGAATATTAATCTTTTATTTACTATCCCATAATAGTAACCTTACCACACATTTGCAAATATAATAGACCCAGATCAGATACAAATGTAAGAGCCGTCTGATCAGGATCTGCCGTGTTTGCTTATGATATAAGATAACTATCATACAGTATCTGTCATGGCCAAAACTTCCAGTGCTCAGATTCTAATATAGCAATTAATCAAACAATCTAATTTTTACGATGTCATTTTATTTCTTACATGAATATTCATAGAGTACTGAGTTAAGTAAATCTGATCTTGATCTACCTTGTTTGCATAAGCATATAATAGCATATAAAGGCATCTGTATGGAGTAAATGATTGAAGTTGTTGAAAGAATATGGTAGTATCTAAAAATAGAGCAGCTGAGAACTCGAGCAAACTATTATTTCGCAAAATATATAGTTGTTCTACAAGGGCACGACTTATATTTTGAAAAATCTAATGCCTCCTAGGCTAATTCTGCTTTTAAGTCTTTACTCCATGAATATTCATAAATGTAAACAATTTGGCTGTTATTAATATTGACCTATAAACACACAACTTATACATGGGTCATAGTCAAACAGTGTAGACCCAGATCAGTTACAGCATAGTCAAACAGTGTAGACCCAGATCAGTGAGAGCATAGTCAATTATTGTAGACCCAGATCAGTGGCAGATGTTTGCTATACCAACCAATGGCAAAGGGTTGTCAGCTGGAGATGTTTCTTTTTGCAGGACCATATGTGCCTGTTACCTAGTTACCTAATTCAATGTGCCTGTTACCTAATATAATGTGCCTGTTACCTAATAAAATGTGCCAATTACCTGATATAATGTACCTGTTACCTAATATAATGTGCCGGTTACCTAATTACCAAATATAATGTGCATGTTACCTTATTACCGAATATAATGTGCATGTTACCTAATTACCTAATATATTGTGCCTGTTACCTAATATAATGTGCCTGTTACCTAATATAATGTGCATGTTACCCAAATGTGTCTGTTACATAATATAATGTGTCTGTAATCTAATCAATATGCCTGTTACCTAATATAATGTGCATGTTACCTAATATAATGTGGATGTTACGCAATATAACGTGCATGTTACCTACAATAATGTGCCTGTTACCTAATATAATGTACATGTTACCTAATATAATGTGCCTGTAACCTAATATAATGTGCCTGTTACCCAATATAATGTGCATTTTACCGAATATAATGTACCTGTTACCTAATATAATGTACATGTTACCTAATATAATGTGTCTGTTACCTAATATAATGTGCCTGTTACCTACAATAATGTACCTGTTACCTAATATAATGCACATGCTACCTAATATAATGTGTCTGTTACCTAATATAATGTGCCTGTTACCTACAATAATGTACCTGTTACCTAATATAATGCACATGCTACCTAATATAATGTGCCTGTTACCTAATATAATGTTACATGTTACCTAATATAATGTGCCTGTTACCTAATATAATGTACATGTTACCTAATATAATGTGCCTGTTACCTAATATAATGTTACATGTTACCTAATATAATGTACGTGTTACCTAATATAATGTACATGTTACCTAATATAATGTGCCTGTTACCTAATATAATGTGGGCGGTAAATGATTAACCAGGTGATTTGTATAATGACGTATGAACACAGGAAAGGTTGGTCATGACAACAACTGTAGACTCAGATTAATATTAGTCCATAAGCAAACAGAGCAGACCTTGAGTTCCTATGGAAACGGTGTAGTCTTGGTTTACAGGGATGTTACAGGGGCATGTACGAAGTAAAGTGTTGAATCAATATGCTAATGGTCTGTTACATTAAACAACGAAACAGACTATCGTAATTAGTATTTAGTTTCATCTAAATGAACTATTTATTACAAATGTTTCAATTGTTGTATGATATAAACTTGCCTGACCGTTTTATGTGAATGCGTTACAAAGTAACAAGACGTCCCCTTTCTGCGCCTCATCCATATCTCCCACAGATATCAAACAAAGCCATTAATGAATAAATTCAATAGATTTGTGCTTCTTAAGGGCCCAATCGTGTGTACGTAATAACCGTATTTGTTGGCTGTTTGGAGAAGAAATCAGCTAATGCGTTTTGGAATCACGATATTATCATCGTCTCTTGGTCTTTAAGCAGTAATTATGATGTATACACCAGTAATATGGCCTAAGTATGATATAAATGACAACTCGGATTTATAAAATGATGGAAGATGCATGAATTAAGAATAATAGAGCCTGTTTGCGACAAAATCAATGGATCACTATGGCAGAATAGGTTCTTCAGATATGCTGATATTTATTTTTGTACTTAGTTTACAGCCATCTCTTTAACCACATAGGCTGATAAAACGAAATGTTTTCAGCGAATATAGATGGAAGAATTGATACTTAGAGACAGACCGACTGGTAAATTGATATTAAGTTTAATTTTCCAGTGGATGCACTAGTGTATGGTGAAAACTGAGATAAAAAGACACACTTGCAGAGTGAGAGAGACAGAGAGATAGAGAGACAGACAGGCAGATAGAGAGACAGGCAAAAACAGAGAGAGAGAGACGGAGCGATAGAGACAGAAAGAGAAACACAGATAGAGATAGTGAGAGTGTATGTGTGAGAGAGAGAATGAGAGAGAGAGAGAGACTTCCCGTATAAAAAGATCACGAAGACGAATGCGCATTCTGCATTACTTTTGCCATGCATTAAGCAACCACGTGTTTGATACATACGATTCCTATGTTGGACCTATTAGTGATCGCTTAACCCTATACATAATGAATATTCATGATTTCGTGAAAATAACCGAATTCTGATAATGGTAAGTTATGAAAACAGAATGTTTTTATCATGACAGAAACTGTAAAACCAGACCAGCAAACTGAAAAGACCCTGATCAGACGACTGCTACACGACCCTCTCGTCTGGGTCTACCCAATTTGCAAATGCATAAATGGGTGTGTCATTGGAGTAGAAGTTTAAATAAACATAGTTCTGTACTATAACCCTTTCCCTCATAAATGCATTTCCACGCTTTTGCAATTTGAGTAGACACAGGTCCTACAGAAGCCGTCTGATCAGGGTATGTTCTGTTTTCTAATGGAATTACATGGAACGCATCGAGCGGTTATCCCAAATTATGCTTGATGAAACTGGTACAACAGTCTAATTGCATCTGGCGTTCACCTTAACCCTTAAACAGTTAACTGCGATCCGACTCGCATTTGCAAACAGCTTGTATCCAGCTGAGGCGCCGAGTAACTCTACGTCTCATCAGGATCCAAGCTATTAGACACTCAGTCAACAGTTAGTCAAACGTTTGATCGAATTGAAGGTCGTCAAAATTGCACCAGATTCAAATTTGAGCTGATATTGCTTCACAGTGGGGTATGGGATTGAAAATAAGGTAAATACATGTATACACACACTAGAATCTAGTTCCCGTTTCAGAGGCAGACGGTACTGTTTATGATATTATACTGTGATGAACAGTAAGGTATTGTGGTTCCCGTTTCAGATGTGTGCGGCAGCAATGATAATCTAAGCACAAGTTCGGGATCCAGTGGCGGTCTTATTCTGCATCGCCATGCGGAACAGCTTCTCGCTGACAACGTGTTCTCAATGACTGGTGAATCCACGGATTCGAGCTAACGATCACATGACTAAAAAAAATTATTTACAGGTAAACTTTATATTTTATTGATTGCAGCGACATGCAAGCATTTAATATGATTTATATCATGAAAGAAAAAGAACAGGTAGCGAATTCCTTAAGTATTGTTAATGTATATGAATATTCCTAGACCCATTCCCTCATATTGACGCATTTTGACCCATTCCCTCATATTGAGGCCTTTTGGTGCCTCTGTAAAAGTCACTTTTGGAAACAATTGTGATAAATAGAGTATTTGCTCATATGGAGCAAATGCACTATTTATCACAATGGTTTTAAAACTACACAATTCTAAAGCTTTCCATTTCTTTAGTAAAGCTCCTTTTCTGTACATTTATTGAAAGAGGTTAGGTCTAAAATAGCCTATGAGGGAATGGGTAAATAGTGAATTCCCCGAGATGAAAGTCAGTAAGAAGATGTCAGTTTTAAAGTTCATATAACGTTTCATATATAGAGGATCTTACATGAGTGTTCATTAAAAAATGTTTTTATGAAACGAGTTTACTATACATTGTAATATTATTACACGAACGTTAGCTAATGTAATAATCATTATAGTAAACGAGTATCATGAAACACATATGACAGCTTAATGCGGGTTGAAGCCAATGCTTAAAGCTCGAACAGGAGCTCTCAGCATTACTTTAGACACGCATTAAGCTGTGTACTTGAGAAATAGGATGACCCGAGCATTTGTTATATCGAAGTAATTTGTATGGTCCCTTGAAGTTCGAGATATCCAAGTTTCTGTTTGAAGTTCATATAAATTTCCATATACTGACTTTCAGTTTTCAGACCATAAAGAGTTTCATATTATGAGTTTAAGATTTTATTTTGTATAGAGTTTCAAATACATGTATTGGCTTTCAGAATTTAAGTTCATATAGAGTTAAATACAATGATTGTCAGTTTTGAAGTTTATAGTATAGTTTCATAGAATGACTTTCAGTTTGAAGAGTTTCATATAATGGCTTTTAGCTTTGAAGCACGTATAAAATTTCATATAATGACTTCCAGGTTTGGCATTCATATATATTGTCATATGATGCTTGTTTCAAATATTCTGAAAATGGGTGATCCCTCGAAAGCAAAAGAAGAAATGCAAAAAGAGAAAATTGCAGACTCGGTTTTATTGAGTCTGTTCATGAGTAGTAATTAAAAGTGCAACACTACTCACGCCCCCTAGCACCGGCTTAAGCAGTATTCAATTTTCAAAACTAATAACATCAAAACTTATGATCCCGAAGGACCTGAAAATATAACAACACTGAGAATGAAGTACGGGGCGACTTTTTACGGCCGCCACACAAGCACTTAACACCTGCTGTTGTGAAGTACATATATTCTGAAAATGGGTGATCAAAGATCATATAATTTCATTTGATAACGCGTTTTAAGATCATACAAAACCACTATATGATAACGTTCAATTTTGAAGTTCATATTGTTTCATACTATCTCCTATCTTTCCTGAGGTAGCAATATCAACTTTGGTGTGCTAGTACTTCTTGAGAATTCAGGTCACACTATACAACACACATTTCAATGCCATTGCTTTGCTTTGGGGGCATTTGTCACTTACCGTGACACATTTCTTGGTTTTGTTCAGTGTGAAATTTTGTCTACCTGATTTTGTTGCCATATCCTCAGAGCTTTACTGGAATGTGCTCAAATAAAATAGCTGATGTCTGCAAAATGTATTATACTCCTGCAAACGAAGACTGAGGGGTATACTGGAACCATCTAGTAGCAAAATCTTCCTTCAATTTCACAGTTATTGTTTTTAGCTCACCAGAGCACTTTTGTGCTCAGGGTGAGCTTTTGTGATCGCCTGATGTCCGTCGTCCGTCGTCGTGCGTCGTCCGTCGTCGGGCGTCAACAATTTCAACCTTTAAAAATCTTCTCCTCTGAATCTACAGGGTTCTCAGCTTTCATCTTTGGTACATAGCATCATCTGTAGGTCCTCTACAAAAGTTATATAAATTATGCCCCTGGGGTCAAAATTGGCCCTGCCCCAGGGGTTTTGAGTTTTCAATAGAAACATATAGTGAAAACTTTGAAATTCTTCTCCTCTCAAACTAGAAGGTTCTCAGCTTTCATATTTGGCACATAGCTTCAACTTCAGGTCTTCTACAAAAGTTATATAAATTATGCCCCTAGGGTCAAAATTGGCCCCACCCCAGGGATTGACAGTTTTATTTTAGCTGACTGCATAAACAGCCCATGGGATCACTATATATGCATAGGAAAAACTTTGAAACTCTTCTTGTCAAAACTACATGTCCCAGAGCTTAGATATTTGTTGTTTAGATTAACTTAGCATGCCTTTATGAGTTTTGTTAATATCATAGTTCTGAGGTTAAAATTGGCCCTGCCCTGTGTATATATAATTTTTCACATCTACAGTCTAAATGTTCTACAGGTTAAAGTTTTCCTAATCCAGTGCTCTGATAGGACTCGCTGGCCAGAGTGTATTGGTAATCACCCGTAGCCTGATCAGTAGAGTAGAACTTGTGTTTAGACAAATTACACACACTCATTTTAGATTGAGAGAACTTTGTGGATAATACTCAAAATGCAGAAAGCTCTTAAAGCTTTTTTCCATATCTATGCCCTGAATTAAGCTGCCAGCTATCAATATATATCCCATAACTGTATCTGCTGTGAAGTTCAGCTTAATACAAATTCAAGTGTTCTATTGCATCTTGGGGAGCAGTGTCTATTTTTAGCTGGCTATTTTAAGCATACATCTCCCTTTCACACTTTTTGATTACAACTGGATTGCCTCCCTTCTGGATAATGGCAGTTGCAAATTAGATCCGACCTGTAAATAGAACAATTAACCCTTTACTCCATAAATATGCATTTCTACAGCTTTGCAAACAGAGTAGACCCAGATCAGATGGCTCATGTAGTAGCCATCTGATCAATCTGCTGTATTTGCTTATGATATAATATAGTGCAAATTGCATTAAATTATTTTTATTTTGTGTACAATATACATGCACTTATAATATGTTTACTTAAGCCTTTCCCTCATATAAATGCCTTTTCATGCATTTGCAAACAGAACAGACCAAATCAGACGGCTCCTATAGCAGCTGTCTGATCAGGGTCTGATCTGTTTGTCAAATGGAATTTGAAATATATTTCTTTACTTTCTAAAATGGCTATACTGTCCCACTTTCCATATTTCATTACAACTATTTTGTCCATGAATATTCACTAGGTATTGAAATTTTGAATAAAAATAGAACAGGGGAAGGGTTAAAAGTACATCAATCTTAAGATAAGATATGCATAATAATATGAACTCATGAAGATTTAATGAAAATATCTGAAATTTTGAACATAAGTATAGATTAATTTATTCTTTCTGAATTAAAATTTGCCCCACCCCAGGGCCGGCTAGTTTATTATAGAAACGTATAGTGAAATCTTTGAAAATCTTCTCTCCTGATCGTCTGGTGAGCGATGTCAGGGCCATTCATGCCCTCTTGTTATATTTGGCATACATAATAAAAAAAAACCTGGTAGATGTGCAAGACGTAATTTTCATTTTTCAGTATTTAACATACAGGAGTTACCAGCCAACGGATTTGCGATCAAGGCTGTCATGCGAGGGTATTCATCACATTTAGTTGATAGTTCATAAATACTGCCAGTTTTAAATTTCATATTTCATGCAGACCTTTGCTAGTATTTGTTTCATCTAATTTCAAAGTCATTTCAGACGTTATTTTGTTCACTCACCATGTCCTTAGAGGTAAGTTTCGTATTTAAATACAAAGTGTTACAAAGAAAGATAGTTTTCATACATGCTCTTACATTGTTCCATTATCTTTTACAATTTAGATGATCCTGACTGTACTGGAAGCTACTTCATAGCCATGTTGCACCAGCCTGTGGAATTTGATGAAAACGGTTTGCTAACCAGAGTTGTCAACATGAAATGCAAAACTATCACTTTGAAAATTGAACTTGTTTTTGTTTTTATCTTTGAACATTTCATAGTAATATGGTGATACTTTTGGTTTGATGTTAGCGATATTGTAAGAAGACAACATTTGCTTTGCAACCGGCCATCGTCAGTTTGTTTCCAGATGAAATGTTTGATCCGGTTCAACACTGTTTGCACCATTCCATTGGGATTCTCGGGATACGACACTGGCCTGTCACTATGTTTGTTTGCCGAGGGACTTTTCCTCAGTGTTTGGAACATGACATAATCTGTCTGTGTAACAGAAAAGGCAGATACATTACAACACCGCCAATGAGAATACTGAAACAAGCATTATTATCCGTCTGTAAGACAGGTGGTAGCTTAATGCAGGGGGAAAGTCATACCGGAAGCTCCTCTGGGAACTTTCTGTATGACTATCACCCTGCATTAAGCAACCACCTGCCTAAAAAGTTCTCAATCCTTTATGAATATCACTCTGCAATAAGCAGCCACCTGTCTTAAATGTTCTCATTTCTTCTTTACTGAAGTGCTGATTAGCGAGAGGTGTTATTGTACATTTACCTACACACTGTGAAGACCAAGCTTAGAGGATATGTATGATCTCACGTGTGTCATTCATCAGAAGGAATTTAATTAGCTATTGACCTTGACATGAGGGCATAGTCTATTGCATTGTGATTTTGTGACTCGTGGTATTGGGCTTAATTAGGATTTCAAATCATTTAAGCTGGTTCTTAAATGTTTCTTCATTCTTATTTGAAGTTTCCAAGTGGATTTGAAATTTTAGAAAATCCGTTCTGTTTGGAGGTCCAGTAAAAGCTTTTTGTATTTGTTAAATGTGGCGACACATGGTTTTGGTTTGTAATTAAACAAGAAAATTGTCTCTGCTAGCAAGATTGTAGCACAGGACAGAATTGTTCCTCTGTGAACAGCTGTTCAGATAGCCTGTTGACCCAGGTGAGTGATACAGGCCATCTTGCTTGCTATTGTATTGTATTGTTATATGTTAGTCGATGGTATGTATAGTAAACTCCATCTAAAGCGACCACTACTTAAACCTTTCCTTGCTCTACGTTTATTCCAAATTTCAATACTTATGCAGGTGATTGCGTCATGCAGGACGAAAGTAAAGTAATGCCGAAAGCTCGCTCCCATAGGATTTTTCCGCATAAGTTTCGCCTTGCATTAAGTTACCAACCTGCTTTAACCCCCAGAATTTTGACTCGTGTAGGTGGTCACTTTAGAGAGGTTTAAATCTTTCTTCTTTTGATACTGAAAATACTCAGTATAATGTAAAGATACGGGTTTATGACACGTGTTATGTGTGGGTACGTCAGTGGTCACGTGGTTTGAAGTAATAACCTCTAAAGACGGGAAAGGTTATTTGTCACTTTACTAGCACTTGCAAGCATTCGGGATCCAGGGATGCCAGAGAGCAACTCGATGCCTTACAAGGATCTAAACTGTTTGCCACCTTAGGTGATGTGTCTTGATGTTTTGAGGTTTACAGAAGCGCAAAAAGACGTCAATAGGAGAGAATGTGTTGATCGGTAGATGGGGGATATCAGTTCTGGTGTCCGAATATTAAGTGAATACGATTCCTTATAGCTAAAAATGTGCTTATCAGTCCCCTTCAAGTTTTGATAGCAGTTTTCCATAACCTGCTGACAAAAATAGTGTCTGCTCAAACTCTTCTATTATTATTACCTATATATTGAATAAAACAAATCCAGATCAGACAGCTCCTGTAACTCTTCTATTATTAATAACTATACAAATGTATATTGCATAAAACAATTTCAGATCAGACAGCTCCTGTAGGTACCGTCTAAATAGAGTCTGCCCTGTGTGCTTGTGGACTTTTAGATATACATGTATATCTCTAATTGTACAGTTTCTACCATGGACAAACAATCTGTGTTTCATATAAACTCATAAAATATTAATGATATACTCAATTTGGTAGTCGATAAATGGCTTTCAAATTCAGAAAAACTAATGTTAATAGTACATGGCCAAATAACAGTGCTATTAAAATGACCTCGTTTTTATTTCATATTGAAATTGTCATTTTGTTGCAACAAATTGTGATAATCTTTTTATCCTTTTATGGGTCTTCATTCGATGATGGGAGCAGACAGATACCTGTTTCTGTTTACATTTTGTGCGACCATTTTAGATGCGTTGTGTAAAACAGATAATTCTTACTTTGTGTTTTTTGTGCGTCCATTTGTAAATGCATTTCACAAGACAAATAACTCTTACTCTCTGTGCATACTGTTTGTGTGAGATATATATTTATGGTGGCCAAGACGGATAACTCTTACTCTCAGTGCATACTTTTTGTGTGAGATATATACTTATGGTGACTTAGACAGATAACTCTTACTGTGTCCTTTTTGTGTTACCATTTTCAGATGTGTTGTACAAGACAAATTATTATTGCATACTTTTTGTGTGACTTATATGTGTGCTAGACGGATAATTCCTACTGTATATATTTGTGTGTGACTATTTTCAGATGTGGTATACAAGCCACACCTATGCCTTCAATATCTTCTTTTTAAAGAATACATTATTTACTGTCCTTTAGCGCCATGCTTACATTATTGTATGCTGACCAGAATATGTAGCTTGCAAGGAAACAACACGTGTTCAAAAGATAGAGATCGCTTTAGCTGACAGAAATAGAAGTTCTAGTTCCTATAACAATTCATAAAAGTATTTAAGTTGTATATCGACATTTGTTAAATGAACAGAAGCAACTAGGAGACAATGCATGTAGTTTTTTTTCAAATATTGCACATATTTAATGTATCTGGTGACAGAAAGTTAAATGTTTCACACCGGTAGGGGATTTTTAAAATGCCTACACGTTTATTTGACAATTTTGATAATGGTTATTTTTTAAAAGAAAAACTGTTTCATAACATGAATGTGTAATGCTTGTGTTCTATAGTCATGAAGTAATGTCAAAGATGTATGCTTGCCATTTACCTTTATCATAATAGCTTTCTTTTCAGAGAGTAAGACGTTGATTGTTATGTCATAGCCAATGAGGCTTGTTCAGTTAAGACTTGGTGTGTTGATATTAAGACCATTTGTTTTTGTTTCAAGATTATTTGTTTTTATTTCAAACCTTCTTAATAAAAGGTAACATTACTTGTTAAAAATAGATAATATTACTTGCTAATATTAAAGAAATACTTCTTGTAGTTTGTGATGAAAAGAGGTTGTTCTCTGTAATGTTTTCTTTTCAGAAAAATATATTATGCGTTATGTTTTTATTTTGCTTTTCAAGTCATTTTATTGTTACAAATTAAATCACAGGTTGGGCATTTATCTTTCATGTCAATTTGTTGTTTTTGTTTGGAAAAAGGAAATGTGATGCATATAGGTACAGTCTGTCTCAAGTGGCCATGAAATAAAGGTCTTATTATGGGTATGTAAGGCACGTGGAAGCTTAATGCGGGTCAAGGGTAATGCAGAAAGGTCATAGTAATACAAAAAAACTCCTATAGGAGCTTTCTGCATTACTTTTGCCCTGCATTAAGCAACCACCTGCTTGCTAACACTCCTATGTTTAATCAATGAATAACCACTTAAGACAGGTTGTACTCTATTATTAATCCTATTTGGACTATTATATGAAGTGTATTAACCCATTACATGCTGCATTTTCTAAATGGATTTGTCCATCATTGTTTGGCAGCAGAGTCCATTCAATTTGAAAGGGCATTTTTGCGAGAGGATTTTGAATGACAAACAGTACAGACCCTGATCAGAGGGCAACTCTAGGAGTCCTCTGGTCTGTCTGTGTCTACACTGTTTACGCTAGTACACACATTTTCCGCACGTTTAAGGGGTTTAACTCTGTTGTTTGATTTTGTTACCTATACTAGTTGATTTGTTTATCTGTTACTAATGTATACAGTAGAACCCGCTAATGCGACCACTTAATGCGACCACTTAAACAAACATGGCTGTTTTCATAAGCAGGTGGTTGCTTAATGCCGTCCTGCATTAAGCAACCACCTGCCCTTGCCACTGTGAATTATGCCCCTTTTTCGTGGTCGCATTAGTGGGGTTTTACTGTATTTGTATTATGAAACACATACTTATCCCTCTATCAGTTTCGTTTACAACCGCGATATCTATCTACTTGTTTCGTTTTCACATTTATAGATTTAATACAATAATTATGTAGAACCTCTTAAAATGATTGCATATTGAAATTACATCAGGATATTTAACCCCTTAATGCAAATAAATACGCCTTTTATACATTTGCAAACAGAGAGACCCAGATCAGACGGCCCCTGAATGAGCTGTCTGATCA
Source organism: Azorinus chamasolen (assembly GCA_963576725.1). Classification (NCBI taxonomy): domain Eukaryota; kingdom Metazoa; phylum Mollusca; class Bivalvia; order Cardiida; family Solecurtidae; genus Azorinus; species Azorinus chamasolen. The sequence continues at coordinate 97,502,860 of OY755240.1, forward strand.
TGGTCTGCTCTGTTTGCTTATGCTATACTAGATCTGATTCTACAGTTTCTATCACACATTATTTTGTCATAATGCAAATAATAAACATCAGTTGATTAATATACACGATGTCCTTGTTACTTGCATGAATATCTATAGAGAAAAGGGTTAAAAAGCACGTGGCTGCAGAGTACTTTAACCCTTTCCTCCATGAATATTCATGTAAGAAATAATGACGTCATGAATATTAATCATATTATTTTGTTATAATAGCATATGGACACATGAAGTTTTGGCCATGACAGAAACTGTAGAATCATATCTATATTATATCATAAGCAAACAGAGCAGACTCTGACCATATGATCTGGGTCTACTCTGTTTGCAAATGCATAGAAAGGCGTATAAAATTTATGGAGTAACTTTACCAGCTCTTTTTAACTTTTAAATGATGATCATGCTTTTCTAAACCTTTTCAAACAAAGTAGAACCATGCTAGAGTGTGCTTGTTTTGTTTATATGTTGCAAAACATTTCTTGTTTGCTTATATGTTTCATATCTGATTCCCTATGGTTACCATGGCAATAAATTTCATTATTTTAAATTTTCATGCAATAATTGAGATAATTATATTCATGATGGGCGAAACCCTGCATTTATATTCGTTAAGTAAATTGTCAATCAGATAGTAGATGTTTAGTGACCAGTTTTACCCCAATTTTATTTGTATCTTGTGTTGTTATTCTCAAATTCTGTGACACACTTGTTTCTTTGTCAAGCCAGGAGAAATTTTGTAAACTTGTGTTTTAGGTTTTAAAAATAAATGTATTGCGGGATGAGATCAAGCTAAATATTCCTGTTGATATTATAAAAGTGTAGTCCTGTTGCCTCTGATACAATGGCAGATGTGGATCTACACGGTTTGCCACATCTGGAAGGCTTACTTATTGTGGCATTCCTCATATGTATATACACTGTTCTGTCTTGGTTTAGCCCTTACATGGCTGAAGCCCATCTTGGATTCCATCAGTGTTTAACTATACAGAGTCCTCTCAGTATGACAGACTTAAACTGACCAGAAGATTGGAATGACAGACAGTGCAGACCCTGGTCAGAGGGCTCCTCTAACTGCTATCTGATCTGGGTCTACACTGTTTGTAAATACCACTGCATGCGGGTTTTCCACAATCATATGGTTAATATTATGATCCATTGTAAACTTATTCATCCAGATAATATTAGACTGATGGCACTTCTGTCTGACATTCAGTGTTTAAAACAGAAGGGTTTTCAGGACAGAACCACTTCCCTTGAGCAGTAAGCAATGACCTGTCTTAACCGTTGGGCATTAATCAATGACCTGTTTTAACCCTTAGCCATTAACAAATGACCTGCCTTTACCCTTCATCTCATGAGTATGCATATAAGACATAATGACACCACGAATATAAAGTGATTATGTCACATAGGAATTGTTGGCTTTTGGCAGAGACTATAGTCTAAAGAATCAGTTCTGTTTAAGTTCACAACTAAACAGAGCAAACCCTGATCAGACGAATCCTGCAGGAATATCTGATATTGGCCTACTCTGTTTGAAAAGGATTTTCTTTGTGTTTAAGGATTAACATGTTTTAAGATCTGAATGTTTATTCATATTATGTTCACCTTAACCCTTTCACCCGTATATACGAATTTTCGCAACCAATGTAGACCCCCATTCTGATCTTTTTATAGATGATTCTACAGTGTTTGCCATGTCAAAAAGATCATGGGCTCATATACCATTTTGAAAAATCAGGTTATGGTGTTATGACTTCTTACATGAATATGCATGGTGTAAAAGTTAAGAGAGGTTTGTTGTAATGTACCAGACTGAGTGAATGTTTCCAGTTTTGAAGTAGAGTCGGACTTCGTACGTGTATAATTGATATGCTCATTCTAATATGTATTAAATGACCAATAGTTTGGATATATCAGTATGTTTAAATTGTGATAAATATATTTGTATGTAATATATTGTGCATTTATGAAAATTTCAATTTGTATGAGAAAGGAAATACACAGATTTCAATTGCAATATATATTAAAGTGAAACGTGCTTACAATTTTATGCTAGATTGTCATGCTCTATTGTAATGCTAGGTTGTTATGCTAGAATGTTATGCTAGATTGTCACTAAGATCGGAACATTATTTTTGTTGAACAGTTCACTCGTTACTCCATCAATATGCCTTTATACACATTTGCAAACAGAGTAGATCAGGGTCTACTCTGTTTGTTTATGTAATTATATAATCTGTTCTAAGTTGTCTGTCATGACCAAAATAGTGCGTGTGTTCATGTGTCATTATAAAAAATCTAATTTATATTCATAATGTCAGTATTTCATGCATGAATATTGTGTCAGTATTTCATGCATGAATATTGTGTCAGTATTTCATGCATGAATATTGTGTCAGTAGTTCATGCATGAATATTATGTCAGTATTTCATGCATGAATATTATGTCAGTATTTCATGCAGAAGCATTAACTGAGTAAATAGTTAACCCTTTACTCCATAAATTCGCCTTTCGATGCACATTTGCAAACAGAGTAGACCCAGATCAGACACTTCCTATAGATGCCATCTGATCAGGATCAGCTCTGTCTGCTTATGATATAATCACTATCTGATTCTTCAGTTTTTGTCATGGCTAAGCATTTCTGTGATCATACGCCATTATAACATTTCGTCTAATTAGTATTCACGATGTCATTATTTCAAGCTTAAATATTCATGGAGTAAAGGGTTAAGTGATGATTGTTATACAGCAATAGATTAGTGTAGATGTAGTGATGTCATCAGCCCTTATCCAACTATATCCAGCTAGTCACTACCAGACATGTGGTTGCAAACAGTCTGGATCTAGATGAGACGCCGACTCACTCTGGATCTGATCAGGATCCAGGCTGATTGACACTTGGTCAGTAGTTTCTCAGAAACTCCATCAGATCGGAAGTAGTCAAAACGACCGTAGATCCAAATCTCACTAGACTTTCAGAGCTCCAGATAAGATGTGTAATTTGAAACATTTTCAAGAAAAACATCTTTATTTCTCCACCAAACACTATGATGTTACCACTCTTTAGAATCGTCTCGAAGAGACGAATTTCAAGACGATACTATGGAGTGGTCACAAAATATAGGGTTTGGTGGAGAAATGACGGTTTTATTATTTGAGTATGCACTTTTATCTGTAGCTCTGTACTGTTTGTTTTACTGCTTCGGGTAATGGTTATTATTCCAGCGTGTTATTTGTTATTTGATTGTCTGCATTTGAATGGTGCAATAAGAAAGCGTGTCTTCGAACCAAATAATGTAGAATCGGCTCATTATCTAGATCAGCCCCTGAACTTTGTCAGAAATGCGTTTGTAGATCACATCCTGGTCAGATGCTATGTGTATTTGGATGATGCAATAAGAAAGTGTGTCCTCAGGCCAAACAATGTAGTCTCAGCTTATTTTCTGGATTAGCATCTGAAATTGGTCAATAATGCCTTGGTCAATATTTTCTTAGTCAATATATGTACTGCATTTGCAGATCACACACTGGTCATATGCTTCATGCAGATCACACACTGGTCATAATTTTATGCTACAAGCAGACCACATACTGGTCAAATGCTACATGTAGATCACACGCTGGTCGTATGCTACATGTAGATCACACACTGGTCAAATGCTACATGTAGATCACACACTGGTCTGATGCTACATTTAGATCACACACTGGTCTTATTTTACATGTAGATCACACACTGGTATTATGCTACATGTAGATCACACACTGGTCTTATGTTACATGTAGATCACACACTGGTCTTATGCTACATGTAGATCACACACTGGTCTTATGCTACATGTAGATCACACACTGGTCTTATGCTACATGTAGATCACACACTGGTCAAATGCTACATGTAGATCACACACTGGTCTTATGCTACATGAAGATCACACACTGGTCAAATGCTACATGTAGATCACACACTGGTCTTATGTTACGTGTAGATCACACACTGTTCAAATGATACATGTAGATCACACACTGGTCGTATGCTACATGTAGATCACACACTGGTCAAATGCTACATGTAGATCACACACTGGTCAAATGCTACATGTAGATCACACACTGGTCTTATGTTACATGTAGACATGTATATCACACACTGGTCTGACATGTAGATCACACACTGGTCTTATGCTACATGTAGATCACTCACTGGTCATATGCTACATGTAGATCACACACTGGTCAGACAGATGTTACATGTAGATCACACACTCGTCCGATGTTACATGTGTAGATCAGACACTGGTCAGACAGATGTTACATGCATATCACACACTGGTCATATGCATCATGCAGATCACACGCTGATCAGATGTTACTTGTAGATCACGCGCTGGTCAGATGTTACATGTAGATCACACGCTGGTCAGACAGATGCTACATGCATATCACACACTGTTAATGCTACATGCAGATCATACACTGGCCAGATGCTACAAGCAGATCACACACTGGTCATATGCTACATGTATATCACACTGGTCAGACAGATGCTACATGCAGATCACAATCTGGTCAGATGCTACAAGCAGATAACACACTGGTCAGATGCTACATGCAGATCACACACACACACACTGGTCAGATGCTACATGCAGATCACACACTGGTCAGACAGATGTTTCATGCAGATCACACACTGGTCAGACAGATGCTACATTTCAGATCACACACTGAGCAGATGGCACATGCAAATCACACACTGGGCAGATGATTCAAGCCTGATGCGTCTGACATGTCTGGTGCTATACTGTTTGGAAATAAACCCTGAAAACTAAGACGCATTTTCTCATGGTACAGTTGGTTTAATGGAAGACACATTTTCTCATGGTACAGTTGGTATAATGGAAGACACATTTTCTCATGGTACAGTTGGTATAATGGAAGACACATTTTCTCATGGTACAGTTGGTATAATGGAAGACACATTTTCTCCTGGTACAGTTGGTATAATGGAAGACACATTTTCTCATGGTACAAGTGGTATAATGGAAGACACATTTTCTCCTGGTACAGATGGTATAATGTAATTGTTATGAAACGGCCAATGAATCCGGTCTGTATGTTCACAAAACTATTATTATGGTTAGTAATTATACACATGAAGAATCTGCATTATGAAATACTCGGATATTACTAAGTAGACCCGGATCAGCTGCAATACTTGTAGCTATACGAGGTACTAACTGGCCTGGTTTGGTTGACAGTTATTTGCTGTAGTTACTGAAATGTTTCAGCACGTACTATGAATCAATTTGTGATGGTCATTGCAAACCTTTTGGATCCAGATGAGCTATTCGATACCTCACAAGATCCAAACTCTTCGACATTCTGTCTTTTTAAATAACGTAAGACAGGTGTACTGGTACAGTAAACCCTTTCTATAACTGCCGCTAAATTACATCAAATGTGTTGTGTTAAAGGCAGGTGGCTGATTAAAGCAATGTGAAGGTAAAACAGAACGCTCCTATAGGAGCGTTCTGTTTTACTTTCACATTGCTTTAAGCCGCCACCTGCTCTAAATACCAACTAATGAACACAATTTAATGGCCATTATAGATAGGGTTTACTGTAAGATTATAGTGGACACGTTTTGTAGACTCCCGTTAGTTAATATTGAGAGGGTTTAACCAGTCTCATGCTGAAAACAAACTAATGTCTGTTCAACCGTTGCTTCACTGCCGTGTTGTTCGGTCATTTGGGAAACTATTGGCCGAGTCCTGATGAGACGTCGAGTTACTCGGTGTAGTCCTGGCGAGACGTCGAGTAACTCGGTGTAGTCCTGGGGTGTAGTCCTGGTGAGACGTCGAGTTACTCGATGTAGTTCTGATGAGACGTCGAGTTACACAGTGTAGTCCTGATGAGACGTTGAGTTACTCGAGTTACTCGGTGTAGTCCTGGTGAGACGTTGAGTTACACGGTGTAGTCCTGATGAGACGTCGAGTTACACGGTGTAGTCCTGGTGAGACGTCGAGTTACTCGGTGTAGTTCTGATGAGACGTCGAGTTACTCGGTGCCTCATCCGGATCGAAGCTGTTCGCTAATGTCAGCGAAGACACAGTTAGTATTAGAGAATGTTTATATGGCAGCAGGTGTGTTGTTTATGGGCAATTACATTGGAACTCTCTGAGCACGTACTGTGTGCAAAAAATACGATGTATTGGTTCCATGTTCAAAGCCTTGTTATTTCATTTGATGTCAAAACACAATTTGAGTGTCGAACAGTTTTGGGTCGCTGAGTTACTCAATGTCTCATCTGGGTCAATCATGTTTGTAAATGTAATTACGAGTTCACCCCAAGGAAATGACGAACGCTAATGTAAGAACTCGTGAAATGTCCCTGATAAATATAATTTATGTCACAGGAAACCTGATCTCTTCATTTTTTCCCTCTAGTTATTTTTGATTGTGATAAAATTGAAGGAATAAATGTACAGAAAACTTGATTGAATTATTTTCTTTTTGCGTGAAATAGCTCCCTGTCAATGTCGAACATTGGCGAACCTCGTCACAAACGTTACAAATGTTTTGGATCCAGATTAGATGTTGGGTAACTCGGCGACTCATCAGGATCCAAACTGTTTGATACTGTGATTGTTTTGTTTTTGAAACAAAATGAAAATTAAAAACGGAAAACGTTTGATACAATACGTGACAGGGAAAAACAATTAACCTTTACTTCATAGATACACGTTTTAGCTGTTTACAACATATACACTACTACTACCAGTAATCACTATCATCATCATCATCAGCTGAAGACCGTCAAGTCCTTAACCGTCGTGGGGATCTGAGAGATACATCAGAAGAAAGTTGTCAAACAACCATTTATATGTGTACCCTTTCTATGCAGATATCCTTCAATTTGTCAGACCAGTCCTGCGTAGTTCGGTCAACAGTATCGTTACTGTTTTACCGTAATCGCAATAATTTTCAGCATGTGTGTGGATTGCTCTATTTATCACAATGGTTTCAAAACATGAGTTTTACAGAGGCGCCAAAGGCGATAGTAGGAGAGAGTGTGTTAAGTGGCCATCAAAAGGTCTAATTATGGGTCTGCAAAACAGATTGTAGCTTAATGCTCCTATAGGAGCTTTCTGCCTTACTTATACCCTGGCTTAAGCAACCATCTGCTTTTAAGGCTCATATATTCAATAAATGAATGACCGTTTATGACCGGTTCTACTATAACACTTATATACATTTAATTAAAGTGGTTCTTAAACCGAACTATTTTGAAACAAATTAAAAAAACCGATGCCTTTTAATCCATTCCTTTTTATGCCTTTGCAAACAGAGAAGACTCAGATCAGACAGCTCCAATAGAAACCGTCTGGTCAGGGGCTGTCGTGTTTGCTTTATTATGAAATAATAAAGGTTTGATCCTATAGCTTCGGTCATGGTCAGACTTCCCTTGTTCGTTCGTGGTGCACTTGAACATTTCATCTAATTAATATGTATGCATTCATTACATGGCACGAATATTCACGCGGGTTAATGTTACATCTAAATACTGACTGGAACTAATTCTACATTACCTTCGTCTCGCAATACTCAACTGGTTTTAGTTTATTGGAAGGGAGAAAATAAAAGGTTTATACACTGATTAGGCACCGAATTACTCCGCGCATCATCTGAATAGACATTGAATTACTCCGCGTCTCATCTTAATAGACACAGAATTACTCCGCGCCTCATCTGAATAAACACTGAATTACTCCGCGTCTCATCTTAACAGATACCGAATTACTCCGCGTCTCATCTGAACAGATACCGAATTACTCTGCGTCTCAGATGAATAGACACTAAATTACTCCGCGTCTCAACTGAATAGACACCGAATTACTCCGCTCTCATCTGAATAGACACCGAATTACTCCGCTCTCATCTGAATAGACACCGAAATACTTCGCATCTCATCTGACTCACGATGTTTGCAGGTGTTATTACAAATTCGCCCATAATTCATCTATTAATGTTCATAAAATCTGTTTTAGCATTTCAATGCAGATTTTTCAAAAGTAGAATATTCCATCATTGTTTAACGGTCGAGTTAATTCAGAATAAAAGAGTATAATAATTAAACTATATAAGAGGATTTCCAAAGAAAAACAGTGCATATCCTGATCTGAGGGAGGGCCCCTCTAATCTAGGTCTACACTGTTTGCAAATGACGGCAATTTGGTTTGCCGCATCCAAAGGGTTAATTGCCTATTTTATGTTTGTTTATGGGGATAATTTGTGATATATTTCATCTTTATCTCCATAACCTGTGTATTTTTGCACAATAAATTATTTTTATTATACATTGTAAAGGGCATCGTTTGCGTAGATACGGAGCGCGACTGCTTTTAACCCGTTACTTCATGAATATTCATGAAATAAATAATGACTACGAATATCAATTAGCTGACTTTTTTTATAATGAACTACGAACACAAGGGGTTTCAGTCATGGCAATAATAAGAACCAGATCTATATTATTCCATAAGTAAAAAGAGCAGACCCTAATTAAGCGGCCCCTACTTTAGTCTCTGATCTGGGTCTGCTATGTTTGTAAATAGGTATACATGAAGTAAATGGTTAAAGTAATAAAAACTTAATAAAAGTAATAAAATAGTAATTGGCATTTGTAAAATAGTTTTATTGCAAACATAATGATATCATACGTTTAGACAGAATCACAAATAAACCACTGGCTGATACAGCAAAAACTCTCTAAACAGGTATCAATTTAATAATATAAAGTACAACAGAATCTCGCTAAAGCGACCACAGACTATATTAACAAAGACGTCTTTAAACCATTCCCTCATCATAGATACGCATTCTTAACACATTTGTAAACAGAGTAGACGCAGAACAGCGGGCTCCTGTATGAGTTGTCTGAAGGGTCTGCTCTGTTCGCTTATGGAATAATATAGATTTGATGCTACAGTTTTTGTTATAGCCTAACATTCCTGCGCAATTCATATATCATTACAAAAATCTATTTAAATTCTGTTCATAACGTCAATATATTGTACATACATATGAATGAGGTGAGTGGTTATACTATGAATATGACAGTTTATACGAACAATATCTGCCACCGCTTGATAGCTTTAGCGAATAGTTGTAATCCAGATGAGGCACCAACCAAAGCGACATCTAATCCTAGTTTACTGTTTGACACTCAGACACTGGTTTTACTGTTTGACATTCAGACACTGGTTTCTGATAAGCATATTGCCATTTAATCTTTTACTCCATGAATATTCATGTAGGAAATGAATATCGATCAGATTGTTTTTTACAATGGCTCATGAACACATATATTTTCGGCTATGACAATGGCTGCATCATTATATCTATAGTATTTTCATGAGCAAACAGAGCAGACCTGATCAGACAGCGCCTACAGCCGTTTGATCTTGTTCTACTATGTAAACGCATTGGTATGCGTGTTTATGGAGTAAAGGGTTAAGACATGAAACAGGTGACATTTTTGCAGGCAAATCATACTTATCTACAGCTAATTACATGAAACACACTTCTAACCCTTTACCTGATATAACCGCGCCCATGAACGTCAATGCAAACAGAGTAGAACTGTATAGTACAAGAGCCAGCTTAATAAAAGGGCCTTAAAATGGATTCTTTTTCAACCCATCTAGTATGATAGGAATCATGTTCTGCTCTGTTTGATAATCCAAATATATTTAAATAGTATATGCCATTGCGAAAACATACTGTGTTCATATACCATTATAAAAGTTAAGCCAATAAATATTCATTTCTTACATGAATATTCACCAGGTCAAGAGTTTAACGTAATGAATTCATATCGCACTTCTCGACCTCGATTCTCGATGCGTCTGCTCTGGATCTAAACTGACAGCATAATGACTGTATTTGACGTCAACTGTAAGCAAAACTTTTATAGTTTCGCTTATGGTGTAACACTGTAAAACCTCGTTAATGCGGCAACAAAATTCATCAGCATAGGAGTCTGTAAAAGCAGTCGGTTGCTTTATGCTGGGCAATATTAATGCAGAAAGCTCTTATAGAAAATTTCTACATAAATTTTGTCCTGCTTGAAGCTACCATCTGTTTAAAATCCAGACTTATGCTTAATTTCACTCATCGTGTTACAGGGGTTTTTACTATACTCCAAGTGGGCAATTTTCGTTCATCGAAGCCACATATTGATAACTGAAGCTTTTAATTACATCCCTCATACCCGGAGTCCACGTTTAGGAATCACATAAAGTAACTGTCCTTCGCTAAACGTGTCGTCTGCTGCATATAATAGAGTTTGCCGTCTGCTGCATTTCATAGAGCTGGTCGTCTGCTACATGTCATAGAGCCCATTTTTCTTTTAATATCTCCTAAAATACAATGAATGTGTCAAACAGTTTGGATCTTAACCAGACGCCTATTTACCGTGTGTCTCAGTTGAATCCAAACTGTTTGTACATGTTATCTCATTCCCTCCCAGACTATTTTTAGACCCAACTTCTTTGAATAAATATATTGAAAAGGAACAGTAACTATAAAAAAGGAGAAATTTAGAATTGTGTAGTTTTTAAATCATTGTGATAAATAGAGCATTTGCCCGAAGGGAGCAAATGCTCTATTTATCAAAATGGTTTCCAAAGTGAGTTTTACAGAGGCGCAATAAGGCGTTAGTAGAAGATAATTGGTTAAAACAAATCCACAAAAACAAACACACTCCTTTAAAACGTTACCATGAAATTATAAATGACTTTTACGAGCACAGTTTGATTCCTAGTGAGACATCCAGTTACTGGTTGTCTCATCAAGATGCACTATGACACTAAGATTGAATTTTGTAGGGATAGAAAATAAACGGAAAATGTATATTGTCAAATGAAACCGACAGCATAATGTGTCTAGTCTGCTGAACATTATCCTGTCAGTTATTCATTGGCTTACTTGCATTTGAAAACAGCTTGGATCTAGCGTCAGGCGTCAGCGACTGATTCGGTCTCCAGTTCTTAGGTTCTTGGCGAAGAGTGTTGTAATAGATCCAGAACTGAGCAGGGTTGTTTTTGGTACATGGATTGACTCTTTCACCGCCGCGTCTTGCAGGGATTGCTTCAATGGGCGAATCTTTGAAAACTTTTGCAAACAGTTTGGGTCTCTATGAGGTACCGAGCAAATTGACGTCTTGTCAGGATCCAAACTGTTTGACACACCACTTACGTTTTATAGAAGAAACTGGGCGAAAGTCTTCCCTGAAACGTCAAGCAGACGACATTGTGTGCAGACACCAATGTTTGGTGCCAGAAGAGTTAAAGTTAATATTCGAGTTTCGTCTGATATCTTACAAGAGAACTGCTAGTCTCTCGACGTATATTGTTTCAGATCGTAATTAGTGAAATGATGGTGCGCGGCTGAGCGGAAGTGATGGGGAATAGTTTTCAGAGAACCAGCTTTTTGCAAAAAAGTATCATTTACCGTGCCGTCAATATCGTGATGAACGCGGGGTGGTATCGTCATTAAATATAGAAAATCTGAAATCAGCCAAGACAAATTGTCATTTAGACAATTTATGTAATACACTAGGCGCTTTGTAGGCAGCTAGCAGAAATGGTTTTCGAGGCGTAATTGCGAGCTTTTGTCGTAAATGATGTATTCTAAAAGGTTGATTATGGTGATATCAAAGTCTTAATAGATAGTTAGGCGAAATATATTAGGTAAAAGTATACAAACAATGGATAAACGGAGCCAATTAATGTAAAATACGGCGAATTTATTCAGTTTAAAGTGTACTGCAAACTTGTCTGAATAAATAAGTATGTGGATAGGTTTGAGACTAACCCATTCTCAGATTGCCTTTTGATACAAGTATGTGATTGATTACTCCTATCGTCCATGAATATTAATTTAAGAATTTATTTCTGCATGCATTTTCATACACTGTGTTGTTACCATCGCATATTTACAAAGAAATATTTGGCTGTGACATAAAATTCATATCTGAATATATCTACCCAAAAGCAAACAAAAAGACCCTGGTCCTGTATGAGCCTGGTCCTGTATGAGCTACATGATCTGAGTCAACTCTGTTTGCAAAGGTACCAACACTTACCTGTATGATGGAAATGGTACAGTAACAATTGTAACTGATACCTCAACATGAGCTTTGAACACAGGTTCATAATTGTGTCTGTATACTGCTGACTAAAACATTACTACGAATAACTTCTGTATACTTGCGTAAATAACCCAAATAAAACTTTATTATCTCTGAAACAAAACTATGGAGATGTATATTAAACATTCACTTCATATATACGTTTTTAACGCCTTAGAACAGAGTAGAACAAGATCAGACAGCTCATGTAGGAGTTATCTGAACAAGATCAGACAGCTCATGTAGGAGTCATCTGAACATAGTCTACTCTGTTCGCTTATGATATAATATAGATCTGATTCCACATTTTCTACCATGACCACATTTTTACGTCTCAAGCCATTATAAAAATAATCTAATGCAATATTCATGTTATTGTTTTTAAAATGAATATTCATTAAACAAAGGATTACATCGTATACTCCTTCTACAACATGCATGTAACTGCTAAAACACACACTCGAAACTAAGAAACCCGTAAACCTAGATCAATCATGGCTGAGTGTATCTGACTTCAAATAGCCGAAAACGTGTTCGTATGTGATGCAAACATTATAAAACATAAAATACTGAAAAGTGAGAACAGATTAAAATAACGTGTGAGTATCTAATATAACGTGTGAGTATCTAATATAACGATGTTAGTATCTAATATAACGTGTGAGTATCTAATATAACGTGTGAGTATCTAATATCATGAACATAATTATGAGCCTTGGACATTTCACACAACCTAGAACCGGACAAACTGCCGCCCACACAATTTTCGGACACACATTTACCCATATGATAGTGAAAAAAGATGTCTGCTTAAGATCCGATCTAAGACTACATTCTTATTTTTCCTTAACACCCCGGCTTTTGAGAAGCTACAGGCCGAATGTCAAACAGCTTGGATCATCTACATCTTTATTAAACGCCATTGCAAACAGGCTAGTGTCAGATCAGACGGCTCCTGTATAAGCTGTCTGGTCAGGGTCTGATATCTTTGCGTCTGATATAATATAGACTTGAGTCTGTAGGTTCTGCAATGGCCAAAAATACCCGTGTCCATAGGCTGTTATGGCAATGAACCTAATGAAACTAATTAATATTCATGATGTCATCAATTCTTTCATGAGTATTCATGGAGTGAAGGGTTAAGTATAACATGCATCAGTATCCATGCTTATAAAACTTTTAGTTGAGTCTGAGTTCGTTCTCAAGTTTTTGATTGGTCAGGTTTGAGCCTCTGGCTCAAAGCTGACCAATCAAAAGCTTGAGAACTCAAATCTGACCAATCAAAAGCTTGAGAACGAACTCGGACTCAACTAAAAAGTTTTATAAGCATGGACCCAAAAATGTTTCGAACATGCGTCCCCTGTAGCATGATAAAGACCGTTGCAACTTGAAATACAACAGAACCTGTCCTAAGTGACCATTCATTTATTGAACATAGGAGCTCTAAAAAGCAGGTGGTTGTTTAATGCAGGGCAAAAGTAATGCAGAACGCTCCTATATAAACTTTCTGTATTACTTTTGACCACCTGCCCCATACTTTGACCTCTTTTTGTTGACCTAACAAGACAGGTTCTACTGTATGACGTTTTCTGATGAATTTCCACACTTGGAATAGTACACTTTTGCTGCTGCGTACTGTCGTCTGCAAAATGCTTCACCGTCCAATGTTTAAACCACATAACTCTGGTATGAAACATTCTGGATCCTGTCGTCTGACACAGATTTACACGCCATTAAACCTTTTGGATCCTGCCTGACACATATTTACGCGGTATCAAATATTCTGGATCCTGCTTGATACAGATTACCACGGTATCAAATATTCTGGATCCTGCCTGACACAGATTTACACGCCATCAAACCTTCTGGATCCTGCCTGACACAGATTTACTCGGCATCTCATCTAGATCTACAACCGTACGCAAAGCTGATCAGAGATTCGCCCATCTCGGTCAAGGAGTAGCATCAATGTAGCTCCACATGGTGGAATAAACAGGGTATGTTTCCGCTAATGCTTGTCTCCCATGGCGACTGTTGGCATCCATGGTTACATTACTTAACCCTTACCTTGTTTTTAAAAAATAACGACAGCCCAAATGTTGATATGGTCCAAGTTTGACCACTGCCGATGCTATAAATCTGTTGAGAAACTATTGGCTACGTGTCAAACAGTGTGGACCCTTGTAAGACGCCGAGTTACACGACGTTTCGTCTGGACCCAAGCCGTTTGCAAAAGCGATGCACGTCACGAATACCGGGATATGGGCTAAAACAATAACGAAATTCGAGAAAAGGCACGCTCATCTATAAATCAGCATATTACTTATGCTTGGTTCCTCGAAATGCGAATAAACACATATCAACTTCCAAGAACCGAGAAAACCAATCGAGTTGATGGATTCTGCTACCATTTTCGACGCAACCCACGACCAAATGTAATTATCATGATCAGACTGAGCAAACAGTTTGATCGCCCGCTTGACAAGCATGTCATTAAGCGTCATGCATGCTAGGGTTGGATATTTTTATTCAACTTTCATCATACATGAACTATGTTGTAATTCAATAAAATTAACCCTTAGACAGCTACAATTATGTCCGCTCAAACGCTGTTACTTCTTTCTTACCTTTGGGAAACTATTGGTCAAGTGTCATACAGCTTGGATCCTGATAAGACGCCGAGTTACTCGGCATCTCATCTGGGTCCATGCTTATCAAACTTTTAGTTGAGTCTAAATTCGTTCTCAAGTTTTTGATTGGTCAGATTTGAGCCTTTGGCTCAAATCTGACCAATCAAAAGCTTGAGAACTCAAATCTGACCAATCAAAAGCTTGAGAACGAACTCAGACTCAGTTCTTTGCAAATGCTACTAAGGTAGGACTTACGGGACTGTTTTAGAACTAGACGCATAGAATAGCATTTGTTTATCGCGCATGCGTATCCCGTCTTTTTTAAGATATAAGTGTCTAATGGAGGAACATTGAAGTCTCGCTAAAGCAACCATATAATTGTAACACACGAGTCTTTAAAAGAAGGTGGTTGATTAATGCAGGTCAAATGTAATACAGAAAAATCCAATATGAGCCTTATGCATAAACTTTTATATTGCATTAAGAAACCACCATAATAAACCAGAACTAGACGTGTTTTGAGAGGTTGTATTAGCGAGTCTGTATTGTATTATATTTTTCATGCTTTTTAGCTCAACTGAACACAAAGCGATCAAGACGAACTATTATGATAGCGTTGTGTCTGTCGTCAGACGTCGTCCGCCCGTTGTCGTCAACAAGTTCACTCGAATAGCAGGAATCAATAGTCACAAAAGTTCACAGACATATATCTTGTAAGGTCTCCTTTCATATTTGCCAAAATAATTGAAATGTAGCCATGCCATCAAATGGAAAATCTTTGACAATACAGTTGTGTATCTTCCAATGTAATTTGGTAAAAATGATTGTTCAAACCACTGTGGTTCGTCAAAAACATGGCCACCAGGAGTAGAGCTAAAAATGTCAAAAATCTGCTTCTTTGATACGACCGGGCTTATACAAACATTATTTTGCAGGAATAATTACTCTCTGTCAAAATTATTCAAACAACTTTTTATAAGAAAAATTTAACCGTACGATGTATAGATATTGAACACCGCTGCTGCTGCGATTTTTATATTACACACACAGTAAAACCTCTCTATAACGACCATTAAATTGTGTTAATTAGTTGGTATATAGGGCAGGTGGCTGATTAAAGCAAGGTGAAAGTAAAACAGAACGCTCCTATAGGAGCGTTCTGTTTTACTTTCATCTTGCTTTAAGCAGCCACATGCCTTTAACACAAAATACTTGATGTAATTAAAGGGACGTTATAGAGAGGTTTTACTGTATATGCTGATGATGATATAGTGATGATGATGGTGTCGATCACTTTCATATGCAGCAAATCTAGCTTGTACACATCTGGTGGTAGTCGTAGGGGTAGCTCTATACATCCATTGTCTCTGTACTGAAATATGTGGCCCACCTTGAGAGTCTTCAGAAAAACAACAAACAACTGCGTTCTGGCTACAGTCAACATGTTCAATACTGATGCATTTGCCAGGCGGTAATGCAGGAATGAAGACCATAGTTTGCATTTTTGACGGCATTCTGTTTTAGATCCACATGAATGTGAAACTGTTAGATAGTTTATCCCATTATTGTGCAAAGTTTCGGTGAAGCAATACACAGAATATGTTGGATATTAACTCCAGGTACTCTACTCTGTACATCTGATAATGTTCTATATTAACACCAGGTACTCTACTCTGTACATCTGATAGTGTTCTATATTAACACCAGGTACTCTACTCTGTATATCTGATAATGTTGGATATTAACACCAGGTACTCTACTCTGTACATCTGATAATCAGTTACTGGTCATCGATTGAAGTTCAACAAATATGTAACAGTTTGGGTCTTTAACAAACGTAATATCTTACAGCAGGGTGACAGCAATGCAGGGAACTCCCTTTGGACCAAGTCGACTTGAGAATCTATTGAGCGACTGTCAAACACAATAAAACCTCTCTATAACGGCCACTTACATAAGTAAACCTCTCTATAGCGGCCACTAACATACAGTAAAACCTCTCTATAACGGCCACTTACATACAGTAAAACCTCTCTATAACGGCCACTAAATGTCATCAAGTATTTTGTGTTAAAGGCAGGTGACTTTCACCTTGCTTTAAGCAGCCACCTGCCCTAAATACCAACTAATTAACACAATTTAGTGGCCGTTATAGAGAGATTTTACTGTATGTTAGTGGCCGTTATAGAGAGGTTTTACTGTATGTTAGTGGCCTTTACAGAGAGGTTTTACTGAAGTTTGTAACTATGTAACACGCCGAGTCACTCGGCATCTCATATGGATCCAAACTGTGTAGCAACCCGTTTTGAAATAACGTTGCACTCTGAAATAATTATTTCAAAACGGTTAGAAGTTTATTTCAATGTACGATTTTCGATGCCAACCCGTTTTGAAATAAAGTTGCACTTCGAAATAATTATTTCAACACGGGTTGCAGTTTATTGCAATATGCGATGAATCGATGTCAACGCGTTTTGAAATTAAGTTGCAAATTGAAGTAAAAATGATTAATGTATTGTTCACTGCCCGGAAATGGTAAAAACAGAATACATGTACATTCGGACGCATATAAACTCATAGTGTGTTTTCGGTGTCTGTAGATTCGTGGCATCAAATCGGCGTCATATGACGTCAATGATTTAAAATGCATATTTTACTACAAAAAGCTTCAATATCAATTTTTTACCCATGAACGGTCAAAACTAGTCAGGACGTCACTTGGGCGTCACTAGATTTCAATACCTCTATCCTCATAGTTCACAAGAAAATGCATGGAAATGTAAATGTAATTTAAAGCAAGATAGGATTCTTCAAACTCGCATTCATCCTGTAAAAGTATGTTCCGCATCATTTAGTTTGCTTTAAATTACATTTCCATGCGTTTTGTAGTGAAGCATGAGGATAAAGTCATCTGGCGCTCAAGTGACGTCATGACTAATTTTGGACTTTCACGGATAAAAACTTGATATTAAACGCTTTTGGTAGTAAAACTGCATTTTAAATCAATGGCGTCATGTGATGCCGACTTTACGCCATGAATCTACAGACACTCGAACCACACCTCGAGTGCATATGGTGTATTCTGTTTTTAACATTTCCTTTCAGTGAAAAGTACTTTTGTCCTTTTTTCTTCAGTTTGCAACTTTATTTAAAAACGGGTTGAAATGGAAATTCACACATTGAAACACACTGCATACCGTTTTGAAATAATTATTTCAAAGTGCAACTTTGTTTCAAAATAGGTTGCTACAAAGCTGTTCTGCAAATGCGATGTTTTGGACGGGATCTACTTTTTTTGACATTTGTGGACACTTTTTCATTCACAATTTGTCCCTGATGACGATCATTGCAACAAAAATCTACATACATACATACATATATATATAGACGAGGTCACCGGAAGTCGACTTGGGATGAAAGAAGCATACATCGACGAAAACGTTGAAATGTAGAATCAAACGCCCGATTGCTGTAAGAAATATTCGTTTCTGGACAAGATTTTACTTTTACGACCGAATTAGATATGTTTTATATTGAATAAAACGATATACATTGTACCTGTAACATTTTTGTTCTTGATATAAATTACGTTATTGAGTAGGTATTGGCGGCCTTGTTTACCATGGTATATATCGATATCATAGATCATATTAGTTATGCATAGAACTTGTCGTTTTCGATCTAACGCCAGTTGGATATTTACATACTTTATCAGGAATGTTACTAAAGCGACTCCCAAAACTTGTTCATATTTTTAATTTGACAATCCCTAAGAGGGTAATTTCCGTTATAGTGAAAAATAAACCAGGCTTCTCTTATGACATCACTTTCAATAAAATGTTGCAAGCATGATGTGTCAATCCTCTGTAATTCGTTAATCACACGATCGTCATTATCTTGTTTGCAGGATTGTTAGATAGACAGATTTATTTAGCATCTAAAATTGCATACAATTTACAAGATATTTATACATAAAAATGACATATTTAGAATTATGGTACAATGAAAAACTGTAATGATTTCCATATAAATATTTAAATATGACATAGAAGCAATTTTTAATCAGTTATATCGAAACATTATAGATCGAAATATTACAGTAGTGTAGTTCGACCCAATAAGACGATATAATATGTTAAAATGATGATGATAAAAAATAAATCTAAGTTGACTTTGATCATGACTTGGAAGAGTATGCCGATGCTAGGAAAGCCCAGAAAAGTCCGAAAACTTATTTCCACTGAGGTCCCGAAATAAGAAGAAAATACTTAAAAAATATATATGGTTCAATTGAAAAATAAAATTTATTTGAAATCAAGGATGCTGGTTTTCAAAAATTACAAAACGCCTATTTTATGGCATTTGGTCAATATTAGTGTTAATATAGTTTAAAATCAGGTATGAACATCTAATACTGTTCCAGGTAAAACTTTTTAATTTCTTTTTTTTAACTTATTGTGTGTTTTTTTACAAACTGAACCTTCTCTGGCAATGAATTTCAAATGTTCTTGCTGTTAAAGTAGAAAGTTGAGAATAACACATTATTTATTTTACCTTTACCTTTATGAAAATTAGACTCACTTTTCCTTGTGTGGTATGAATGTACATCTGCAGTTTTAGTAAAATATATTTTCATATAGGATGGACAGTGATCATTATAAATGTTATGAACATGATTCATTTTCAGTTGTTTGACTCGATCATCTACGTTTAAAACGCCAAGTTTCTTAAAATCTTCATTTGTAACAGAGAATCGTGGATTTTCATTTAAAATAAATCTGATAACTTTATTTTGAGTAACTTCTGTTTCTGTGTTTTAGTGATACTGTTATACCAGGCTGAACAGGCGTAGTCGAAATGACATTGTGTAAGAGAATCACAAAGAGTCTTTCTTGTTTTAGTATCGAGAACATCATTGTACCTATAAAAGAACTTCAGTTTTTAATTTACCTTTTTTATAATATCCGTTACACAAGAGCTTCCTGAAAGAGTATTATCTAACACATGGCCTAAGTATTTAACAGAGCTTTTAGATTTAATTACATGATTGTTACATTCTACCGAAAAATCCTTGACCTTGTTAACTTTTCTTTGCCCGCCAAATAGAATACATTCAGTTTGTCCTAGATGTACGGATAATCTATTGTCAATAAGCCACTTGCTACAGTTTTCTAATTCAGTTCCAAGCTTTTTACGAATAACATCTGTATTGCGGTGAGAAAACAAGTCGGTGCTATCATCTTCAATTTATAAACAAAATAGTGTAGAAAGGTTTCTTATGTGACTCTATACCAACATTGTTCAAGCCGTTATTATTTTAAAACACACATACCGGCCAAGGTCGAGACTTAATGTCCTTTTACGATGTATGACAACAATGTATGACTGAACCCGAAAAGTTAATAAATCTCTCCTGAAACAACCGATCGGATTTCAATAAAATTCGGCAAGAATGTTCCTTTGATGACCCATTACCAAACCTGTTCAAGTTATTATTCTTTATAAAAAAAATGATATCGGCCTATTCCTTTATAAACATGGCTGCTGGAGAGAAATTTTCTTGCTGTCATATTTCAACCCTCTACTTCGTGAATAGTCATGCCAGACTCTACCCACTGAGAATTATGAATTAGATGCATTAATACAGTAAACCCCTCTAAACCGGACGTTCAGTTTAGTATAAATATCGGTCTTAGGCATAGGTAGCAACTTAATGCAGGGTGAAAGTCATGCAGAAAGTTCCTAGAGGAGCATGACTTCTACCCTGCATTAAGCAGCCACCTACTTAAGGATATCTAAATGTTTCTCGACTAGAATTCCGGTTTAAAGGGTTTTCACTGTATATACGAACTATTATTGCCATGGCAATGTGCAATCAAGTGTGTAATAGGCAAAGAGACACTGTTCAGAAAGCTCCAGGTGCTAGTCGGTTTGCAAATGCGTACAGAGACGGGATTACCATTTAGCCGACCAATCACTTACCTCATGAATATTCATGTAAGAAGTAATGATACCATGAATATTTATTAGCTGAATTTGTTTTATAATGGAATATGAAAACAGGATTCTTATGTAACGGTAGAAACTGTAAACACGTATCTATTTCATAATCAATCAAAACAGACCATGGGTCTACGCTGTTTGTTAAGCCTCTGAAAAGGCGTTTGCGTGACGTAAATAGTTGATAATACTTAGATCAATGTTCTTGTTGCAAAAGAGTTCCCATGATTTGCTGTGTCGGGTGGGCGTTGCAGGGATCATTATGCCCCCCTTGCCCTTAATTGTTTGACAAATGTGTGTTATATTCTATAATAGTCTCTTCATCTGGTTGCTATTTTATGTGAAGATTGAAATAATGGTGGCTATTTATACTTCTGCATATTTATATTTCCAAAATGAAGGTTTTCACTGCCAACGTGATTCCGTGACTACCTATGCTAACAGCTGTCAAACAGATGTGACGCCGAGATACTTGGCATCTCATATTGATCCAAACTGTTACTATGATTATAATTAAATATTGTTTGAAACAAAAATGAAAATGAAGAAATTTGAAAATGAAACAGACGACAAATTTTGCAGACGACAAAACTTGGCCTCGAAATATTTTAGATTCTTACTCCCCAGTCAATTTAAGAACTGTCTAATTCCGTCTATCCGCGACCTAGCTCTGCATCTGATCAGGATCCAACCTGAAAATCACCATAGTAATATGACATACAGTACATGTATGAAAGAAAATCACCATAGTAATATGGCATACAGTACATATATGACAGAAAATCACCATAGTAACATGTATGAAAGAAAATCACCATAGTAATATGACATACAGTACATGTATTATCAGAATCGCATGAAGATACAATATTGTCCATTTCATAATTTAACCCATTCCCTCCTTGACCATTTGTAGACCCAACCTTTTTAATCAATCTACCGAAAAGGAGCATTAACTATAGAAAAGGAGAAGTGTAGAACTGTGTAGTATTTAAACCACTGTGATAAATAGCTCTATTTATCACAATGGTTTCAAAATGTGACTTTCACAGACGCGCCAAAATGCGTCACTAGACGGCAATGTGTTAATTAACCCTTTCCATGTTCTATGTTTATTTCAAAATTCAATACTGAATATTCATCAATAAAATAGTTATATCGAAGTATATAAGGTGGAACAGTGTACATATTTTATAAAATAAAGAAACATATATTTTCAAATTCCACTAGCAAACAGAGTAGACCCTGATCTGGGTCTACTCTGTTTGTAAATGCGTGATATAAGGGAATGTTTATATAACGGAATATGTTAACTAGTTTACCTGTTAGAGACTCTTCATGATGCCTTTGCAAATATAGTAGACCAGATTAGACAGCTCCTGTATGAACCGTCTAATTAAGGTCTACTCTGTGTGCTAATAAAATGATAAAGATCTGATTCTATTTTTTTGCCATGGCCAAACATTCACGGGCTCATATGCCGCTATAAAATTTCAGCTAATAAATATTCATGATGTTATTACACCTTACATGAATATTTATGAGGTAAAGGGCTAAATCAGTGTCTGCTGAAAATAGATTATTAAAGAAATCCACACATATTTTCTTATTGTCTGGATACTTATCTAATACCGAATAGACAGGTCGGAATTAAAACAATTTCGAAATGCCATTCGCTGTACATTAAGTTTGCGCAAAGGAAGTAATATTATCCGGCTCTGTTAATTCTATATCTCGGTCTCAAAGGAACACAGCTCGAAACAAGCCAGTGCGATTATGTTTCAACGATGTTCTAGACTTGTAATTGGTTTGAGACCCCTCCGTGAAACCCCATACGTCTGCCGTTAAAACCTCATTACTTTCGCTGGAAAACCGAAGCTTCTGAAAGCTCCAGAGTCAATTATTACAAGACCTGTGCTAATAACTAGAAATTGAGATTTTCTCGGACAATAGCTCCGCTCGCAAACAACAATATTCTCCGGCCTTTTGAAGGAAATTACCATAGAATAATATGGAAAACAATCAATAAGTCTAATCTGGCGTATGCTTTTTCTTGTTTGAGCAAGATATGGACGCTTTTGATAAATGAGATGAAAAGATGACTTCCTTGGTCGATAATCCACTGGGGCGCAAAACGGAATGTCACAGTTACCTCCCTTCCATTAATGTCACAGTTACCTCCCTTCCATTGCAATATTGAAAAAAACCGGCCTGCTATGAATGTCATTAAATCTTGAATTTATTTGTGCTTGTTTTAACCGTTTCTTTGATGAATATACATGTGAGAATAATGACACCATGAATATAGATTTACTGAGGTTGTATGATGATACATATACACAGGACTATTTGGTCATAATTAAGACTATTGTTTCAAAAGCAAACCGAGCAGACCCAGAACTGGGTTTACTCTTTTTGCTTTTAAAAAAATACTGTATTGGGCATGACCAAATATTCCCGTGTTCACATACAATCATAAAATTTCAGCTAATTTATATTCATCTATGTCTATTTTTCCAAGTAAACGTATCACCGATCTTTGAAAAGGCGTCAAAACGGCAAAGGTTTCAGTTTGTACTTTCTTACAAAAACAGAAATCGTAAAGTAATTTATTTATGTATATTTTGATTTATTTATTCATTTATCTATTCGCTCATTTATTGCCTGATTTAATTACTATAATTAATAAAACTATTATCATTTCAAAATTATTATTATAATTATTATTATTATTGAATAATAATAATAATAATAATTAATATAAGTAATTGTCCATTCAATTCAATTCAATTGTTATTATATTCATTATTATTTTTATACACCTACTACTAATCATTATTATTATTATTCAAAATATTATCATTATCATTTTATCCTTAGTAATATTATAATTATAATTATAATTATTATTATTATTATTATTATTATTATTATTATTATTATTATTATTATTATTATTATTATTATTATTGAAGAATACTAATTAATATATGTAATTGTCAATTCAAATCAATTCAATTCAATTATTATTAATAATAAATGCTATAATTGTCAATTCATTATTATTATATTATTATTATTATTATAATTATTAATAATATTTATTTATAATATTTATTATTATTATTATTATCATCATCATTATCATCATTAATATTATTTCAGAAAATACAGAATTAAAACACAGATAGCACAACTAAGATAATTTGAGTTGTTTGCCCATCATACATGTTTCAGCCACAATTAAACAAAAAATACAATACTGTTTATATAACACGCCTATTTCGAGTCATCGAATGCATAAATTCTGTATAAATATTTGCGTCATTAATATTCAGGAAAGAAATAAATAACTTCATAATTATTAATTAGATGGGTTTTTTTTATCATGACGTTATTATAAACACAGAGATATTTGGTCATGACAGAAGAATCTGTAGAATCCCATAAGCAAACAGAACAGACTCTCATCAGACCGTTCCTACAGAATCTTAGTTGGGTCTACTCTGTTTGCAAAGGCGTCAAAATGCGTCAAAAGGCGTCGCTATAAGGTAAAGTGTTAAAATGCGAGTTATAACCAGATAAGCATCAACAATAAAATCCACTGATCACGTCTGAGATATGTTTACCGTCTACATCTTTCCTTAACCCCTCTTACTGATACATTTGTAAATAGAGCAGACCCAGATCAGACGTCTGCCGTAGGAGATTATTATATAATATAGATCGATGTCTACAGTTTCTGCCATGGTAAACACTCCTTTGTTGTGTTCTGTTGCATAGTGCCATTATAAATAGTCACGTTACTCGTTAATCAGTCATTATTTCTGTCATGAATATGTATCGAGTACTTAAAAGGTTTGGTTTGTAAATTCACGAACTTAATAATTTAGTCCTAAATAACATGGTTCACAGGCTGAGGCCACTCTTGCGAATAAACACGAACTTTTATATGTATATTTTCTTCAGTACAAAATAATCATAAAACCTTGTAGAGCGACAATTTATACATGCAGACAGACAGACAGGCAGCAAAAATAATCATAGAACCTTGTAGAGCGACAATTTATACATGCAGACAGACAGACAGACAGGCAGCAGACAGAAACAAAGACATACATACATATATAGAGAGAAACAGAAAAAAAATAGAAAAAGAGAACAGGAGTCAGAGATACATGGAGACAGAAAGACAGAGAAAACAGACGGGGGCAGAGAAAGTGACATACAGAGAGAGAGAGAGAGAGAGAGAGAGAGAGAGAGAGAAGAGAGAGAGAGAGAGAGAGAGAGAGAGAGAGAGAGAGAGAGAGAGAGAGAGAGAGAGAGAGAGAGAGAGAGAGAGAGAGAGAGCTGTTTCCATAATGTCATTTGTTATAAGATTATGAGATTTTCAAATTAGAAAGCATGGCGTTTGAGTTTAAAATGTGTACCACAACACAATTATTGTGTTTTCAAACCTAATCAAATAAAAAAACTAACAATATAGTCTTCACTAAAGACGAGCTGTTTAAGACTGGCAATATAGAAATTAACAAACTAAAGAAATTATACAGACTCTGAGATTAAAATCGTTATGGCTGCGCAGTTGTTAAGAGCTCTTCAACCCTGCACCTAGTACGCGCGGCCTGACTCGTATATACAAACAGTCTGCACCCAGACAGCATGCCAAATAACTGGCTGTCTCATTAGGATCCAAACTGTTTGACACTCGGTAAATAGTTTCTCAACAGCTTGAACAAATTTACAGTAAGTATAAATTACTGCAGCTCCGAGTTGGAGCAGACATCTAGTTTGTTCAGCCTGCTATGGACTAATATCTCGTTCTCTCTTGATTAGCCAACTGGGCAATAAATAAACAAAACAGGCGCCATATTCTAAGATTGTATAAACTGTAATTACTGTCAGAAAAAACACCACTCCACATAAGCTAAGAAAATTAAAATAAGTCTCCGTTAGTCTAGGATCTGCAGAGATTTTTGTCTCAAAATTGTGAAAATGTTAAAAGTTTTGTGAAATCACAAATGTATACCGATTACTGTTTGATGTGATATGTCCTCTTTTCTTTTCCAACCCCTATAAAAATTTTTTACTTTTATTCAAATATCAACTGAATCACATTTGCAAACAACTCAGATCCAGATGAGAGGTCAAGCAAATCTTTATGATTTTTATTAAGGAATAGGAGTACATGTATATGTATATAGTTGACTGTTTACTCCATACATACGCCTTTCTACGCCTTTGCAAACAGAGTAGACCCAGATCACATGACACCTATAGGAGCCTCTTATCAGGGTCTGTTATCTTTGCTTATGATATAATAAAGATCTTAATTTACGCCTTTTCACGTATATGCAAACAGAGAAGAACCAGATCAAGAGTTGTTTGATCAGGGCTTGTTGTTTGATCAGGGCTTGTTGTTTGACCTGGGTCCCTGCTTATAAAGCTTTTTAGTTGAGTCTGAGATCGTTCTCAAGCTTTTGATTGGTCAGATTTGAGTTCTCAAGCTTTTGATAGGTCAGATTTGAGCCAAAGGCTCAAATCTGACCAATCAAAAACTTGAGAACGATCTCAGACTCAACTAAAAGTTTTATAATCATGGACCCAGGGCTTGCTCTGTTTATTGTTTGATCAGGGCTTGCTCTGTTTGTTTATGAAATTATAATAGATCTGACTCTTCACTTTCTACAAATCAAAACATCCTGTAAACATGTGCATTATAAGAAATCAGTTAAGAAATATTCATGACGTCATTATTTCTTACAGGAATGTGCAAATGTCGCATCTGTGAAAAGCTATACGTGCAAACAGTTTGGATCCAGATGAGACACTGAGTAACTCCAAACTGTGTATTACTGTGACAGATTTTTTTCAATTTAAAATGAAAAAGAAAACAATAAAATGAAAATTGTAGCAGATGACAAAGTTTACAGACGACAAAGTGTGCAGATGACAAAGTTTACAGACGACAAAGTGTAGCAGATGACAAAGTTTACAGACGACAAAGTGTGCAGATGACAAAACTTAGCAAAGAAAGGGTTAAAAATATATTGATTAGCTCGATTTATATGAAAGTTATTGTATTAATTTCGTTGAACCCTTGTTATACATTGCTGTAAACGCTAATCTTTAAAAAGTTTCATTTTTTATCAAAACTAAACTAAAAAACACTGAATACTCACGGAGTAAAGGTTTCATGAGTTAAGACTTTAATGACATGGTTTATATGCTTGATTATCTACCCCACTTTGACAAATACTAGATTATTGTTATTATTATTATTATTATTATTATACCACATTTATATAGCGCTCTTTTCACACAGGATATGTGCGTTAAAAAGCGCTTAGCTCTGACAAAATAGTAGATCACATCCCTATTAAAATATTTCAATGCGTGAAATTCACTGAATGTGTTGGTCATTATTTATAAGCAAACAAAGCAGACTCTAGACTGGCGTTAAAAAGGCAGCTCTATGGGGTAAAAGTTCAAATCTGTATCTGAAATATCTGGCATGATGTTGAATGAATCTTAAATTTCTAAGAATGAGTGACATATCATACAGAAGCATGGACAAACACGTGGAAACGCCCGCGCAAGTTTTGATACAATTTATTGAGATCCAGCTTTTATCTGTATCTTAATGTCTCCTGTTAGAGACGGTGGTATTAAATCAAAATGGCGTCGTTAAGATCAAGGCGCACTTTCATGAATATGTCATGAATTTTCAAATTATACAGTAATACTTGAGTAATATTGGACGAGTTTATATCTCAAACATGTTCCAACAAGGGGGTACTTCAAAACTTCAGTCGGTTAATTTTCCAAGACGTCACTTGAGAAATTTCATACACACAGTGTCTAGACTTTCGAATCAGCGGCTATAGAAGAAACGAACCCAAAGAACAAAATGTGGCGAAAATATCTTGCCGATAATTCCGGTATTATGCCAGGCGCCTAGCGCAGCGGAAAATGAAGTGGTTTGGTTATGAAACACGTATGTGTGTCTGTATGTTGGTAATAGTTAACCCTGTGAATGCGGGACATACATGCACGGACATTTCTAAACAGTGCAGACCCATATCAGGGGCTCATGGAGGAACCCTCTGATCAGGGTCTGCACTGTTTGTTGTTCAAAATCCTTTAGCCAGTTTCAGCCTGTCATACTGGTTAGACTGTAGAGATACACACGGCTGGATTGTTCTACTCTGATAATTCAGGTTTGGAAGGGTTGAAGACATAATCCAAACCCCGTGGCTTGCGATGGATATTCTATTATTACGATTTAAGCCTCGAAAATGAAATTAAACCATACCATGAAAAGGAAGTTAGTAATAACATTATGATCTTTAGGTAGATAATTATGAACTGGTATGATCTACCTTGTATAAATCCTCATATCTATCCAGCTGAAGCGCGAACTGGCGCGTGCATTTTCAAACAGCTTAGATCCAAATGAGACATTGAGTTACGTCATCAGGATCCACACTGTTTTGATTTTAAGTCAGACTTTCTGAATGGACTGGACGTCAGTGTATATTTGCCACAGGTCGGAGTTTAATCAGACACATCTTACAACAGTTTAAAGGTTAAGCCTGATAGTATTTGTAGATGTGAGGGTGTAACAGGTATCAAAGGACGAACGAATGAATGCTGGTGACTTGTGTGTTAACCGTGATGTACAGTAAAACCTTGTCTAAATCAACATCTAAATAAACAACTATAGTGGTCTTTAAAAGCTTGAACTCTTTCGCTGCCAATGTCGCATCTGTGATTACTTATACAAACAGTTTGGATCCAGACGAAACGCCGGGTAACTCAGTGTCTCACCATAATCAAAACTATTTGTTATTGTGACTGTTTTTAAACAAAAAAATGAAGAAAAATAAAAAAACAAATGAAATGTGTAGCAGACGACAAAGTTTGCAGACGACATAATTTGGCAGCGAAAGAGTTAATGCTGAACGAACGTAATGCAAGAAAAGCTCCTTTAAGAGCTTTTTGCATAATGTTGTCCTGCTTTCAGCTACCATTTGTCTTAACCCTTTCCCTCATACAAACGTGCTTTCACGCATTTGCAAACAGAGCATACCCAGATCAGACGGCCCCTAGAGGAGCCGTCTGATCAGGGTGTGCTCTGTTTGCTCATAGAAGTTTGTAGATCTGGTTCTTTAGTTTCTAAAATGGCTACAATATCCAACCTTGTATATTCATTATAACTATTTTGTCCATGAATATTCAGTAGGTATTGAACTTTGAAACAAACATAGAACAGGGAAAGGGGTAAACCCCAGGCATTATATTTATTTTGAATGGTCAATGTAGAGTGGGCTTTTCTTTACAAATACACATGCATGTATTTCTAACCCTTCTCTTGCTGAATTTTAAAACACAGTTCTCCTTCTTTACCCATGCCCTGTTGTATAAGTACATATATCTTCACTGTGTATAAGTATTTCGCTGTGCAATCACTGCTGTGGAGTGCAATGGTTGCACAATCAACTTGTAAATAGTGCAGACCCTGATGAGACAGCTCCTGCAGGAGCTGTCTCATCTGGGTCTTCACTATTTACAGGCATGTATATTGACGTAAATAGCAAGCGAATGGTTAAAATTAACATCACCATAACACTGTATCATAGTTCTAGAAATGAAATCGCGTCGTTTATTACAGTTACAACTTCACATTCCATAAAAATAAATCAACAAACATCTTCAGTGTTACCTACAAATACATAGTAATTATGTTCGGGAACAAACATATCAGCCTGCATAAAGTGCTCTATGTACATTTGTATTTATTATACAGTAGTACCCTAATAAAGCGACCACTGAACACATGAACATTTTTCAGCCTTATAGCAAAAGGCATAGATACTAATCAGACGGCTCCTGGTTAGGGTCCTGGTCAGGGTCCTGGTTAGGGTCTGATCTATTTGCGTATGAAATTGTAATATACTTCACTACAGTTTCGAACAATACAAACAGTCCTTTGTACTAATGTGACGTAGAGTCCGGCCTATTATAAGAAATGAATAGTACAGAACAGAACATGTCTTTTATAAGAAATGAACAACGCTATGAAATAAGATACACACACGGCCATTGTATACCAATTGACCAGCACAGCGCTTGACCAGGATGGCATTTACGATTCTCAGTTGTATAGGTAACATTGACAAACATACTGGTCTTGTGGCTGCTTGATCCTTTACCAGAGAATATTCACGTAAGAAATAATGATGTCATGGGTATTTATTAGCTGAAATTACATAATGTATATATTTCAAGGGAATCTTTGCTCTGACAAAACTGTAGAATCGCATCTATATCATATGATAAGTAAACAAAGCAGACCCTGATCACCTGGGTCTACTCTGTTTGCAAATGAGTGAAAACTGAAAAGGCGTTTATATGAAGGAAAGGGTTAATGCAGAAGTTCAGTAATAGTAGCTTTTCGTCTTGCATTAAGCTACTACCTGTCCTACCCCCCCCCCCCGAGTTAGACGTTTAAAGGGTCGTTATATGTTAGAGAGGTTATACTGTATATGTTATATAATATGACTGAAATATCTTACTGCTGGACCTAGCCAGACACCATACCTACATATACAATCCAGTGACGGGTAGTAGTTTAGACGATATGAAAACAAAAAATAAACTTTTGATATGTGTGTTTATTGTTCGGTGAACAATGAATAAAACAATGAATAGATATGTTTTCTTGTGAACACATTTGTACACATACATAATATTAACCATTTACTCCATGAATGCTAAGTAATGATTATTGTCGTCTCTGAAATCTCAAAGAAAAACATTCCTTTGTCAATAATTTCTCAAAAGTTTTGACGAATCCAAGGGAAGCAAACATTTCTCGCAAATCAAAGTTTGAGCCGAATTATGTTTTTCAACAAGCTTATTCTCCATCTTTGTTTAAATGGATACATCGAAACTGGATACGACGGAATACGGATATTGCGAAGTAAATATTACACGATTTGTCATTTTGATAAAATAGTTACTGCAGACCTTTAGGACTGTGAAACACTGCAGCCTGATATGAATCTAACCTACTTCTATCCTAAATAAATACACCCTTTGACACATTTACAAACTGAGTAGACCCAGATCAGACAGCGCCTGTCTGTTCTGGTTCTGCTCTGTTTGCTTATGGAACTATATAGAAAAGCTTCTGTAATGACAAATAGGTACATTTATAACATTCAGTCTATGAATGTCCATGTAGTGACAGATTCTTGCATAATTATTCACAGGGTCAAAGGTTAATTGACAAAATCATACATTGGTTCACATTTTGAGAGAGGGTAACAGTGGTAATTTAATAAAGCACTTTGGTGATATGTTTACACATATTTACTTTGAAATTGATGCCTGGCTGGTGTACTTTATATTTGCTTGAATTCTTATTATGAATGGCTCTTGCGCTTGTAAACACTGGGCTCGGTTTATCTTTTATTAAGCTATTAGATACGCTCCAACCAGACGTAGATCAAAATGCCGCCATTGTTGTTGAAGAATTCTTTGGCCGAGATAACATAATTAATGTGTTTTTAATTCCCATTGTTTTGTTCAAAGAGGTCGGGCCATGCCTTTGTTTTAGGTGTAAAAAGTGTGACTATACAGACTACAATTAAAACTGTATTAAGTGACCATTGAAATGTCTAAATATTGGAGCTATCTGCATTACT
Organism: Azorinus chamasolen; assembly: GCA_963576725.1. Lineage (NCBI taxonomy): Eukaryota > Metazoa > Mollusca > Bivalvia > Cardiida > Solecurtidae > Azorinus > Azorinus chamasolen. The sequence continues at coordinate 97,534,441 of OY755240.1, forward strand.
TTTGCCCTGCATTTAGCAACCACCTGCTTTTTTAGAATCATTCTTTCAGTAAATGAATGATCGCTTGAGTCAAATTTACTGTACATCCAAAACTACACAGTCTGTCTATAAAATGAACGTGCTTCATACTACACAGTCTGTCAATATAATGAACGTGCTTCATACTACACAGTCTGTCTATAAAATGAACGTGCTTCATACTACACAGTCTGTCAATATCATGAACGTGCTTCATACTACACAGTCTGACAATATAATGAACATGCTTCATACTACACAATCTGACAATATAATGAACGTGCTTCATACTACACAGTCTGACAATATAATGAACGTGCTTCATACTAGTCTGTTAATGTAATGAACGTGCTTCATACTACACAGTCTGACAATATAATGAACGTGCTTCATACTACACAGTCTGACAATATAATGAACGTGCTTCATACTACAGTCTGTTAATGTAATGAACGTGCTTCATACTACAGTCTGTTAATGTAATGAACGTGCTTCATACTACAGTCTGTTAATGTAATGCACGTGCTTCATACTACAGTCTGTTAATATCATGGACGTTCTTCATACCCGACTCACATATAGTAGAACATCTCTGAAGTGGCAACTGAATAAATTGGTATTTTTAACCTTTACTCAGAACATTAATGTTAAAATATGACATCTGGGATATCAGTTACATTAACGTTTATAATGGTGTGTAAACAAAGGAGACGTCTGATCAGGATGTGCCCCCTCTGATTTGAAGTAAAATAAACTTCAACATCTCGAATTTCAAGGAACCATACACATTTATTCGAGATAACAACGTTTAAGTAATCCGATTACAAATCTGGACAATTGTTCAAGTTCACAGTTTAATGCAGGTAGAATGCAGGATTTGCATTAAGCTGTCACTTGGGTTTTTAGATAATGCGTAATGATATATTTTAGAACTATTCTGTATTGTAAATTTTAGACGGATCGAACATTAACCCTTCGCTTGCTATTCACGTCATTATACCTACCTGTAAATAGTGAAGACCCAGCTGAGACAGCTCCTGCAGGAGCTGTCTCATCAGGGTCTGTACTATTTACAAGTTGATTGTGCAACCAGTGCACTCCACAGCAGTGATTGCACAGCGAACTACTTGTACACAGTGAAGATATGTGTAATTATACAACAGGGCATGGGTAAAGAAGGAGAAATGTATTTTAAAATTCAGCAAGCGAAGGGTTAACTTCGAGTTATCACGAAGTCCATGTATCCGAGTTCGAGATATCGATATTCAACTGTGATTCTACAATTTCCGTCGTGGTAAAAAATCCCCTAGTTCATGATGCCTTCATAATTATGCAGCTAAAAATCCCCTAGTCCATGATGCCTTCATAATTATGCAACTAAAATCCCCTAGTCCATGATGCCTTCATAATTATGCAGCTAAAAATCCCCTAGTCCATGATGCCTTCATAATTATGCAGCTAAAATCCCCTAGTCCATGATGCCTTCATAATTATGCAGCTAAAATCCCCTAGTCCATGATGCCTTCATAATTATGCAGCTAAAAATCCCCTAGTCCATGATGCCTTCATAATTATGCAGCTAAAATCCCCTAGTCCATGATGCCTTCATAATTATGCAGCTAAAATCCCCTAGTCCATGATGCCTTCATAATTATTCAGCTAATTAATAATCATGATCCCCTAGTCCATGGTGCCTTCATAATTATTCAGCTAATTAATAATCATGATGTCATTAGTTGCTGCATGAATATTCATGAGGTAAATAGTCAGTCATTTTACTAAGAGACTATCATATAATTGCAATAGAAATAAATTTGAGATAATCCCATACATGGGTTATTACAACGACTGCAGTTTGTTTCTTTTCCATACCAATTGTTTTTCTTGGTTTAACTCTTTCGCTGTCACTATTTCTCGTCTGCAACGTTTTCGCCTGTTACAATATTCATTTGCATTGTGTTCATAGTTCATGACTTGTAAGCTACCCATCTCACCCGTGTCAAATTCTACACTGTTTTAGACTCTTAACACTTTAATGGCTGAATATTTAAAGTTGAATGGCACTATCCGTGTTTAATAGCAGAATCCATTCAGTGTGAAATGTTTGAATTAGCAAGAGACTTTGGATGGTCACGCAGTGTAGACCCTGATCAGAGAGCTCCTCAAAGAGACTTCTAATCTGAGTCAAGACTGCTTGCAAATGTCCCACAGTCGACGAGTGAAGCGTCTCATGTATTCCATTAACCTTAAGCCTGCTGAGTAAATTATTTTTACAGAATTTTCACCTACTACATTTTCAAAATTCAAGCTATAATCAATTTGTCTACAAAAATTCTATCAGGGTGTCAAACAGTTTGGATCCTGATGAGACGCCGAGTTACTCGGCGTCTCATCTGGATCCAAACTGTTTGCATAGGTACTCACTCATCCGCCCATATCAGGCTAAAGGTTAAATGTATTGATAACATTATACTCGTACATACTGACCAGACACTACAACATTCACGCAGTGGCTTGTCTGTGTGTACACAGTTTCCAGAACGTCAATTTTCCGAAGACACATTTTCTGATGGTGCTGTCCGTTGGTTTTGTTTTGAACTCTCTGGCCTAGAGCGAGGTTCATGCAGTGCTTTCCTTTCTACCGTGTACAGTTATATCGTCATTGACACATAGCGATAATCCTATGGCGTATGAAATTCTCCAGATCCCACAAAAAGCTAAAAACTTGTTAAATTTGTTGCTTGGCGCCATGCAAAAACGAGAAATGCGCCGCTTTCAGACTTAAATCTGTACCACTGTAGGGAAACTAGATATAACAATCCGGGCTACATGACTCTTCATTAACCTTTAACCTGATACAGTGGGCAATCAATGGTGACTTTTACAATGGGTCTGGATCCAACAGGAACTCGGCGTCTGATCAGGATCCAAACTGTGTGGCATTCTGATTTTGTAGAGAAATTGACCTTGTATTGTGAGAACGACTTTGACCATATGTTGTACACAAATATTTACTTCAGCATACTTGGTTAATCACCAATATAGATGGCAGGCCTTCACATTAGGTAGGATTGGGGAGAAATGTCGTCTGAAAACATTGTCGCCTGCTTTCATTTTCAAACTAGAAATTCGTTCTCATTGTGTGGGAAAATAAAACGTGTAAAAAACTAGAGAGTCAAACAGTTTGGATCCTGATTGGACACACATTTACAAACTTTGTTGCAGTGTTGATGACTGAATTAGGTCACAGTGTGCTAAAGGAAGAGTGCATGTACTGTACCACATCGCTAAGCTGAATTCTCGCGTAAGTATCATAACTGATCTTTACGACAAATGGCATTTTAAACATCTTGAATCTTGACAGAACAATAAGCTGAATCCCTTTAAATGAAACCATGGTGTCCAATGTGTGATACATGTATACATCGAGTTATTCGGCATCTCATTTGTATCCAAACTACTTTAACCAGGGTGAGAGTCATGCAGAAAGTCATGTAGAAAGTTCCTGTTTGAGTTTTCTATGCGGTTTTCACACTAAATGAGGTGACTACCTCGAATCATTTCAATTCTTCTGTACAGTATATCAACATAAGATGAAAACACGTTTGAAGAGAACTGAAGAAGACAAAGAAGAAGACCAAGGACAATGGGAACGTGACGTAAGAAATGATATTATAGTAATACAAAGACAATTGGGAAGTGACGTAAGAAATGATATTACAACAATACAATTCAAATTATTTTAACAGCATATACAATACTTTTGGCCAAGTAAATAACACAATATAATGATGGCGAATGCATTACACTAATACATACATCAATGTAATGAAATAATTAACATAGATTGAACTTATAAATACCAAATCAAACACACTCTGATATATAGATAGTAATGTAAATACATAAGGAAACCTAAGAAGCAACATTTTCTATGTATTCTGTACGTTTTAACATAGCATAGTGAATATATTTTGACACATTTCGGATAATACAAAGACACTGGGAAAGTGACGTAATAATTTATATTACAGCAATACAAAGACAATGGGGAAAGTGACGTAAGGATTGATATTACAGTAATACAAAGGCAAGTTTTATTTAGACGTATCCGAGATTTAGCCGTTTGTTGTTTTCGACATCCTTTAAATAAAAAGGTTTCTTTATAATTTTAAGGCTGTCTAGTTTATCCTTGTTCTGTGCTATTTGTTTTCAATGCTTTTTTGTTATATCTGATGTTTTGGTATATTCCTTTTAATATATAGCGTTTGCCTTGATTGTCGTGTATTTTGTATTTTCTATCCAGACCACGTTGAAAGTCAGTATCCATGCTTATAAAACTTTTAGTTGAGTCTGAGTTCGTTCTCAAATTATTGATTGGTCAGATTTGAGCCTTTGGCTCAAATCTGACCAATCAAAAGCTTGAGAACTCAAATCTTACCAATCAAAAGCTTGAGAACGAACTCAGACTCAACTAAAAAGCTTTATAAGCAGGGACCCAGGTCTATATTAAATGCAAGTTTAATAAACTAAGTTGAAAGTTTGTTCCAGAAATGGTGTACATATGTGCACTCTCAGAAAATGTGGTGTATGGTTTCATCTGTATAGGTCAATCACATTGTTACTGTATGGTTTCATCTGTATAGGTCAATCACATTGATACTTTTAAATGTTTATTTCGATTAAAATACATGTATATGGTATATGAGAGATTAAAAGTGAAAGCTCAATATAGTAAAAACACAAAACGAACATACAAAAGATGTATAATCCTGTGTCTTACGGGCCAGTGGTAGCTTAATGCAGGCCGAAAGTTATACAGAAAGCTCTTACAGGATCTTTCTGCATTACCTTTGCCCTGCATTAAGCAACCATGTACTCTTAAAGACACATATGTTTATTATTAAAATGGTCGCTTTAGGTGGGGTTTATTGTATGTATGATACGTACATGTGTATATGCTATAAATATACTAGAGTTTGGAATTATGCAACGAAATGAGCTCAACTGTCAAAGGTGGCACCTTGGGTGTCTCTGTGGCCACATGGGGTAGCGGTATGCTTGTCTTTCCCGCTGTGGTATTCGGGCGTGGACCGGTTTCGCACCTTTGGGGATGACTCTACCACAAACAGCGTTCTCTACGTGTTATCTAGCATGGGGATATCACAGAAAACGAAATGTGCCTGTCTTATATATCTTACCTCTGACGTGGGAGACACTCGGGTGAAACTGTAATCCTTTGTGATATATATTAAGTTTAATTAACCATTTGAAACGTCAATACCATATAACCCAACACAATGACATATCAAATACTGAAAACTTTGAGAAGTGTAATGTGTTTTCATGGAGGTCTTAATTGAATATCAGAAGAAATAGGCCTTTCACAGGCACGCATCAGTTAAACAATACAGATGAATGATAATGTCAATTATTGTATATTAAAAGCCAAACTGGGTGGCCGAACAATCAAGAGGAACGGTTTGAGGCAATTAAATTGGTTGTAGCACAAAAGCCTGTTGACCCCTTGGGTCAAAGCCAGAGCCAATCAGGGGTGACCTTTGTCACTTGGAAGGTGCCATCTTTTTGCTATCTGTCCTATTGCGAATGATTTACGTCAATTTTGGAGAGTATCCAATTCATACAATTTCAAAAGAGTTCAATACAGGGCCGCTAATTAAGTCGCTATCTACCATACTTCGTATAATGGCATTGTTCTAATCAACGGTTTAAAAGAATGACAGTATTTTTCGCACGAAACGTAGATCTTCTTCTCAAGTTGTGATCTTGGGTTCCCCTTGACAATGCCCGTACCTGGCTAACCTTTGGTCTTTGGTAACCCAAGACGTCTTTATCAGCATGGTCTGTAAGACCCCATTGTGCAAATGTGTTAGATGCGCAACCCAACGCTACAATACGACTAAAGGAATGTATTGGTATGGCGAACGGTAAGGTAATATAATAGATAAAATGACTGAAATACTCAACCTTGAGGAAACACATTAGGCAGAATGAATACGATTTTCCAGTGCGATAGATACGGACGATAATTTGTCGCCTGGCCTTAAACCGCGCCCTCTTTGTAATATTAATGAATTATGTACTTTGAGAGCAACTCAAAAGGCATAAACAAGAGAATGACGGACGTATTCAAACATGTTTTTTCTCTGACGGCAGAATAAATAAAAGTGTCAATGTAAACAATGTACTTTTGACCGACTGGATCTGTCAGCATATTTTTGGATTCGATAGCGGATATTTGTTATTATCAGATATTTCAAAATGAACTTTGTTTTCATATATAGTGCAGATACAATTTGGAGTTTCATACAAACCCATACTAAGCGACCATTGATTGATGAAAGGAGTCTGAAAAGCAAGTGGCTGCTTAATGAAGTCGACAGTAATCTCTTAAGTTTATATTGGTATATCTGCATTACAGTCCATTTGTTTTAATCGATCACCTGTCTTAAAGATCCCAAAACAAGATATATTTTTAATGGTTGCGCAAAACAGATTTTGCTCCACTTTATATTTTGCATGGTATTGATTAATCAGTCAATTATCTAGCAATTACCAATAAGTAAAGTGCAATCCTTCAATTGCGTGCACTATTGTATCGAGTTACACATATACAGAGAACATACATTTGAAACAAAACAACACTACAGAGGCGTACACGAATATATGCACCTTCTGTTGAAAGAGACATGTAACCCATACTGCTTCAATATTGACAACATCAAAGTGCAGTTATCAGACCAATTGGATTATGAATGATAAATTTCGAATATAAGTTTACACACAGAGCCATTGAATGTCTCCTCTAGATATGCACATGTAAATGCGAAATAGTTTGTGAACAACTAGATTATTTGGCAATATCGCATGCTAAATAGCGTATAAGTACACAATCTAAAGTTCTATCGCACACATTTATTTATAAAATAACACTAACTTGATATTGAAGAAGTAAAAACAACTGTATGTTCCCACTAGTCCTATCTTGAAACTTTTCTGATTTGTTTGTCTTCGTTTTAAATGTAAAACATTTAGCATAAAAGAAACAAAACAAAAGTATTGAAATAACTTACCCCAACCGCCCCTACCCCCGCCCCCGTCTCTACCCCCGACCCGCCCCGCCCCTACCCCCGATCTATTTGAATTAATTAAACTGTATTTGCCGTTTACTTGCCATGTACCGGAACCAATAATGTTTCATTTATGTTGAAATAGCCCCATGTTGTAAACCCTGGTGAATAAAGAATTTGTCTGTCAAAGAAAAAAAGTAAGAACAATCTTTTTTTATTATTGGAATACGTTTCTAAATCTATATCGTTAATGCAAACATTGGTTTTTCTTGTTCAGCTTTAAAGACATAACGGTCATCAGTTTTTAAACTAATCGTTCGAATGTTGTAAGCGAATGTGACTGGTATTTGCAAATACAGAATTCATATGAGCAGTGTTTTAACTGTCCGTCATTCAAAATCCTCTCGCAAATTATATTCTTTTATACAGAATGGTCTCTATGTTAAACAATATTACACTTTAAAACATTCAGCATTGAAATGATTAGTTGGTATGGTTTCTGGGATGTGTAATGATTAGTTGGTATGGTTTCTGGGACGTGTAAATGATTAGTTGGTATGGTTTCTGGGATGTGTAATGATTAGTTGGTATGGTTTCTGGGACGTGTAAATGATTAGTTGGTATGGTTTCTGGGTCGTGTAATGATTAGTTGGTATGGTTTCTGGGACGTGTAAATGTAGAATAGAATAAAATTAATAAGTAAGAAAGGGAGAATAGCTGAAAATATTCCAATTCAAAGTACTTCTCATGGTATGGGAACAGTAATACAATGACACTGGCTACAACGGCCACATTTTGAAGAAGCATTGATGGGTTTGAAGGCAGGTGTCCGCATAAACACAGCATGGACATGGAAGTAATACAGATATATACTATGGAAACTGTCTGCGCATTTTACGTTACTTCCACCTGCATGAAAACAAGTTATACCTCTATTAAGAACCAATATAGACATGTTATTGTTTATAATGCCTAGGTCACGCATTCACGGATCACCTCGCCGGTTACACTACGGATTAAACCTCACAGATGACCCAGGAAATGCCAATTTCCGTAGTGCGATACGGATGCACGCAACGGTGTGAAAACGGGCTTTGATGGTCACACATTCACGGATTTGACGCCAGATTAGCTACGGATACGATCCGGCATCATTCGTGGCAATCTGTACTGGTCCATAGCTTTCCGTATTTAGTCGTACTCATACGTAGCAGTACTTGTATATCCGTGACAATTTTTGAACATATTCAAAATTTGACCTCGGATCAAACAACCATATAGTATATCCTTACTAAACCGTATTAGAACGTACTGATTCGTTTTAGTCCTAAGTAAAACCGTATAAATCCGTACTTATTACAGTGCACAGGCCCTGGCAGGTGTCTTTCCGTATTTAACCGTGTCATTTCCGTATTAAACCGTGTCGTACCGTAACAATCTGTATCACTCGTGGCCCATTCCTACATTATTTACCATAGGTACGTCAAAGTCCGTTGTCACACCTTTGTGTGCATATGTATCGGACTACGGAAATTGGCATTAATAGGAAATTACACGGTTTGATACGGAAATAACACGGTTTAATACGAAACGACACGTGTCAGGGTGTGTGCACTGCGGATGAAGAACGGTTTGCTACGGTATAAGTAAGAGTTAGTGCGAATAAAAACGGCTTAATACGAAATAGCACGGATGTACTACGGTTGTTTGATCCGTGGTCAAATTTTGAACATGTTCAAAAATTGTCACGGATATACAAGTACTACTACTTATGACTACGGCTAAAATACAGAAAGCTACGGACCAATACAGACTGTCACGAATGATGCCGGGTCGTATCCGTAGCTAATCCGGAGCCACATCCGTGAATGTGTGACCTAGGCATTATAGGCATGGTTTTGTGTTTATTGAGGACAGGGTTTGGTGATTATTTTAGACGTGATTTAGTGTTTATTGTAGACAGACTTAGTGGTTATGTATACATGTTTTAGTGTTTATTGTAGACATACTGATTTTTTATTGTAGACATGATTTGGTAGTCATTGTAGACAAGTTTTAGTTGCCATTGTAGACAGGTTTTGGAAATTATAGTAGACACGTTTTAGTAGTCATTGTAGACAGGTTTTGGTAGTCATTATAATCAATATTTGGTAGTCATTGTAGACAGGTTTTTGGAAATTATAGTAGACAAGTTTTAGTTGTCATTGTAGACAGGAATACACACATTCACAGGTATCTGTCAATTTGTAATATCCTTACGTCAGTTATGCCTTGGTGGCATGATGCGCCATGGCCCGTTGGATGTCTGCTGTCTTAACTGTTTTAATAGAGTAAGGTGGAGCGGTGGACTGTTACGTACGGTGGCACTAAGATGACATCCCGAGTTAAAACAAACTCACGAAAACAAATAATTTGTTTTCCCGAGTTAAAAAAAAAATACTCGCGAAAACAAACTTTTCCCGACTTCGGTTTTTTAACTCAGGAAAACAAAACGTTTATTTTCGTGAGTTATTGTCTTTTTTAACTCGGGAAAACAAACTATTGTTTTCCTGATTTTTTTAACTCATGCAAGCAAAACTTTTGTTTTCGTGAGTTATTTTTTTAAACTCGGGGAAACGAACAACCCTATCTTGAGCGCTCAAGATAATCAGCCAATCACAGAAGCGGATTATCTTGAGGGAACACGATAGACTAACTCACGAAAACAAAAGTTTTGTTTTCCTGCTTTAAAAACAAGAAGTCTGGAAAACAAAATAAAGTTGTTTTCGCGAGTTAATTTTTTTTTAACTCGGGAACACATTTTTTTTTTTCGTGAGTTATTTTTTTAACTCAGGATGTCACCTTAGTGCCACCGTAGTTACGACATAAGTTGTCACAATTTGTATATTGTCGCTATCGTATGTTGTCGCAACATATAAAATCTTCGATGACAAGTAATGCCAGCCTTTGTGGCATATTTCATCTCCATGCTGGTGACATTGGCAATGACAATGATGATGATAACGGTGCTGTTCTTTTGAGTGATAATCATTCTGATGACACAGACCGTCGTTGTTATGATGGTGATCAGTTGATATTCATGATTATATTGAGTACAGTTGATTTGATGGCTGTAATGGTAGCGCGCCAGAATTGTTCCAATGTACCCTTTCCCGGTTCTACATTTATTCCAAATTTCAATACGTACTGAATATTCATGAACAAAATAGTTATAATGAAATATGGAAGGTAGAACTGTGTAGCCATTTTAGATAGCAAACAGAGCAGATCCTATAAGAGCCGTCTGTTGTGGGTATGTTATGTTTGCCGATGCGTGAAAAGATGTTTATATGTAGGAAAATGTTAATTATCTAATATTAGACTTAAATTGCTAAAGACATATTTTACTGTTCAGAGATATTCTCACCCAGGGTTACCGCCCGAAGATCCTGGCATGTAATGTAACAGATCAGTGTCATATCCAGATGATCCTGGCACGGCCGTAACTCACGTAAAACAGTTAGAACAACTTTATTGTGATCTACAGCGTGTCTGAAAGAGGTTTAATGTCACTAAAAACAATTTCTTGTGTTAGTGTTATCTCGCTTTTATTTATATTCTGTTATCCTAGCTCCGAATTTAAACAATAAACCTGGTTCGGACATGTGTTTTCAATGGTAGGTGCATATACACCATAAACCTCTCTAAACGGGAATTCTAGTAGAGAAGAATTAACATACATTTATACAGGTGGATGCTTAATGCAGGCTGAAAGTCACGCAGAAAGTTCCTAGAGGAGTTTTCTGCATGTCTTTCACCCTGCGTTAAGCAGTCACCTGTTTCCAAGACCGATATTTATACCAAATGTAACGTCCGGTTAAGAGGGATGCCACTGTACAGCCTCCACGCTTCCAGGAGAGAGACTTGTTGTTGTAAATGGTTTTACAACCTCCCTACAATTTACCCCTGGTGTGTTTTATTAAGAAATGAACGGCAAGCGGCTTAACGGTGTAATAAAGGGGAGTAGAATGAAATCACTAATGTGCAAATATGTCACCTATGCTGGCAAAACTCTCGAAAATGCATCTCGGAGGTTGAAATAGAAGTAAAACGCCGAAATGCTCACCGTGACACTATTTTGCTAAATTCCCGAGACTATCGTCTCCGCTGCTAATCTTGAGGTGATTAGGAGCGTGCTTTTTAGCGCTGTGAGGTGTGTTTTTGTATATACCAGAACAATCAAGGAATTATGGCAAATGTATTGTTTATTGGAGGTATTTCCCCATGCCGGGAATATGTATTCACAGAAAATGCGAGCACGCCTCATTTTCACCCATTTTGCAGTGTCATAGAATTAGGGAAAATGTGTTTGTGTGCGCCAAGCAGTGTTTTATTGGTTAAGATCACACAGAATTGTGGTTGGCACAGGGACCCTGCAGCTATTTACCTAGACGGGGCTATGCATTTCTGCCAAAGTGCCATCTTCTTAATCTTTAACACTTAAGGTCGTTTGCGTCAATCTTCAAAATAGACATTTTCTACCATTTCGTTGAAATAAAACCCCACCTATAATGTTGTGACACCTTTTGTTTCACCGAGTCTGAACGCAGATTCCTTCTGACACGCTTTTAGATTATTACTTCGGTATTGTATTGTGTTTTTCACTCACTTTTGTCATTTTTGAATATATATATTTTTTTGATTTTTAATTTTAGTACAAATTGAACTGTATTATATCTCGTTCGATCCCACCGTTTTTAAATAGCTCTTACACTAAATATCCCCCTATTGTGTTAACAAGGAAGAACACCTATATTTCTATATTTTCTAAAACAAATAAGTACAGTTGAACTTCGATAACTCGAACTTCAAGGGACCATACATATTAGTTCGAGATAACAGAAGTTCGAATTATCCGATTACTGAAATGAACAATTTCTCAAGGACACAGCTTAATACAGATCTAAAGTAATGCTGAAAGCTCCTGTAGGAGCTTTCAGCATTACTTTAGACCTGTATTAAGCTGTAACATGTGTTTCTAGATATCTGTAGCGATACATTTTAGTTATCAATCCTGTTTTGTAAGTATTGGAAGGACTGGACTTTTTGTTCGAGTTATCCGAAGTTCGAGTAATCCGAGTTCGAGATATCGAAGTTCAACTGTAATCTGTTTCTTTGCAAATGATCATGCACGTAAATAAACATGGAGCGTACCATTTTTCAGCAGAGGTGAATTGTTGATCAAAATAAGTTTTCAGCCTTATGAAAGATAGACTGAGCCGCGTAAATTATCGGATGTCCCACTTCACGTCACTCGTCCACTATTTGTATATTGAAATGAGGATGTTTACACAACAGGAAACATTCTTTGTTAAAATATTAAATTTATTCAATAATGGATTCAAGTAATACTCCAGCATAGAGTTCCTAAAATACGATAACACATATTAACACAGAAATTTTGGCCATTGCGGAAATTTTAGAATAAAATCTATATTGTTTCACAAGTAAACAGAGTAGATCTCGATCAGGCAACTCCTACATGACTCGTCTAATCTTGATCTACAATGTTTGTAAATGTTTCAATGGAGTGATTATCAGGTAAAGCGTTCAACCTCATTTTGTCAGCACGCTTGCCCACATACGCATAATGAACGCACGTCCTAATCAGAATCGTCGACCGGGAGCCAGGCAAGGTGCAATAATTTGAACCACAACTCCTTGCATTATCAAATAAGCGACCAACAGGTGCCCGCCTTACGAAAGATCGTGACACTGAAATTATCGTTATTTCTAACAAACGACGGTCGCACTTTATGTCGTACGAAGTCTGCCTAAATTGCTGCATGCTAGAGTGTGCGATACATTTCGCTACTCTTGTAGTAGTCCTTTCTCGACGCGACTCGCAAAACCAGCTCCTTTACAACCTCGCCAGCTCCTTTACAACATCACCTTCTAAGTTACAACACAATTATTGTATGTACTTGCTTTCATTTAATCCGCCTCCAAGAACTGGCGAATTTCGAGTATTGCACATTTCTTAATCTTGTTAATACCCAGTGCGATCAAAACCATGCCACTAGCATTATGAGGAGAGAGAAATGTTCTTTTATCTCTTTCTGTTATCCTTTTCACCAAACCCACGTGTCAGCCTTAGATGCTTATAAGCCAGTATGCAGTTTATTGGTGGTAGAAGTAATGAGAAGAATGATAGAATGCAAGTGTGGTGTGAACGTTCCCTCTGTACACAACAGATCTGCGATTACCATCAAACTATAATCGTCATAAAACATTTTGGTTACCTGATAAATATTCATGTAAGAAATAATGACGTCATGAATATTATAATCAGATTTAACTTTCATAATTGCCCTAGTACACTGAAATTGTATGTTATTGGTTAAACTAATCAGATCTAAATTATGTCCATAAGCACACTGATCAGACCGTTCCTAGAGAAGTTTTCTCTGGGTCTGTCTTGTTTGCAAATACGTCAAAAGGTGTATATAAATGGAGAAAGGGAATTTAAACCACTATACGTTCAGGCAATACGGGACTCTAACTCGGGCATACCAGCCCGTACACCCTGCCAAATTTCTGTGTAACTAATATTCTCCTTTTCTCATGTAAATACCAGTAATAAGGTGCTGTACATGTACAGCAAAGTGCTTAATAAGTATTATATGATATTTTGACTGAAGTGTATATAGTATTATTTACTTGAGCATTGAAAGCAAAGTAGTTTTAAACAGTACAGACACTGGTAAAATGCCATTTTTATTTCGAGTATACTAGTATACGAAATGCTAGCCTTCTAATGCTCATATGAATTAATTATGCTAGATAAAAAAAATAAAATCAAAGCAAAAGTCAGGTATAGAAAGGGAACAACAAAGTTAATGATTAGATATCTTTATTTCAAAAAGCTACAATACATAATTACTTTATTAGCTCTGATCTAATATTCCGACCACTAAGGGCCTTTTTCAAAGATTATCATGCCCGAGAATACTGATTGAAATTGTCAGATATTTTGTAGTCGATATATCAGAGCAGAGCTATTCAAGTAGTTATGTATTATAAACTGATATATCTGTCGAGTGACCATGCCCCAAATCACAGGTGAACAATGCCGGGTGATGACAAAGAAGTATACAAAGCTTACGAATGAGTCATAGAAAGATGACCGGGTGATGCTCCGGACAGATGCGGACAGACCGATGAACTGACAGACAGACTGGTCAGCAGACAGAGTGATTGCAGTATATGTCCCTCAACTAGTTGGAGGGGGAATAATAATAGGTAAAACAACGGGAACAGCATCCGTATTGCTGAATTGCACATGAATCGTTGTGGTTGAATAGTTTCTTGACCGTTATTCTGGCGCCTCTTTCCAAATAGTCATGTTAATTCATAAAAAGAACAGAAATGGAATTACTGTTAATCACTGTGTTGATGAATAATATTTTAATGAAGGTCAGACCTTCTTTACTGACGGAATCGGTAACTGGATACCCAAATGCTTCATTGCGACTTGGGAGTATATAGTACAATATACACGCACACGCAGTTAGTTCCGTGCATCAGATTTTAACTGATACAAACTATTTTATCTTTTTGGAGACAATATCTCTATATCTTGCTATTTCTTGCTATATATGTACTTATAATATATGCACATGTGCATTCTAACACCTTGGCAAATAGAACAGACCCATATTCGATCTGACATTCCTGTATGATCAGTCTGATCAGGGTCTGCTCTGTTTGCGCATGAAACATATCAGATATATTTTCATCATGTCGCTATATAGCTCAGTCATTTCTATTTGTTCCTTATATATTTGCTCTGTATATTTCTTTCTTAATAAATATGTTTGCTCATTCATACTTGTTCGGTATATTTAGTATTTGATAAGTGTGTTTACCTATTTGTTTCTTATCACAATACAATTCCAAAATGAACCAAGGTTTTTTCCATACCTTGACTTTACTATTTCCACAACATTGTATTGCAAATAAAACAGGATACTCACTGACAACATTCCTCATACTTGACTATCATAATACGGCATATACTGGTGTTGAAAGCATATTAATCATCCAATCAAAAACATATAAAAAAGTGAAGTACCTAGTTATAGTCTACTTTCAGTCCGAATGACCGCTCAGTCGACTGTACTTTTACTTCCCTGGTCATTGAGTCATTGGTCTACAATATTGAGCACCGCTAACATATGGCGCAGAACCGACGAGTGACCCTCACAGGTACCCATTTTAACCCCAGTGTGGTGAGGAGGTGCGGGTGGGAGACACAGAAAAGCGTCTCTGAAATTTCCGGGAGGGACCGGGATTTGAACCCCAGACCTCCGGACTGATAGTCAAGCGCATTACCACAAAACCACCGCACACGCATCTATTGGATTAAAATCTGTGTATATTGGTACTTTCCGTTCAATCATACCACCATTGCCATTTATATACATTTGATTGCAAATCGGTTCGACTAAAGTTTGCATAAAAAATGACTATATTTTATAATGGGGCCGAAGCGACCAAGCCCGTATCGGATTTAGACCAAATCGTTCAAAACAAATAAGCTCTTCCAGGCAGAAGGTAAAACTGTTACTGCAGTGCCAAAAAAGTAGGTCATACCAAACCATTACATACTCTGTGCTGCGGGGATACCCCACAGCCCAATAACGTTTTCTCATATACATACCATTTTCTGGCGTATATATATTCTGGTCCCCAAATCAAAATGTTGCATTGTTGACGTGGCAATCTTATAATTCTGTTAATACTTACAGACTTGATATTCCTGCCTATGTATGTCTTTGCAAATAGAGTAGACGCAGATGAGACATTTCCTTTAGGAGCTGTCCGATCAATATTTCCTTCTGTTTACTTACATGTTACAGAACTAATTATCTGCTGTTTGTCATGCCATTTTTAGTATTTAAATATCAACAGTTAATTTATCATTCTGGTACTTTAATAATCATGTTAGGTTGAGTCTTAGATAGATATTCACCAAGTACAGATTTAACAGTTGAACTTCAATATGTCGAACTTCAAAGGACCATATGAATTAGTTCGAGATAACAAAGGTTCGAGTCATCCAATTTATAGTCTGACCAATATCTTAAGTTCAGAGTTTAATACAGGTCTTAAGTAATGCTGAAGCTCCTTTGGGATATTTCAGCATTACATAAGACATGCATTAAACTATCATATGTGTTTCTAGATATGTGTAGTGATACATTTTAGAACAATTCTGTATTGTAAATTTTGGATGGACCGAAGTTTCAATTATCCGAAGTTCGAGTTATCAGAGCTCGAGATATCGAAATTCAACTGTAATGTAAAGTGCTTCGCTGGTTTAACAAAACTCTTAAACTTGCAAACAAGTATTTGCAAACAGTATAGAACCATTTCAGTCTAAGACCATGTAACACATATTTTTTTCAGAAAACACAGATTATTTTTATAAACCGTATCAGTTTGAGAAACTAAGTCATTTGTATTGACTACAGTAGAACATGTCTTCAGCGGCCATTAAAAGGAGGTCTAATCATGGGGCTGTTAGGCAGGCGGTAGCTTAATATTGGTAAAATCATACAGACAGCTCATATAGGAGCTTGTTGCATTACTTTTGCCCTGCATTAAGCAACCACTTGCTGTTTTAGATTCCTATATATTAATGAATGAATGCATGCTAACTATACGCTCTATTGTAGTACCATTCATCCATCGAGTTTTAATTTGAATTTATGTTTATTACAAATGTTCTATTGCATCTTCGCCATAATACCATAAATATTTATATTTCTCACAGTGCTCTCATATATGACCATAAGCATAGTTTTATTTTCTCCTAGCCGTTAAGTCAGAAGAAATTAATGCAAATATAATCGCTTTTATATAGACTGATATGCGTGTTTGGCAAGGGTGTCTGCGTTAAATTTGGCGCGTAATCACGTAAACTGGCGAGAAATCACTGATATTAACAAGCCGTGGAGTGTTATGTAGCCAAAGTGTTCTAAGTATTATGCATGTTGATATACTTGCATATAATGACGACGTAAAAGTCGTACTTAACGTGAATATTAATGTAAGGAACATGGAAAGCATGACTATTTATTAGCTGTCATTTTACAATGGTGTAGGGGCGTTGGACGTTTGTTTCATGACAGAAACTGTATTATTCCATAAGAAAGGGACCTTTCTGCATGACTTTCATCCTGCCTGAAGCAGCCAACTCCATAAAAAGATTTAAATTCTTCTTCACTAAAATTCCGGTTTTGAGGGGTTTTACTGTATCAGCACGTGACTACAAAATGCATATATAACCACTTATACCATGGATATTCATATAAAAGTGAGACAACAAATAACAGACAAACAGGACGAGTCATATGGGGTAACAAACAAGAAGGACACGGCACCAAACATCATTAAACAAGATACAGCATAAGTACAAGTCAAAACATGACGTAGCGCACATCAGGACATAAAACATTAAGTACTAACCATATAAAATAACAAAATAGACTATAGAGTGAAAGTTGGTGTACGATGACCTATTGTAGTGCTGTAGTATTGTAGTGTTGTAGTATTGTAGTGCTGTAGTATTGTAGTGCTACAGTATTGTAGTGCTGTAGTATTGTCGTGCTGTAGTATTGTAGTGCTATGGTATTGTAGTGTTGTAGTATTGTAGTGGTACAGCATTGTAGTGTTGTAGTATCGTAGTTTTGGAGTATTGTAGTGCTGTAGTATTGTAGTGCTGTAGTAGTGTAGTGCTGTAGTATTGTAGTGATGTGTGTAGTGCTGTAGAATTGTAGTGTTGTAGTATTGTAGTGATGTGTGTAGTGCTGTAGAATTATTGTGTTGTAGTATTGTAGTGATGTAGTATTGTAGTTATGTAGTATTGTAGTGCTGTAGTATTGTAGTGATGTAGTATTGTAGTGATGTAGTATTGTAGTGATGTAGTATTGTAGTATTGTAGTGCTGTAGTAATATTGTAGTGATATAGTATTGTAGTGCTGTAGTATTGTAGTGCTGTAGTATTGTAGTATTGTAGTACTGTAGTATTGTAGTGATATAGTATTGTAGTGCTGTAGTATTGTAGTGATGTAGTATTGTAGTGATGTAGTATTGTAGTGATGTAGTATTGTAGTGATGTAGTATTGTAGTGATGTAGTATTGTAGTGATGTAGTATTGTAGTGATGTAGTATTGTAGTGATGTAGTATTGCAGTGATGTAGTATTGTAGTGCTGTAGTATTGTAGTGCTGTAGTATTGTAGTGCTACAGTATTGTAGTGCTGTAGTATTGTCGTGCTGTAGTATTGTAGTGCTATGGTATTGTAGTGTTGTAGTATTGTAGTGGTACAGCATTGTAGTGTTGTAGTATCGTAGTTTTGGAGTATTGTAGTGCTGTAGTATTGTAGTGCTGTAGTAGTGTAGTGCTGTAGTATTGTAGTGATGTGTGTAGTGCTGTAGAATTGTAGTGTTGTAGTATTGTAGTGATGTGTGTAGTGCTGTAGAATTATTGTGTTGTAGTATTGTAGTGATGTAGTATTGTAGTTATGTAGTATTGTAGTGCTGTAGTATTGTAGTGATGTAGTATTGTAGTGATGTAGTATTGTAGTGATGTAGTATTGTAGTATTGTAGTGCTGTAGTAATATTGTAGTGATATAGTATTGTAGTGCTGTAGTATTGTAGTGCTGTAGTATTGTAGTATTGTAGTACTGTAGTATTGTAGTGATATAGTATTGTAGTGCTGTAGTATTGTAGTGATGTAGTATTGTAGTGATGTAGTATTGTAGTGATGTAGTATTGTAGTGATGTAGTATTGTAGTGATGTAGTATTGTAGTGATGTAGTATTGTAGTGATGTAGTATTGTAGTGATGTAGTATTGTAGTGATGTAGTATTGTAGTGATGTAGTATTGTAGTGATGTAGTATTGCAGTGATGTAGTATTGTAGTGCTGTAGTATTGTAGTGCTGTAGTATTGTAGTGCTGTAGTATTGTAGTGATGTAGTATTGTAGTGATGTAGTATTGTAGTGCTGTAGTATTGTAGTGATGTAGTATTGTAGTGATGTAGTATTGTAGTGATGTAGTATTGTAGTAATGTAGTATTGTAGTAATGTAGTATTGTAGTAATGTAGTATTGTAGTGTTGTACAATACAATACAAAACAATACAATATCTTTATTTCCTCCTTCATAGGAGATTTGCATTGGTTACAATCAATGTTAAGTACATATATTAACAATTCAACATTGTAAATAAAAGTTGAACAAGATTAAACTATTTTACATGCATGTAGATGCAGCTATGTACAGTCTGTTGGCTCTGTTCCATACGGGGTTACTTTATCCTGAGCTTGCAAAACACATGTATAAGTAATGTCCGCCCACTGTTTACCCTATGATTCTAAAAGTTAAAATCATGGCCGTTAATATGTTTACATCGCGTATGCAGACAGCATAGATCATGGTCAGCCGACGTCTACAACAGACTCGTAGAACGAAATTATGCAGAATGCATTTCCTACATGTACATGTGTTAAGCAAACTAAGGGTTAAGTACTAACCATATAAAATAACAAAATAGACCATAGGGTGAAAGTTGGTGTACGAGGACCTCGTACCTCCTTGGAAAGTCAGCATAGTAATTAGCTAGAGTATTGTAGTGTTGTAGTATTGTAGTGCTGTAGTATTGTAGTGCTACAGTATTGTAGTGCTGTAGTATTGTCGTGCTGTATTATTGTAGTGCTATGGTATTGTAGTGTTGTAGTATTGTAGTGCTACAGCATTGTAGTGTTGTAGTATTGTAGTGTTGGAGTATTGTAGTGCTGTAGTATTGTAGTGATGTAGTAATGTAGTGCTGTAGTATTGTAGTGATGTAGTATTGTTGTGCTGTTTGTAGTGCTGTTGTATTGTATTGCTACAGTATTGTGCTGCTGTAGTATTGTAGTGCTGTAGTATTGTAGTGCTATGGTATTGTAGTGTTGTAGTATTGTAGTGCTACGGTATTTTAGTGTTGTAGTATTGTAGTGTTGGAGTATTGTAGTGCTGTTTGTAGTGCTGTAGTAGTGTAGTGCTGTTTGAAGTGCTGTTGTATTGTAGTGATGTGTGTAGTGCTGTAGTATTGTAGTGTTGTAGTATTGTAGTGATGTAGTATTGTAGTGATGTAGTATTGTAGTACTGTAGTATTGTAGTGCTGTAGTATTTTAGTGATGTAGTGTTGTAGTGATGTAGTATTGTAGTACTGTAGTATTGTAGTGATATAGTATTGTAGTGATGTAGTATTGTAGTACTGTAGTATTGTAGTGTTGTAGTACTGTAGTATTGTAGTGATGTAGTATTGTAGTGCTGTAGTATTGTAGTGATGTAGTATTGTAGTGATGTAGTATTGTAGTACTGTAGTATTGTAGTGCTGTAGTATTGTAGTGATGTAGTGTTGTAGTGATGTAGTATTGTAGTACTGTAGTATTGTAGTGATATAGTATTGTAGTGATGTAGTATTGTAGTACTGTATAATTGTAGTATTGTAGTGATGTAGTATTGTAGTGTTGTAGTATTGTAGTGATGTAGTATTGTAGTGATGTAGTATTGTAGTGATGTAGTATTGTAGTGATGTAGTATTGTAGTGATGTAGTATTGTAGTGATGTAGTATTGTAGTGCTGTAGTATTGTAGTGCTGTAGTAGTGTAGTGCTGTAGTATTGTAGTGTTGTAGTACTGTAGTATTGTAGTGATGTAGTATTTTAGTGTTGTCGTATTGTAGTGCTGTAGTATTGTAGTACTGTAGTATTGTAGTGATGTAGTATTGTAGTGATATAGTACTGTAATACTGTAGTATTGTAGTGATGTAGTATTGTAGTGCTGTAGTATTGTAGTACTGTAATATTGTAGTACTGTAGTATTTTAGTACTGTAATATTGCAGTGTTGTAATATTGTAGTGATGTAGTATTGTAGTGATGTAGTATTGTAGTGCTGTAATATTGTAGTACTGTAGTATTTTAGTACTGTAATATTGCAGTGTTGTAATATTGTAGTGATGTAGTATTGTAGTGCTGTAGTATTGTAGTACTGTAGTATTGTAGTGCTGTAGTATTGTAGTACTGTAGTATTGTAGTACTATAGTATTGTAGTACTGTAGTATTGTAATACTGTAGTGTTGTTGTATTGTAGTACTGTAGTGTTGTAGTAATGTAGTATTGTAGTGCTGTAGTATTGTAGTGCTGTAGTATTGTAGTGATGTAGTATTGTAGTACTGTAGTATTTTAGTGTTGTCGTATTGTAGTGCTGTAGTATTGTAGTGCTACGGTATTTTAGTGTTGTAGTATTGTAGTGTTGGAGTATTGTAGTGCTGTAGTATTGTAGTGATGTAGTATTGTTGTGCTACATTATTGTAGTGTTGTAGTATTGTAGTGTAAGAGTATTGTAAGGCTGTAGTATCGTAGTGCTGTAGTATTGTAGTGCTGTTTGTAGTGCTGTAGTAGTGTAGTGCTGTTTGAAGTGCTGTTGTATTGTAGTGAT
This sequence comes from Azorinus chamasolen, assembly GCA_963576725.1. Lineage (NCBI taxonomy): Eukaryota > Metazoa > Mollusca > Bivalvia > Cardiida > Solecurtidae > Azorinus > Azorinus chamasolen. Next base: position 97,556,082 of record OY755240.1, read on the forward strand.
GTGTGTAGTGCTGTAGTATTGTAGTGTTGTAGTATTGTAGTGATGTAGTATTGTAGTGATGTAGTATTGCAGTGATGTAGTATTGTAGTGTTGTAGTACTGTAGTATTGTAGTGTTGTAGTATTGTCGTGCTGTAGTATTGTAGGGTTGTAGTATTGTAGTGATGTAGTACTGTAGTATTGTAGTGTTGTAGAACTGTAGCATTGTCGTGCTGTAGTATTGCAGTGCTGTGTGTAGTGCTGTAGTAGTGTAGTGTTGTAGTACTGTAGTATTGTAGTGCCGTAGTGTTGTAATATTGTAGTGATGTGTGTAGTACTGTAGTATTGTAGTGCTGTAGTATTGTAGTACTGTAGTATTTTAGTGCTGTAGTATTGTAGTGATGTAGTATTGTAGTGATGTAGTATTGTAGTACTGTAGTATTGTAGTGCTGTAGTATTTTAGTGATGTAGTGTTGTAGTGATGTAGTATTGTAGTACTGTAGTATTGTAGTGATATAGTATTGTAGTGATGTAGTATTGTAGTACTGTATAATTGTAGTATTGTAGTGATGTAGTATTGTAGTGTTGTAGTATTGTAGTGATGTAGTATTGTAGTATTGTAGTGCTGTAGTATTGTAGTGCTGTAGTATTGTAGTGCTGTAGTATTGTAGTGCTGTAGTAGTGTAGTGCTGTAGTATTGTAGTGTTGTAGTACTGTAGTATTGTAGTGATGTAGTATTGTAGTGCTGTAATATTGTAGTACTGTAATATTGTAGTGTTGTAATATTGTAGTGATGTAGTATTGTAGTGTTGTAGTACTGTAGTGCTGTAGTATTGTAGTGATGTAGTATTGTAGTACTGTAGTATTTTAGTGTTGTCGTATTGTAGTGCTGTAGTATTGTAGTACTGTAGTATTGTAGTGATGTAGTATTGTAGTGATATAGTACTGTAGTACTGTAGTATTGTAGTGATGTAGTATTGTAGTGCTGTAGTATTGTAGTACTGTAATACTGTAGTACTGTAGTATTTTAGTACTGTAATATTGCAGTGTTGTAATATTGTAGTGATGTAGTATTGTAGTGATGTAGTATTGTAGTGCTGTAATATTGTAGTACTGTAGTATTGTAGTACTGTAATATTGCAGTGTTGTAATATTGTAGTGATGTAGTATTGTAGTGCTGTAGTATTGTAGTACTGTAGTATTGTAGTGCTGTAGTATTGTAGTACTGTAGTATTGTAGTACTGTAGTATTGTAGTACTGTAGTATTGTAGTACTGTAGTATTGTAGTACTGTAGTGTTGTTGTATTGTAGTACTGTAGTGTTGTAGTAATGTAGTATTGTAGTGCTGTAGTATTGTAGTGCTGTAGTATTGTAGTGATGTAGTATTGTAGTACTGTAGTATTTTAGTGTTGTCGTATTGTAGTGCTGTAGTATTGTAGTACTGTAGTATTGTAGTGATGTAGTACTGTAGTGTTGTAGTACTGTAGTGTTGTAGTGCTGTAGTATTGTAGTGATGTAGTATTGTAGTATTGTAGTGCTGTAGTATTGTGGTATTGTAGTGCTGTAGTATTGTAGTATTGTAGTACTGTAGTGTTGTAGTATTGTAGTATTGCAGTACTGTAGTTTTGTAGTGCTGTAGTATTGTAGTGTTGTAGTATTGTAGTATTGTAGTGCTGTAGTATTGTAGTGCTGTAGTATTGTAGTGTTGTAGTATTGAAGTGTTGTAGTATTGCAGTTTAATTTTGCTTTGGCACACAGATTTTGAAATCACATGTACAGTAGAACCCCTCTAATGCGATCACTTAATGAATAAACATTGGTGTTGCTTAATGCAGGACAAACGTAATGCATTATGCTATAACCTTTATCTAGCACCCAGAAGTATTCCTCTTTTAGGTGGTCGCATTAGCGTGCTTATACTGTGTATCATTCTTTAAGCCAACATTGCAGACCCTGATCAGATGGCTCCTACAGGAATCGTGTGATCTGGATCTGCTGTTTGCAATGATGGTGAAATTCGTGTATATCAGATATAATAAAGGGTTATCAATCTGTTTCACGAGCATCATGTTTAACAGGAAAATTAAAGTATTTCAAGTGTTTGAAAAAATGAAATAAACTTAAATTTCTATGCACTTATGATGACAAAACAACAGTCGCGTCACATAATTCACATTGTGTTGAGCTCGTATTTTTATCTTCAATATACAGAGATTTTAGAGTATAAATTGTTCAAAATTTATTATCAATATGATGATGAGACAAGAAGTCTGTTTTTAATAAGGAAGTCAATGATTTACGTGCGGGTATTAGATGATAGAGCGACATATGACATATTTAGTGGAGAAAAAATAGAGATTTGTTGAACTTCGATATCTCGAAATTGGATAACTCGAACTTCGAGATAACTCGGGTCAAAGTTTGGTAATTCCAATATTAACAATACAGAATTGTTATACAATGTATAACTACGTATATCTAGAATCACATATGACAGCTTAATTACAGGTCGAAATTAAATGCTGAAAGCCTCTGCAGGACATTTCAACATGACTTTTGACCTGCATTAAGCTGTGAACACGAGGAATTGTTCAGATTAGAAATCGGATAAGCCGTACCTCTGTTATGTCGAAGTAATTTGTTTGATCCCTTGAAGTTCAAGATCTCGAAGTTCAGCTGTATCTTATACACAACTGTGAGGTGTATTTAGAACAGTACAGTAATTCAAATGTGTTGTGTTTCTTCATATATCACACCAAAGTCCTATATTGCTGCAACTCATTAAAATCGCATCTCCGAGGCAGTAGATCCTGATCAGACACCTCCCCGAGACAGTAGACCCTGATCAGACAACCCCCCCCCCCCCCCCCCCCCCCCCCCGAGGCAGTAGACCCTGATCAGAGGCGATTTTAATGAAATGTCTGAATAAAGGAATCGGCTGAGAAATAAGAAATGTGAAATACCAGTACATATATTTTCAACTGCTATATTTTATTGTTATTGTTTTTGCTTTGTTGACTTTATGTAACCTAAACAGAACAAGTGTAGCTGTATAAATCATCAAAAGTCACTCAAGTATTAGTTGATATTACTTTAAGATAAAATTATTATAATCGAAAAACTATATATTTGCGTTGATCCTTGTTGAAGCTGAAATACAACCAATGCAGTAAGTATATTCTGTCAAAGTATTTATGAATACTCCAACATAAAACCATTCTACTGAAACAGACAATATGCCCAATATCTGATCTGACAGGTGCTTAATTGGCATCAGAAGCAGTCGTGCCTTTGAGCAACTTCTTACCGGAATTCCTATAGCATTGATCCTGACAGGTCGAGTTGCTCTGGATCCAGTCTGTCTGCAAATCCCACTGAAGTCGCACTTAGCACAATAAGGGTTTATTTATGAGTGTGATTTATTTTATGAAATTCACATATGACAATTTAACTGCATGTCTACTTCCTTGACAGTTGTCATCTATGATTTGTAGAATTTACAATAAAATGTATTTTCCGTGAAATATGGTAAATCTTTATCACCAATTTCATATAGAATACTTTATCTAATGAATATTCATGCAAGTAATTATATTGACTGTGTGAATATTAATTAGCTGATTAATTAGCTGATCCTAAGGTAAGGGAACCATCTGATCTAGGTCATCTTTGAAAAGGCGTCAAACGGCGACGTATGGTTGCATATGCGTAAAAAGATTGCATGTTTCCATAGGCGTCCAATAGCTGCTTACTACCATGTATACATGACTGTGTCTATGTACCTGTGGTATCTGTATATATAGTATGGCCTAGTACAAGTCCGGTTGGATATTGCATCGCGTTTAGTCAAGTTTTAGACTTTGGCAATGTATTCAGAGCAATGCGTATACCATAGCACCGACACCAATACACCGATATTGGCACGGCCGTCAGTAAATAAAACTGGCACACCATCGCAAATATATCCAAAGTGGCACCACCAAAATCGCAACAAATTTGGCACCATTACGAAAGCAGCTCAATTGTCACAATTATGAGTACAGTACATTAAATTGGTTTGACTGTTAGTAAAACAAAGATAGCACCGACATGAGTACAACTGAATTGCCATGATCCGTCATGAGTAGAAAGGGATTGGCACCAATTTGATTACAACAACATTGTCACCAAAATGAGTACAGCAACATTGGAACCAAAATGAGTACAGCAACATTGGAACCAAAATGAGTACAACAACATTGGAACCCAAATGAGTTCAACAACATTGGAACTAACATGAGTACAGCAACATTGGCACCGTCATGGGTCCAGCTGATTGTATGCCAGTTGGTGGCATTGACCTGTCAACCTTATACCACATGCTACAGGTGAGCGGTCATTACTAATACAGGCAACACGTCTTACTCCATGAATATTCATGTAAAAAATAATGAGTTAATGACATAATGAATATTTATTTTATTAACAGTTAAAATAGCACATGGACACGTGAATGTTTAACCATGACCGACACTGTAGAATCATATTTATATTATATCATAGCAAACAGAGCAGACCCTGATCAGAAGGCTCCTATAGGGGCCGTCAGGTCTGTGTCTACTCGGATTGCCAATGGTTATTTATGTAGTATAGCTTTAATGTTAATCAACAGTACTGGCCGTTGGATCACATGGGACCGGTCCTACGAGTAGTCATACCATCAGACGTATCTTAAGTGTCAATATACGACAATCGACACTATCCGTACAGTCGGATTAAGTGCATGTTTTAACGAGCAAATACTAATTATTGTTGTGAAAACCCAAATAATATTTACAGTGAATTTTCCGAAATCGCAGATTGACCGAACGTATCCGTTGATTTTCGTGTAATTAACGGAGATTTCAGAGTCTTAAAATATGGGCGTTTTTAAGATACATGTACCATTAATATTTATCTGAATATATATAAACTGTTTGGAAAATGGGCTGTAAAACCTTTATTTTTATGGCATGGATATGTATAGAACTTCTTGAAAAATGGATAGAATATAATTTAAAAACCATGATATATCTGATTGTGAAATGTTCGTGTTTCATGGGTCATAAATACATTTTACTTAATTAATATTAATACGTTACATGAATATACATTAAGTAAAATGTTAATCGAGCTGTTCTTTAATCCTATACTCCTGTTCTATATTTAGTCTAATTTCCATACCTACTGATTATTAATGCATAAAATAGTTATTAGGAAATATGGCAGGTGTAATAGTGTAGCCATTTAGAAACTAAAGAAGAAGATCTGTCAAATTCCGTCAGCAAACAGAGCATACCCTGGTCAGACGGCTCCCTCTCTGTTTGCAAATGCGTGAAAAAGCGTTTATATGAAGGAAAGGGTTTATTGTATAGTACACATCCTAACAATTCAAACAAAGACCCGCTTAGGTCTTAACTTTTATTCAATGAATATCATTTAAGAAATAATGTCATCATGAATATTAATTAGCATGCTATTAAAGCATATGGACATATGAGGTTTTGGTCATTGCGGAAACTGTATAATCATATCTGTATTATATCATAAGCAAAAAGAAAGATCCTGATCAGAGAGCTCGTACAAGAGCAGGCTGATCTGGGTTTTCTCTGTTTGCAAAAGGCATAGAAATGCGTATTTATGTAGAAAAAGATGCGTCACGTATGAATTTTTATCTCAGTTCAAATTCCTTCTAAAATCAGCGAACATACAAGATACGTTAGTGTTACGATTTTATACGCCAACTCGTTACGATTATATACGCAAACTCACAAGAAAACGAAACAAACAAACAATCAATTTGTTTCTCAGCGTATCATCTGGATCCAATTTATTTTCAGCAACAGGGCAAATGTTAGGTTTCACTACATGACTGATACATGCCTGCCCAATGGAGCTCCTGTACATCAGAGCTCCTGTCCAATGGAGCTCCTGTACATTGGAGCTCGTGTCCAATGCAGCTCCCTGACCAGACAGACTCTCCACTATCTAGTAAACCAATTGTTTTCGAACACAAACATTTTTAAATGAAACATTGACCTAATTTCAACATTCAATTGTCACGTATTGCTACTTGTTGTTTCATCCCTGGTTGTCAAAGTGAACTGGTCAGTTACTGTCCAATGGTAAAGTCTATGTGTTACCAATATATTAATTTTGTTAGCTGCTACAAATTCTGGCCACCGATGTTCTCCATGAGTTTTCTTGTCTGTCCTTGCATTGCGTTTTAACCTTTAGCCTGCTATGGGCGGATGAGTGAATACCTATGCAAACAGTTTGGATCCAGATGAGACGCCGAGTAACTCGGCGTCTCATCAGGATCCAAACTGTTTGACACCCTAATTGCAGTTTAGTAGACACATTGATTATAGCTTGAATTTTGAAAATGTAGTAGGTGAAAATGTAAAAATAATTTTGCTCAGCAGGCTAAAGGTTAATACATTTAGACACGTTTCATGCATTTAACATCACAGATATTTCACACCATTGCAAAACGGGTAGATTAAGAACAGACGGGTCATGTGGAAGCCATCTGACCAGGGTCTGCTCTTGTTTACTTACGAAATAATATAGATCAGAATCAATAATTACTGCTAAAGCCAAAAATTCATTTCTTCATTGTGCCATTACAAAACGGCTAATTCATGTTGATGACGTCATTATTTCCTACATGAATATTCATCAGGTATGGGTTTAAAGGTTAAAGCCAAAGAGATGAAATTACATGAATCAGCATATTCTCATTGAGTGGCCTCATTCGGTGGCACAGTCATTGATACAAAATATGCAGACTGAATATCTGAACTTGGCGGTAAGGCATCTTCACCCTTCTCCAGATACCTGACTCGCATTTACAAACAGCTTGGATCCAGATAAGACGCCGAGTAACTCGGCGTCTCATTAGAATCCAAGCTGTTTGACACTCGGTCAATAGTTTCTCAAACTTTGTTCCAGTAGAAAGTAGTCAAAATTGTACCAGACCAACAACTGGGCTGATGATATTTGTGAACAGTTGAATAAGAGTTAAGTAGTAGTACGGGGAGGCAAGCTGTAATTTCAAAGCAGACAACGGGTGCAAAACGTACGGTCGCCAACACTTAGCATAAAAATACTAGACGTAGTGCACCAGTAATCTTAACAGACAAGCCAGACCGTGCTAGCCTGCATTGATGTTTTATAACTAAATAATGGTGGTAAGGTGGCTGTAGAATGTAAATTGAAGACACTCAAATATGAGGATTGTTAGCCTGCTCAAAGAACGATAATTGTCATTATTATAACATATGATGGCACACGTACGCAAAACTCGCCAGACAGAAACGGTTTCCTTCGTAACGGTCGATTCTCTCAAAATGAGAATCCCGACAAAAGGAATTTAAAATAAAAATAATTTCCATCCAAGTCCAATGCAGACTTTGTACTGAAATGAAAATAGAAGAACCAAAGTTTAAATGAAGGTAGTTTAAAATTTGTATTAATGAATTTAAAATCATCTGGTTGCTTAATGCATGAAGAGCATGGGCCAGACAACGTCTGTAGGGGCTGTCTGCATAACTTTGGCGCTGTATTAACCATTTACTCCACACGTACGACCTTCTGTTTGCTTATGGTATAATTCTACATGTTCTGCCATAGCCAAAAGTTCATGTGTCCGTGTGTCATTATAACAATTAATCGTATTAATATTCATGATGACATTACTTCTTACATGGTTATTCATGGAGTAAATGGTTAAGCTACCATCTGCTTTTAAGATCCATCTATTTATATTGGTCGTTTTTTATAGGGTTTTTTATTGTATTCATCTATAATAGTTCCGCTTAAGTAACTAATGACTACCTTCAGTTCTGTCATGAAAACTTGATTCCAAACTTGTGTAAATCACTTAAATTGATCAAAGTTCCGTATCAGAGGCCGTGTTTTCATAGGTTGATTTTTCTAATGGTTTGAGAATGGTTGCCTTGATTAAACACAATTTGGAAGCCCTTGGTTTTTTATACCGTGTCGTCACGAGAGGATGTACCATAGTGTGTCGTCTGCCTGTCCTCCGTGAACCTGAGTAAATTAATGACGTGCAGTCCCAATATAACATTACAAATCCCATTAATGACAAGCTAATCGATAGCGCCCTTTGTTCAGGTGAATAGCACAAATCTACGCCCCCTGACTACGAACACGAGGCGACCGCCTTGACTTGTGAGCGAGAATAAAAACACCTGTCCCGCCAAATTTGTTAGGTGAGGTTAGAAAAGAAACAATTTTGGGAAAGCTACGACCCAAGCTTTGTCGACGCCATGTGGGTGTATCCCGGCAGGCACCGCTGCTCAGATAGGATTACCTATAATGTACTGCGGGTTGCTTTAGTTTGAGCTATTGAAGGGACGTTGTTTAGTCAACGATGGCAAATGTTCTTCTTCGTACATATTTTTTTTCTGTTTGTTACTGTAAGTTGTTCGCCGTTCTGTTCCTCAGTACAACAGAATTGCGGGGCATCTTTTCGGAATAAGTAGTTTGGACTGATCATGATTTTTTTCTGTTTGCTGTTTGTTATATAGATTTGATTTTACAGTTTTTTCTGTGTATATTTTTTTTTAAAAAAAAGAGCGTAGCTTAATGCTAGACAAAAGCTCCCGTATGATACATGCATGATAATTCCAAGATCCTATTTTTTTTTAATAATGTCGAGTATAGTATTGGTTGTGTATTGACTAATTAGTATCATCTTGTGAATGAAAACAGTAAATATTGCTTGTTCCAAAATTGCTTCCAAATTAATATTCACAAAATGGTTAACCCTTTCGCTGCCAATGCCGGATCTGTGATTACCTATGCAAACAGTTTGGATCCAGATGAGACGCCGAGTAACTCGGCGTCTCATCAGGATCCAAACTGTTTGTTAGTGTTACTATGTTTTTGAAACAAAAATGAAGAAAATCAAAAAAATGAAAATTTGTAGCAGACGACAAAGTTAGCAGACGACAGAGTTTGGCAGCGAAAGGGTTAACCCGTACAGTGCGGGAAACGAGTCACTATTGTCCTCGGCAAACAGTGTAGATCCAGATGAGAGCTCCTAGAGGAGCCCTCTCATCAGTGTTTTCATTGTTTGTCATGTTACACTTTTATTTAAAAAACACTAACTATTCATAATAGTCCATTTGAAAATTCAGCATTGTAAGCGTTAATGAAAAATGGAGTAAAGTCTTCATACTGGGGGAATGTTTAAAACTGGACATGACTTCTGGATATATATAATCATGTCTGTGAGCTAAATGAAATGTTATAAGCGTGTACAAAATGTTTGTTTTCATCTTTCATAATCAATCTTCATCTATTTACATACACTAATTACATGGTAGATAGTGTAGGTAGAACTCTATTTTCCAAGATTATATTCTCATCATGTCTTAGAAATATGCGATAACATCCACCTCAGAAGAATGTGATTTCATGGAAAACCAGCATCGACATCATATTCTTCTCAAAATCTAAGAAAAACTGTTATTGGTCGGTAAGAAGAATGTGATCACATATTTCTCGGATAAGATTAATTTGATTTTGGATAAATGAGGTCCTCCATATATTTACCCGTCATTGTCCAGTGTCTCTGAAAAAGGACATGGACAAACAGTGTAGACTCAGATCAGATCAGAGAGCTCCTGAAGGATCAATATTTGCTGAAGCCACCCATGACAATGGCTTATTTCAACACAAACAGTGTGTTTGCTGTGTTCCCTTAACATGAAACGTATCCGCGAACTCACTTGCATTTTTTATCTACTCGTAGATGAGACGCCGGGTAACTTGGCGTCTTATCACAGTCCAAGCTGTTTGACACTTGATCAATAGTTTCTCAATAGCTGGTTTGTCATCTGCTAACTTTGTCATCTGCTAACTTTGTCGTCTGCTACAAATTTTGTTTCAAAAACATAGTAACAGTAACAAACAGTTTGGATCCTGATGAGACGCCGAGTTACTCGGCGTCTCATCTGGATCCAAACTGTTTGCATAGGTAATCACAGAGCCGGCATTGACAGTGAAAGGGTTAAAATGAGAACATACAAAATATTGTATCTGAAAAGCTACAATTTTACTGATCAGGTACAAAATTAAAAGGTTTTCGAACAATGCAACGGACATTTATTAATGTATATACTTGTTTTCAGTTTTTTTTATTCTCCCCGTAATGTATTTTATTAAATAAATGGACTGGATTTTGTGTCGGATTTGTCGTGAATACCAGCAATATTTCAAAGATAAGATTGCTAACGCTAATTGGTATATAAATGTATATTGCCAGTGGTAATTTTGTTTTTTAAACTCAATAATAACGAAAGGTTCTTTATAAAATTGGAGGGAATCTGCAAAAACTATAAATAGGAATATATTTTTAACTTAAAACACACATTTATACTAGCAAATAACATAATAAGCAAAGTAGCATGAATATGTAAATGTAATAAGGTATATGTGTAGTTTCTAGCAGTTATAGTCGAATGTATTCTTTTTTCATTTATTGTTTTATGTTGCCTCTATTGTATCGCGACATGTGAAATCCCGTGCAGTTTACAAGGTAGCAAATGGCTGATATGCGTTAAAAATACGTTCAAACCGCAGTTTTTGAAAATTCTGTTGCGTTGGCCAATGCAGTATAACCTATATTTAAGGAATTCGTCCCACGTCATTTCGACCATTAATTGCAAACGCTAGGTTACATTTCTCTCGCTTTTGTTTGTTTCCTTTAAATTTTCATTGTTTAAAAACATGTTTTTGAAAAATGCATTATCCCTCAATAGTTAAATTGTAACTAAGACTGAGAGAAAAATATTGTTACTTAAAAGTATTTCAAGGGTCTTTCTAACGCACTTTTATCATTTGCGTATGAGCTATTATTTTACTTTTGTTACATGTTTTTGTTTATTAAAATGTTTCAAATATTTCACATGTTGGCGCTTCTCTATTCTTTAAAGAGGAAGTCCCTACAATGAACGCATATTTTCAATAATATCAGAAAACTTTGCATTTGTTATGTTCAATCTTTATTATGAAGATTGTCAATTTGAACTTACATTGTGATACTAAATAAACCGTTTTCATCCGTACGTATAATTTTGTTCTACAACAAAATATTATCGACCTTGGTCGAACAGTTAACAAAACTACAACGCGAGCCGAATAAATACTAATACATTGCCGAAATAACATATCAAACGTATAAAAGTTGTGTCTTCTTCGATGTTTATTCGATTGGTTTTCTTGTGATATACTTCTTTTCAGCATAAAAAAACAAATGAGTTTTGTATATTTTAGGCATTTTTGAACCGTGTCAAATATAGGGACTTCCCCTTTAAGGGCGTATTGTGGTACCTCTCTAGATTTGACAATTTTTATAAAAAGAAAACAAGTGTTCTCTTAATCACTTTCAAGACATGATGGCATACAATTGCAATTTTAAGGACCCTTTTTCAAAATGTTCTGGCAAGGGAAAACTTTTACCAAACGAGAATCGGAACTTCCCATTGTAGATTTTATTGACAAACAGGGTAGACCATAATCAGATTGCTCAGGACTACAGAAGATTTTATATGGATCTACCCTGTTTGCAAGAGAAAGGATCTTAATGAAATGTGTACATGTCTTACAGACAAAGGTGTCATACATGTGCATGTAAAATACAGTGTTCAAAAGAACATCAATAGATTCCATCCAATATTAAATAATGCAAGCGGGTCTTTTTCAAGTAATTTGTAAAATGAATAAATTGATTCCATAACAAACAATATATTTTGTTCTATGCACCAAACACCGAAAAAAGGTATACAATAATAATAATAAATTAAATATAGACAATGAAACCCCGTGTTGTTTTGTTTCAAGTATCGGCGAAAGTATACCAATTGAATGGTTCTGTTTGTAAAGCTTATAGAAAGAATAACTTCATTTTGAAAGCTCCAATCGGTCATATGAAACAAGGGTGCACTGTATGACACCCGAGTTAATAAAACCCGCCATTCGAGATGCTATCATGGGTCTGATTGCTGGCCAGTTTCATGCCCATTACCTGTTAATTGTCCAATTTTTACCTGTATGTATCTCATTAACTTCGTCGCACACTGCTTGTGCACTGGTCAGCCTTTATTTACCTTGTACGGATCATTTCACCACTAGATGCCTGGCTTGACATTTATGAAACAAACAATGTGTAAAATTATGGAGATCCATGTCGCCAGTAACGTAAACCTTAATTTCGGACATATGCTTCAAGACAAAACACGCGACCACGAGCTAAGCGAAGCGCGTGCAAAATAATGTAATTGACAAGCTTGTGAGGGCAGCTGGGTCCTAACTGTCACTTCAAATGATGTCATTGAAATGGCCATGTTTTGTAGCATTTTTAAACGAGTGACACACAAGTGGTCTGTACAGATCGTCCATTCAGCTAAGACCGTAATAGTATAATAGCCAAATAATTTACATCGTCCATTGCTCCTCTTAAACCATTCCCTTATATTGACGACTTTTGACGACTCTGTAAAGTCATTTTGTGATACCATTGTGATAAATATTTATCACATCTGTTTCAAACTACAAAATTCTAAAATGTTCATTTTCTCTAGTTAATGCTCCTTTGCGGTAGATTTATTCAAAGAGGTTGTACCTAAAATAGCCTATGATGGAATGGGTTAAACCTTATACATGCTGTGATGAAAAAATATCTGGTGGAGCTACTTTCGAATCGCTCAAGCTTTGAGAAAATTTTGAAATGACCAAGAATCAAACAGTTTGTATCCTGACGAGAATTACTCGGCGTCTCATCTGGATCTAGACTGTTTACAAATACGAGTCAGTGTAATGGAATAAGGGTTACAATACATGGAAATAGTTCTAGAACACCGTTGATATTGATCTTTTATTGGTTACAATGCATGAAAATATTTTAGAAAACCGTTTATATTGATCTTTTATTCAAAGTATATTTACATGGAATTACAAAAAATAAATTATGGATAATATCAATTACGTTTCAGCTATCTAATTGCCTAAAGAAACCTTAATATGTCAATACACCGATACCCAAATGCAATATATTCTATATATAACTATGAATATTAGAATATATATATTATCAAATTTAAAATGCCATACTTACAATAATATTATATCACTCGGATCTTTTCTTATCACCAAAACCTGTCTTAAGCGACATTTATTTCTTGAAAGCAGATGGTGTGATTATTGCAGAACGAAAGTAAAGCAGAAAGCTCCAATAGGAACCCTCTGCATTACTTTCGTCCCACATTAAGCTATCACCTGTCGTAAAGACCCGGAGTTATAGCTATTGATGATGGTCGCTTGTGGCAAATTCTACTATATATATACATGCATATAATTATCATAACAACGTTACTTTCATAATTCCGGACAAACGTTTTGCCTCGGGAATGTCGTATGGGCAGGAGCTTATGATCTGGGGGTCTACTTTGCAAAGACCTCAAAGGCGTGTCAATGAGGGGTTAAACTACGATCTGTCTAAATCTTTAGTTTTTCCGATTCATTTAAGCTTTTTGATAATATATTGACAGGGTGACAAACAGATTAGATCCTGTAGATATGCAGAGTTACACGAAGTCTCATCTGGATCCACACTGTTCAAACATGTCAGTCTTGCCATGCTTAGCAGGAGTCCTGTTATGTCAGTCACGATAGGATAGGGAGTGTTGTATGGACTATTGGGGTATATATCTAACTTCATATTTATCTCATTACATCATGGGCTATTTAAGATACTACTTTTTTAAATAAACTCTACCGAAAATGAGTATTTACTAAAGAACTGGAATGTTTTAGAATTGTGTAGTTTTGAAACGATGGTGATAAACAGAGTATTTGCTTCTATGGAGCTCTTTTTATCACAATGGTATCAAAAAGTGATTTTTACAGAGGCGTCCAAAGGCGTCAACATGAGGCAGTGGGTTAAGATGTATTTTGAACACCAGTGTTGATGGCGTGTTGTTTCACACATTCGAGTACCAGTATTTCGTGACAAACCCCCGTTCCTATTTCTGTTTTGTCCCTTTCTCACGGATGGCCCCCTTTGGTCTCATCTCTCACCCATAAAAACGACTAGGGCCAAGGGTACGCTTAGGTCACCGAGTGCCCCGACCCTGGGTTCATAGAGCAGGTTTAGAGTGTACACATCAGCGATATAGGCTTTCAAACAATGTCATTTACTGCACCGAGGAAACTTGAAACGTTTATTAAATTGGGTGAAACTTCTCTGAACCGGGCTTTAAAATAGCGTTAATATCGTTCTTTAAGACAGCTTAATGCAGAGTGAAAGTCGCCCTGAAAGCTCCATATGGAGCTTACTGGATATATGTCACCCTGTATTGAGCAGCCATCTGCCTAAAATAGCTAATTCGTTTACTTTCTTTTGAATGTCAGGTTAAGAGAGAGTTTACTGCACTGGTTCGTGCATACAATAAATACCCATAAAGATGAAAAGTCAACATCGTTGTTCTTTCAGAAATGTGGTATTATAGAGGACACATATATTATAGTTTACTTATTTTTGCCAGAAACCTTTTCTTGATAATAAAAATAAAGTATACGAAATATTATTCTAATATTACAGTATCCAGGTGTGCTGTCGCATTTTTCACTTTTTACTGGATTTTGTTTTGTTTTTAATCTTTTTTTACAATACAATGTATGATGAAACCAATATAATAATTATTTGCACAGCCTGCTACATTTCGTCAAACTACACGTGTAATCCAATTAACAGACTTCTATTATGCGTCATTTATAAACACATTGCCATTAAACCATTACCTAATAATTGTTTGACAGAACTTCTTTGAGTAAATGTACTGAAAATGGGGATTTACTAGAGAAAAGGAAAGTTTTAGAACTGTGTAGTTTTGAAACAACTGTGATACATAGAACATATGCTCATATGGATCAAATGCTCTATGTATCATAATGGTTTTAAAATGTGACTTTTAAAGAAGCGTCAAAAAGCGTCAATATAGAGGGAAGGGGTTAATACATTTTAAGTCGAATACCAAGTTGGTACACAAGATTTGAGAAGTAAATTAAATTACTGATAGTTTTATTCATGTAATCCACTTCCTTCTATTAACCGTTTACTCCGTGAATATTCATGGCATACACCATCTACTGTGTGCATTAATCTAATATTAGTTTATAGTGCTATATAAAACAATTAAATACATAGCTGTTCCAAATAGTATGGAATCAGATCTAGGATATCCTATAAGCACAAAGATCAAAACCCTGATCAGGCGGCTCCTATAGGAGTTGTCTGATCTGGGTCCACACTGTCTGCAAAGGTGTCAAAATGTGTCCTTTTGAAGTAAAGGGTTAATTTATTTGCTTTCCTTTGTAGATATTATATTCTCTTATTTGTAGTGTTGTTTTAATTAGATAACAATAGTATTGTATTCTCTTATATGTATTCTTGTTTTACTATATCATTGTATTAACAATATCATTGTATTCTGTTACTCGTACTTCTTGACGTAGTAGAGTTTGTATTCTTTTATATGTATTCTTGTTTTACTAAGATATTAATATCACTGCATTTTCTTAATGGTAGGTTTTGACGTAGACTTCGTATTCTCTTATATGTATTGTTGTTTTACTTAGATAATAATAGTATTGCATCCTCTTACTTGCATTGTTGTTTTATTTCGTAGGATCTTGGGGTGTCTGGTAAAACCAGCTGATCAATGGGGTTCAGGACCAAAGACAACAGTCAGCTCGTACGAAATGAACCATTTCGTGTTGATGATTTATGTCTCTATGAATATCAAAATCAGTTTCTGAAATATGAAAATAACAATAAGTAGTGAATGTGTAATCAGCACTAAGACACAGTGTCAAGACATAAACATTGTACACAAAACAACAATGACACGGTGTATGCGTAGCTAAACATACCCGACCACGTACACATGCCTAAGTAGTAGATTTAACAAACACGAGAAGAGTTTAATGAAACTTATAATAACTTACTTAAATATATATGTAATGAAAATATATCAAAAAGACGAATTACCTGGATAAATATTCAATTTATACAGTAAATATATCACAATGCCAAAGATAAGGTGACCATATTGAATTATTTTAATTGACGGATAACCCATGCAAAGTAACAAGGTTATTTCCCTTTAAAAAGAATATCACTCTATAAATTTGTGTGTTGATAACAGTACTATTGCATTCTCTTTTTTGTATTGTTGGTTTACGTGGATAACAGTATTATTGCATTATCTTACTTATAATACTGTTTTACTTAGATACTAATAGTATTGTATGCACTCACTAGTAGTGTTGTTTTACGTAGATAGTAGTATTGTGCATTCTCTTTCTTGTATTGTCGGTTTATGTAGATAATAATACTATTGCATTCTCTTACTAGTATTGTTGGTTTACGTATATAACATAGTACTATTGCACTCTATTACTAGTAGTGTTGGTTTACGTATATAATAGTACAATTGCATTCTCTAACTAGTATTGTTTTACATATATAATAGTACTATTGCATTCTCTTACTAGTAGTGTTGGTTTACTTATATGATGGTACTATTACATTATCTTACTAGTGTTGTTTTACTTATATAATAGTACTATTGCATTCTCTTCCTAGAATTGTTTTACGTATATAATAGTACTATTGCATTCTCTTACTAGTATTGTTGGTTTACATATATAATATAGTACTATTGCATTCTCTTGCTAGTATTGTTGGTTCACATATACAATATAGTACTATTGCATTCTCTTACTAGTAGTATTGGTTTACGTATATGATAGTACTATTACATTATCTTACTAGTGTTGTTTTACTTATATAATAGTACTATTGCATTCTCTTACTAGTATTGTTTTACGTATATAATAGTACTATTGCATTCTCTTACTAGTATTGTTGGTTTACATATATAATATAGTACTATTGCATTCTCTTACTTGTATTGTTGTTTTACGTATATAATAGTACTATTGCATTCTCTTACTAGTATTGTTGATTTACGTATATAATATAGTACTATTGAATTCTCTTACTAGTGTTGTTTTACGTATATAATAGTACCATTGCATTATCTTACTAGTATTGTTGTTTTACGTAGATAATACTATCATAGCATTCTCTTCCATGACGTAGATATTGTTTTCTCGTATTGTTCCGTAGACAAAAGTAGTATTGATTTCTCTTACTGTTATTTTGACCTAGATTGTGTGTTGTCTTACTTTTTGAATAATAATCTGAAAATATTTACAACATAGAATTAGTATATTCTCAAAAATGTATCTCTTAGTATATTTTATATACTCTTATTTGTATTGTTTGTTAGGAATACGTTGTGTTATCTTGCTTGTATTGTATTTTTACGTAGATCTTGTATTGGTTTACGTGTATTGTTTTTACTTATATATATATTCTCTTACGTGTATTGTTTTTACTTATATATATTCTCTTACGTGTATTGTTTTTACTTATATATATTCTCTTACGTGTATTGTTTTTACTTATATATATTCTCTTACGTGTATTGTTTTTACTTATATATATATTCTCTTACGTGTATTGTTTTTACTTATATATATATTCTCTTACGTGTATTGTTTTTACTTATATATATTCTCTTACGTGTATTGTTTTTACTTATATATATATTCTCTTACGTGTATTGTTTTTACTTATATATATATTCTCTTACGTGTATTGTTTTTACTTATATATATATATTCTCTTACGTGTATTGTTTTTACTTATATATATATTCTCTTACGTGTATTGTTTTTACTTATATATATTCTCTTACGTGTATTGTTTTTACTTATATATATATTCTCTTACGTGTATTGTTTTTACTTATATATATATTCTCTTACGTGTATTGTTTTTACTTATATATATATTCTCTTACGTGTATTGTTTTTACTTATATATATATTCTCTTACGTGTATTGTTTTTACTTATATATATTCTCTTACGTGTATTGTTTTTATGTATATATTGTATTCTATTAGCTGTAATGGTTTATACGTATATATTGTATTTTACATAAACATTTTCTCTTGTATATTGTTTTCTTTTTGCAAACAATATAATCTCTCACCTGTATTGCTTTTCGAAGTAGATGTTATATTCTCATGCTCGTATTGTTTTCGACGTGTATATCAATTGATTTCATGTGAAGTAATTTAGAAGCAATTAATTGGAACAGTAGCTTACATAATTTATTAGAACTACTAGACACCAGAGAAGTCGTCGTTACAGGGGACTCGTATCACAGATAGTCATATATAGTTAAACTTGTCTTAGGCGACCGCTAAAAAGAAGTAGTTTGGGATATTTAGCATAGGTGGTAGCTTAGTGCAAGTGGAATGTACTGCAGAACGTTCCTATAGGCTGTTTCCGTATTAGTTTTTCCATGCATTAAACAAGCATCTGGTTTTCAAGACTTCTGTCATCAATCAATAAAAGACAGTTAAGTTATCATATTTGAATATATTCTGCTACGATTAGACATGGTGTAAGCATTCCAAGACGGTTGACGCACTAACAAGTAACCTGTGGATGTCTGTTCTACGGCATCATGTTAAACGATTTATAGCCGATTTCTCGATTCAAGCTTCAAGTGTAACTGATACATATCATATTTGTATAATTAATAGGACCTTGCATGCATACAAGTCATAACACATGAAACCAGAATATGGTTAATCATATTTCAAGTAAGTGTAGACTTACTTTGAAATTAAATAAAAATTCAGACCAAAAGATAAAGGTGCCTACTCAAATGCTAAAACCGTCCTTTCTCCACCAAACCTTATGTTGTGACCACTCCTTAGAATAGTCTCTTCAGGACGGTGTTCAAGAGTGGTCATAACATAGGGTTTGGTGGATAAATAAAGAAGTTATTTTTGGAAAAGTTTTAATAATGCATCTTATCTGGATCTATGAAAATAACTTAAAAATAAGACAGTTGTCACAGAAGCAGACACCTACTTGCTGCTTGTCACCGTGTCCACCATCCTGTAGGTACTACATGTCCGGTACAGGATGGTTTCTGCAGAAATTCCTGTTTTTTTTTAATCTAAGTAGTGTTTACAGAGAACGGAACCCTTATTAGTTATCATGCTACTTGGCGAATATTCATTTAACCCTATATCTGTTTTAATATTCATCTTAGAAATGATTACACCATGAATATTTATTAGCTGAACATTTTTAAGGCAATGGTTTTGCTTTGACAAAAAAACTGTAGAAATATATCTACATTATGTCATAAGCAAACAGAGCAGACCTTGATCAGACGGTTCCTACTCTGTGTGCAAAGGCGTAGAAAGGCGCATTTATACAGTAAAGGGTTAACTCTACCAATACCAAAAACTCGTGCATATGCCATTATCAAAATCAGCTAATAGCTATCCATGACGTCGTTGTTTCTACGCGAATATTCAACAGGGAAAGGGTTACAGGAGTTTTCTGTATACAGTATGTGTCACACTTTATCTACTGTATACAGTATACAGTATATGTCACACTTTATTTACTGTATACAGTATATGTCACATTTTATTTACTGTATATAGTATATGTCACACTTTATTTACTGTATACAGTATATGTCACACTTTATCTACGATTGAAGACCTCTATATTTATCAGGGAAAGGGTTACAGGAGTTTTCTGTATACAGTATGTGTCACACTTTATCTACTGTATACAGTATATGTCACACTTTATTTACTGTATACAGTATATGTCACACTTTATCTACTGTATACAGTATATGTCACACTTTATCTACGATTGAAGACCTCTATATTTATTTACTATATGTATGTAGTCTCTGGAAAAAACCATTATTCTGTACTCATTTACATAGTGTATAATTTTTTTATGTTACATGTATTTTGAAACTTGTGATCCGATGAATTATCATTTAATTCAGAAGTCCAGATAAGATGCGTAAATTAAAACATTTTCAAGAATAGCCATTATAAAACATAATATTATTAATATTCACGTTTTCACAATTTCATACAGGAATATTGATCAGGTGAACGGTTAAAAGTGGAGTAAACGTTTTAAAGAAGACATGTGATACAAACAGTAGATGAGGAGTTTAAAGATACGTGTACTTATTAAGGTAAACAGTTTAGTACCAAACCCTCGTATCATAACTCAGTTTATGCATACTTATCCGTTATTTATTCATTTCACTCAGTGTTTGCGTTTACAAATGAGCCCTGCTTTAAGAAAACCGACCATAACCCTTTACCCCATAGAGACGTAGCTTGACATATTTGCAAACAAAGTAGACCAGATCTACAGGAGGCGTCCCGTCTGGATCTTCCCTGTCTGTTTATAGAATATCATAGATCTGATTTTATACTATTTGGCATAGTTATGTATTCACTTGCATTATATAACTGTACAAACAGTATCAGTTATTTGATGTTCATAATGAGGGGTGGGGTCTGCCATATATTTTAATGTAGTATAAGGTTTAAGCTTTGCAAACAGTGTAGAACCAGATTAGGGTAAGCATATTTTGCCACCAATACAAGCCTACTATGATTAGTTAACTTGTATGACAAACAGTGTGGAACCAGATCAGATTCCGTGCTGTGCACTGGTGTAATGTGTTTGTGGACACTCTAAAGGTAGGTTTTTATACAGCGCGGGGACTAAAGTGCTAATCATTTAACAATGTGTCAATTTTGCAGCATGATTATAGACATTGTAGACCCCATTAAGATGCTTTCATTCTGAGTAACACAGTTGCATATGCACGGCTGCGCCGAGAGCGACAATAAAAACACAGTAAACGCTCACTAACCCTAGCTGTTAGTAAAGACGAATTGGGAATGTTTAGGCAGGTAACAGCTTAATGCAGAGTGTAAGTCATGCAGAAAGTTCACATTGGAATCCCATTGGAGCTTTCTGTATGACTTTCATTCTGAATTAAGCTGTAACCTGTCTTAATGACCCAAACAAGATACGCACTTGAGTGTTCGGAATAGCAAGGGTTTACTGTATACAGCAAACTATCTATCAATGAAGCATCTGAAACCTTACCTGTCCAGAGACATGTGTCAGAGGTTTGGCAAATCTTTGTCAGTTTTAACACATATTGTTCCTAGTTTTAAATTGTACGGATCATGACAATCTCACTCTAAAACACGTCCCACACAGCTTGGACTGTCAATAAAGTACTTATTTACACAAATATTTGACAAATCTGATACCATTCTTCATTCATTTATCGGCCAGTAAACATCCCCAAACAATTTGACTGTCTGTAACAAAGCATTTAAATTTGTTCTCCTATTTTTACGATCTTTTCTCTACAATTGTTTCTCCGATTACTGCTTGAAAGCCCGTCTCCGAAAACGTACCAAATTTGAACATAAAAGTCTCATAAAACATTGGCTGTACCATGGAAGGGTATTAAAACCTTCAGCCTTCAAGGCTATTTAATTGTCTTCAATTAGCTTAAAACGAGCGTATTAACAAGATAATGAATATGTGTTAATGTCACTAGCGATCTCTTAATTCACGGTGTTCCCCTTTCCAGCGACGGTTATGGGTAATAAACGGAGGCCTTAAATTCAACATCCCTTGTAGATACATGGGGTTCCATTGTAATGTAATTGGGTGCTTGCTTCGGCGCGGGTCCTCACATCTGATTTCAAAGTCCCCGTACAAATAGAAGCCATGGAATACGATAGGTCGTCATTGTTGGTTGGCCTGCTCCACGCGGCTAGTCTTCAGCGACCTTTGGAGGCTGAAGTCAGAGAACACTACCCACCAGTCTGACTAACACAAGCTGTCGTGGAAAAAGTCTGCTCCATGACTTGCAATGCAATCTGACAACCAGTAACGGTGAACGAAGACGACAAGTCCTATTTTTCAAGGAGTTAAAAGCCCCGTTTTTCATTGTTATTCAGCAATTCAAATCAAATTATGAATGAAAGTTTCGGTACAGAAGGTAAATGTTATTTGTTTGTTTATTTTAGGGTAACCTCTACTGAAAGGGTCCGCCAATATGACTTATCATACATCCTATTCTCTATCACAGTACCTCTCATTTCATCGCCTTAATTTTAACCCTTTACTCCACACGCATTTTAAAGCCTTTGAAAACGGAGCCGTCTGATCTGGGTCTATTCTGTTTGCACATGGATATTTTATAGGTCTGATTCTACAGTTTCATGACCATAACCAACATGCCCTGTGTTTATGTGCTATTATAAAAAAATATAATTAACGTTCCTGGTGTCGTTATTTCAAAGTAGAATTCAGTGGGAAAGCAAATGGACAGATTGGATTTTAATACAATAGTCTCGACCTCCGGGTGGTAAATGTACTTTGCGTAACAGCAGGGGAGATGGGCACCATATTGGACAAGTATTGAATACCGCCATTTCTAACAGTCACGTGACATGGTCCTCAATCCCAGGGGTAGCATTTACACTTCCGTTATACCCGCATAAACTTTCTCAAACTGTGGAAAAATGAACGATCACAAGTTTTGACAAGTAACCGTGTCAGTTGTATCAGTATTAATCTGTTATGAAGACTGAATGTCCATTAATTATAATTGCATTTTCTCACTCTTAGTCCACATGGAACGAGAGTTTGCGAGAGTTGCCATCCGATAACATTTCGTTTCTAGCTTAACAAGTACAACTGTCGAAGAACCAAATTGCCATGATACAAGCATGCGCACTACAAATTGTCGTCAATTTGTATGCATAGTAGAACATGGCTTAAGCGACCATATATAATTGAACACGTGAATCTTAGAAAAACGGATTACTTAATATGGGGCAAAAGTAATGCTGACTGTGCCTAAAGGAGCTATTTGCATTACTTTTAAATTGCATTTAGCTACCACCTGCCTTTCAGACCAGTAAACTCACATCTTTTTGATGATCACTCAAGGCAGTATTTTGCTGTAATCGCTAACATTTTGTTGATGTTGTAATAGGTACCTTAGACCACCTGAAGAGCCCATAGAACCCCTCCAGATCTCCTCTAGAGCGAGAAATAAAGACATCATGAATATCAAGTAGATAGTTTGATTATAATGACATATGAACATCGGACATTTTGGCTCAGACAGACAATGTACATTCAGATATATACCTATAGGAGACGTCTGATATGGGTCTACTCTCTTTGCAAATGTGTGAGACGACGTTTATATTAGGGGAAGGGTTAAAAATCAGGTGGTTACTTAATGCAGGGCGAATATTTTGCAGAAAGCTCCTGTAAAATGTTTATGTATTAAACTACCACCTACCATTATGATCCGGACTAACAGTAGACCCCCTTAAGACCCCTTTAGACCTCCTCTAAAGCGATCACCTAACGTGGGACGAATGTTATGCAGAAAGCTCCTACATGAGCTTTCTTTGTAACTTTCGTCCTGCTCCCGCCTTCCTTTATTACACTGGTGGTCGCTTTAAAGCGCATATACTCCATTTAAGGCAATCACTAAATGCATAATTATAGGCGTATTTAGAAGCAGGTGGTTGCTTAATGCATGACAAGGTACAGTAAAACCTCTCTATAACGACCACTAAATTACATCAAGTATTTTGTGTTAAAGGCAGGTGAATGCTTAAAGCAAGGTGAAAGTAAACAGAACACTTTCTGTTTTACTTTCACCTTACTTTAAGCAACCACCTGCCCAAAACATTAACTAATTAACACAATTTAGTGGTCGTTATAGAGAGGTTTTATTGTACATGTAATGCAGAAGGCTCCTACAGGGATCAAGATCAGACGTCTCCCCGTCATGGTCTGTTCTGTTTGCTTCAACAATTTATGTCACCGCCAAGCATTCTCTTGTTCATGTGCAATTATAAAAAGCTAAGATAATTTTCATTTTTATACATGAATATTAATTAGGTAGAGAGTTAATAGACATGCATGTATACACCCATACATTAATAGACATACATGTATACATGTATACAGCATTTCAATAAAGCGTCGCTTGCGCCACCACTACACAAAGTTGAATCTAATTAATAAAAACTTAAACCATTAAATCATTCTCTTGCTAAACGCTACACGGCTGGCATTTACAAACAGCTTGGACCCTGATAAGATGCCGAGTGACTCGACATACTATCAGGCTCCATCCTGTATTGACACTCGGTCAATAGTTTCTCAATAGCTTATACAAATCGATTCAGCAGATTGGAGAATGAGCGGACTTTTGTTCAGCATCGAAAGGGTTAATATATACCGTTTGGTTTTATATCGCGAGATTCTGCAGTTTCATCTTTCTTCTTGCAGATCACAGTAGCGCCAGTAATTGGTGGCCCTTTGAAACAGTGCTAAATGAATTTCACTATCAAGTAAAGTTAGCGCAAAAGTTGTTAATGAGCAAAACCTTAAAATAAGGATCCTGCAAATTGGAAACGCCCAGCGTTTGCGTGAGAATAGGTTACTAGGAAAAGGCAAAGAAGCAACGATGTCTTCAAAGGTCGTCCAATGTGTGTTACTCGTTCAACTTTTCTCATTTTAGAACCTTTGTGTGTTTTGTTTGTTTGAATGTGTGTGACGATGACCGTTTAATTTTGTTTTTATTGTGTAAAGTATTATCTGTAACAAAGTCTTTTAAGTTGTACAGGTGCATGAGAGAATGGCATAATCATAGGAGGAAAGAAATCTAACAGTTGACTGTTAAACATTTCCTTCATATAAACTCCTTTTCATCTCTTTGCAGACAGGGTAGACCCAGATCAGACGGCTCATACAAGATACGTCTGATCAGGGTCTGATCTGTTTGTTTATGAAAAAATATCGATCCGATCAGTCAACAATTCCCCTCGGATGTTTACCTTATAAAAATAATTTAATGAATATTCATGAAGTGATCAATTCATGCATACATGTTCAACAAGGAAAGGGGTAAGCAATGACTATCATCTAAACCGTCTTACTATAGGTATTCTTCACAGACAGAGTAACGATGTAGTCTTTATCGCTAATGGAAATTGTTCATTTCTTATTCAAATATAACAAGCGATTTTTTTCTAATATGAATATGTCAACATCACTAGTTAATCTGCAACTGGTTTGTTTTAAGTTTTATTATTATTATTATCTATTATCCGACTTTTAATATTTTCCCCTTATAAACGTCTTTAACGCCTTTGTAAACCGAGTAGAACCAGATCAGATGTCTCCTAATCATGATTTGTCATGTTTTCTTATGAAATTATATACATGTAGATAGGATTCAACAGCTTCTGCTACCGTCGATCGTTCTCTTGTTCATATGCAATTATGAAAGCTAAGTTAATTTATCTTCTTGCAGACACTTATTCATACATGATTATTAATGAGGTACAGGGTTAATTAACATACACTCATACAGTATATAGCACCTGTCTTAAGGTACAGGGTTAATAGACATACAGTATATAGCACCTGTCTTAAGGTACAGGGTTAATAGACATACAGTATATAGCACCTGTCTTAAGGTACAGGGTTAATAGACATACAGTATATAGCACCTTTCTTAAGGTACAGGGTTAATAGATATACAGTATATAGCACCTGTCTTAAGGTACAGGGTTAATAGACATACAGTATATAGCACATGTATTAAGGTACAGGGTTAATAGACATACAGTATATAGCACCTGTCTTAAGCGGTCATTCATTTATTAAACACAGGAGTCTTAGAACGTAGGTTGTTGCTTAATGCAGAGCAAAAGCAATGCAGAAAGCTCCTATATGAACTTTCTGCATTACTTTTGACTTGCATTAAGCTACCACCTGACTTACAGACACCTAATATTAGCCTCTTTTTGATGACCGCTTAAGACAGGTTCTACTGTAGGCATGCAGGTTTATAATCATTTCAATGACCGCTACTAGATGGGTTATATAATTATACTGAGGATTGCTTCTTTGAATGTGCTAATTTTGTCGGTAGATAACCAATTTAATATTTTTTTTATATTGTTCGTTTAATTCAGAACACACAATGCTGTTGTTATCTTTCTAACAGTTTCGTCCACTTCTGTGGACATCATCACAGCTACTGTCTGTTTGGTGGTCACTCGGATGGGCACGATAATTTCCGTCTATCTCCGATAGACTAGAGTCCTTGAGGGGTAGGCCCCTGGTCCCAGCTTCCTTCCCACGTAGAATATTAATCTTGCATAATACGCTAAACGACAATAAAAAGTGTATATAATAGTACACTGGGCTAGCTCGAAACCCAATACCTCGTTAAATACCGAGGACTTTCGACTGATTAACTTCCGGTATATCCCGTGCCTCCAAGGTGATAATTTACGTACGTTTAACTGGCAACAGTAGCTGACTTTGAATCAATGTTAGCGTAACGAGGGGTAAGAAAATGAAAAGCAAGTGTTGAAGGTGAAACGTATAGCGTGTAATTACGAATAGTTGCGCCAAGTTTATGGCTTAACCCTTAATACGTAGTACAAAAAACAATGTCCGCTCAAATTCCGTTCTGGTACTATTTTGACTACGTCCGATTCAATCAAGCGTGTGGGAAACTATTAACCGAGTGTCAAACAGCTTGGATCCTGATGAGACACCGATCTACTCGTCATCTCATCGGGATCCAGACTGTTTGCAAATGCGAGTTATATCGCGTTTAACGGAACAAAGGATATCGTCCGTATGAAAACCGTCATGCAAAAACGCAGAGGACAGTTGAGCTAGTGCAGAGTTACAGTCTGAATAATCGCAGAGCAAATGTGCCGGAACAGTGTGAAGACTTGAATACGTGTCAAACTTAATGGGACGGTAACAGTCTGTAGTTTAATTCTTTACTCCATAATACGCCTTTCTACACCTTTTGTAAACAGAGTAGACCCAGACCAGAGTCTGCACTTATTGCTTTGATGTTAAAACCCGTTTCTATCACGATAAAGAATGTTTTAATCATAGCGCGGTTGACATTCATGTTATTGTTTCTTACGTTAATATTAATGGAGCAAAGGGTTAAAGCTGTCTATAGTTCACTGCTCGTGAGAAGAACCTTTTAACATTTTACCTCGTGAATATGCATGTATGAATTAATGAATATTGATTAATCTATTTATATTGCGACATTATAAACAATAACTAGACTGTACATTGCAAAAACTATATATCAGATATCAGTTATTTATTAAGAAAAAGAGGAGATCCTGAGTTGCTGACCTGTGCACACGTTTTGCTATTCACTGAATTGAAGTTTGTGTGTGTTAGGATTATTCTTGAGAAATATATGTATAAATGTTTAGTTTCATGCCTCTAATTTACACTGTTTGGTATATCGTTTGTAACCGTACATTTACAGTTTGGTATATCGTATGTGACCGTACATTTACACTGTTTGGTATATCGTATGCAACCGTACATTTACACTGTTTGGTATATCGTATATAACCGTACAATTACACTGTTTTTGTACATCTTATGTAACCGTACATTTACAGTTCTTTATATTTACAGTTTAATCTCGCTATAATCCGAACACACGCTAATCCGAACACTCGATAATCCGAACACTCGACAATCCGAACACTCGCTAATCCGAACACTGGATAATCCGAACTCTCACGTATCCGAACACTCGATCATCCGAAAACACTCATATACATATCATTGTTAGTCTTAATTAGGTGACAGCTTAATGCAGAATGAAAGTAATATTTTCTCCACGACCCCCATCCTATATTTAGCAACCACCTCCCTAAAAAGATCTTAATTAGTTTGTACTCAAAGTTTGTATTAGCGAAGTTTACTGTAAAATGTTCGTTGCCATATATTGCCATCTACTAATATTGCTGATTCGATATCGTGTCAAAACTGTTCAATTGTTAAAGCTGTATATAGTTTACTGCTCGTGAGAAGAAACCTTTTAACAGTTTACCTCTTGAATATTCATGTAAGAAATACAGTAAAACTTCGATTATTCGAATTTTCGGTATAGAAGAATTTAGACTCTTTTAGTCAGGTGGCTGCTTAATGCATGGTGAAAGTCATGCAGAAAGCTCCTAGAGGAGCTTTCTGCATGACTTTCACCATGCATTAAGCTGCCACCTGTCTTAAAGATCGATAATAATACACATTTTAGTGTTCGAATAATCGAAGTTTTACTGTACTGATTTTATGAATAATGATTAACTTAATTATATAACGGCACTATGAACAATAAATAGTCTGGCCCGTGACAGAGAAATAGTTAATTTCAATGGAATCATACTTCTTTGTAAATTGGTCATAAATGGTCATTTATTGTATAGCCTTTGTTTTATTTCGTGATGAGGCGTGAAGCAACCAGTATTGTACAGTTGGCCTTCCTTGGTTGAATGCTACATTTATCGTAGTTTCACCATTCACCAGATTAATTGTCTTCTAAGAAATAATGAACGTACCAATACCAACCTTCACTCCATAAGTACACCTTTCTACGCCTTTGCAAAATTAATAGAGTAGACCCAGATCAGATGACTCCTATAGAAACCGCCTGAGCAGGATCTGCTCTGTTTGCTTATGGAATAATATAGATATGAGTATATTGTTTCTAACATGGCCAAGATTTCTTATGTTCACATTTCATTATAAAAACGAATCTAATGAATATTCATGACGTCGTTATTTCTCATATGAATATTGATGGAGTAAATAGTTAACCCTTTCCTTCATATAAACGCCTGTCCAGGCATCTGCAGATTGCTATAGGAACCGTCTGATCAGGGTCTGCTCTGTTTGCTAATGGAATTTGATATATCTGTTTCTTTAGTTTCTGAAATGGCTACAATGTTCCATCTTCCATATTTCATTATAACTATTTTGTCCATGAATATTCAGTAGGTACTGGAATTTGGAATAAACATAGAACAGGGAAAGGGTTAAATAGCTACATGTTTGAAAAATGGCATTATAATTAAAGATATTTTATAGTAACCGTAGAATCAAGTCTATATGAGTACATAAGCAAACAGCAGAACTTGATCAGACGATACTTACGGCAGTCGTCTGATCTTGGTCTACTCTGTTTGCAAGGCGCTTCTATCAGGTTTACGAGTAACTTCGCTCACCTCTACAAGTAACAAATGGGTTGGTACAGAACTTCACTTGGACCAGTTTACTTGTAACAATGGGTGAACTATCTCACCAAGCGTCTACTAGACACTGATTTATTAAGTGCGTGTTACAGTTTCATTCCTTACATTTTCAGTGCTGAAATATCACAGTGGAATTGTCTATCCGTGTGTAACGATAAACTCCATTCAGTATGAAAGTCATAAAGTTACTAGAGGGTTTTGAATGACAAACAGTGCAGACTCTGATCAGAAGGCTCATCTAGGAGACATATAGTCTGGATCTACGTTGTTTGCAAATGCCCGTATATTCCTTTCTCGCATTCAAATAGTTAAGAATGACACCAGTGATATAAAACTAAAACGCTTTATCGTCATTGATATCATAATTAAAGACTTCAAAAACTGTGACCGCCAAATAATTGTCGTCTGCAATAATTGTTGCCTGCTACTCATTTCTTTGTGGATCCTTCAAATATCATGACTAGGGTGTACTATTAACACTTTACTCAATAAAAATTCCATACACACGAATTTGCGAACAAAGTAGACCCAGATCAGACGGTTCGTGCAATAGCAGTCTGATCTGAGTCTTCTCCGTTTGCCCATGAAATAATACAAATCTGATTATACAGATCCTACCATAGCCAAACTATCCTGTGCTCATATGCCATTATAAACTTGTAGCTAATAAATATTCATGATATCATTATTTCTTACATAAATACTCATCGGATAAAAGGTTAAACTGTTTGGACCCAGAGACGAGATGCAGTCATCTACATGTAACGCTTGACAGATATGGCACCCAAGCAAAGATCAGTACATGTACTGTGCACCCAGTACCTCATCTGAAAATAAAACTACTCTACTGAAAAGGAGCATTTACTAAAAGAAAAGTTTAGTATTGTGCGGTTTTGAAACCATTGTGATGAGTAGTGCATTTTCTCCTCTGGAGCAAATGCCCTATTCATCACAATGGTTACAAAAAGTTACTTTTACAAGGGCTACAAAATACCTCAATATGAGGGAATGGGTCAAAGGGCATCAAAATCAGGGAAATGGGCTAAACTTTGAGAGTTAACTGAATTTCAATAATGACGCCAATTCAGAAGCAGACAATAGAATTTAACCCATAAACTCCCATGTTACCATGTATGGGACATAGGGAAAACAGTGTAGAACCTGAAGCAGTCCTCTGATCAATTCTAAATGATTTTTATCACAATATATTATTTGGCAGGATCCCCTCACATGAAAAATGGATGCGTTCCATGGATGTACTCAATGAGTGTGTTCCATGAGTGTGTTCCATTGATGTGTTCCATGAATGTGTTCCATGGATGCGTTCCATGGATGTGTCCCATGGATGTGTTCCATGGATGTGTTCCATAGATGTATCCCATGGATGTGTTCCATGGACGTGTTCATGGATTTGTTCCATGGGTTTGTTCCATGAATGTGTTCCAAGGATGTGTTCCATATTTCTATTTAAACGTGATTACCGTACATGATTTTACCATGTCAGTTGAAGGGTTAAGTAGATAATAATTTCACCATGGACGCGGTATAAAGACCAGTTCTATTGTTTTATATTGTTTCATATTGAATTATGTTTTCGCTATCGATATCAATAACGTTAAACGTTAGAATTTCATTAAACATGTGCTTAGCCCTGTGTATACCGGATCTCAAAAGAGTTTAGCCCTGTGTATACCGGCTCTCAAAAGAGTTTATCCCTGTGTATACCGGCTCTCAAAAGAGTTTAGCCCTGTGTATACCGGCTCTCAAAAGTGTTTAGCCCTCGGCTCTCAAAAGAGTTTAGCCCTGTGTATACCGGCTCTCAAAAGAGTTTAGCCCTGTGTATACCGGCTCTCAAAAGAGTTTAGCCCTGTGTATACCGGCTCTCAAAAGAGTTTAGCCCTGTGTATACCGGCTCTCAAAAGAGTTTATAGCCGCTTCAGACAGGTTCTCTTATAATCCATACTTGTTTCTCAACAATAATCTTTCTTCTGCTAAGCCCGCTTCGTTTTTACAAACAGCCTTGATCCAGATGAGATACCAAGTATCTCGGCATCCTGCCAGGATCCGTGCTGTTTGACAATGAGTCAGTAGTTTAATAAAAGGCTTGAACGAGTCTGTATTAGTAAAAGGTGTAGCAGATAAGACACTGGGCAGAAGTCCCGTTTGTAGCACCAAAGGTTTTTTACCCTATATCAGGCTTTTCAGCTCACTTATTTTGAGTTACGGTCGTTAGATGCCCAGCTGATTACAACAGCCACTCAAGTTATGGTAACTGGTCAAGTTGGTTTAACCCCTTTTATGTTGAATATGAATGACAAACAGTATATATTCCCTGGTAAGAAGGCTCCTTCATTCAGGAGCCCTCTAATCTGGATCTGCACTCTTTGCAAATGCAAGTATATTCGTTTACTGCTAGCAAGGGTTAAAAAGAAACAATCTTAGCTGTTATTCACGGTTAACCCTTAATCTCATGAATATTTATACAATAATTCGTGACGTCATGACTATTTATTAGATATTATTTAAAAAATAGTGCAGCTGAACTTCCATTTCTCGATCTTCAGGGGACCATACAAATTACTTCCAGATAACAGAAGTTCGAGTCATCCGATTTCTTATCTGAACATTTTCACAGCTTAATGCAGGAGCTTTCAGCATTATTTAGACCTGCATTAATTCGTCACATGAATTTCTAGATATGCGAAGTGATATAATTCCGTATTGTAAATTTTGGAAGGACCGAACTTATTTTCGAGTTATCCAGGAGTTTTACTTATCCGAATTCGAGATATCGAAAATCAACTGTATATGAACTCAATAATGTTTGACAATGGTAGAAACTGTAACATCAGATCTATAAAGCTTCATAAGAAAACAGAGTAGATCCTGATCAGACGACTCATGCATGAGCCGTCTGATGTTGGTCAAGCATGAGCCGTCTAATGTTGGTCAAGCATGAGCCGTCTGATGTTGGTCAAGCATGAGCCGTCTAATGTTGGTCTAGCATGAGCCGTCTGATGCTGGTCTAGCACGAGCCCTAGCATGAGCCGTCTAATGTTGGTCTAGCATGAGCCGTCTAATGTTGGTCAAGCATGAGCCGTCTAATGTTGGTCAAGCATGAGCCGTCTGATGTTGGTCAAGCATGAGCCGTCTAATGTTGGTCTAGCATGAGTCGTCTAATGTTGGTCTAGCATGAGCCGTCTAATGTTGGTCTAGCATGAGCCGTCTGATGTTGGTCTAGCATGAGCCGTCTGATGTTGGTCTAGCATGAGCCGTCTGATGTTGGTCTAGCATGAGCCGTCTGATGTTGAGCCGTCTGATGTTGGTCTAGCATGAGCCGTCTGATGTTGGTCTAGCATGAGCCGTCTGATGTTGGTCTAGCATGAGCCGTCTGATGTTAGTCTAGCATGAGCCATCTAATGTTGGTCTAGCATGAGCCATCTGATGTTGGTCTAGCATGCCTGCAAATGCATTAACCCTTATCCTGTCAAAAACTATTCTCTGTCTATGTTCTGATTTGAAGCAAGATTAACTGACTCCTGTTTCTGTCAAGCGTTTGCGAAATTACTGACCGAGTGTCAAACAGCTTGGCCCCTGATAAGACACCACGTACTCGTGTGTCATCTGGATCTAAGTGGTTTGCAAATGATGGTTAGGATCAGCAAAACAAAGGATTAATATGTGTGTCTTCGAGTTAACCCATTCCCTCATACGCTATTTAGTTTAAACATATTTTATTTCACTAAATTCACAATTCAGCAAGATCATCATGGGAACAAAAAGGATTGGATCGAAAGCAAAACTGCTTATATAGATCCTCTCCCCAGACACAATGCCAATACAACGGTGGACATTTGTTGAAATTACATTTCGTGTTGACAAACAAATATTGCATACGCTATTTTAGACCCATTCTCCCATACGCTATTTTAGACTCATTATCTCATACGCTATTTTAGACCCATTCCCTCATACGCTATTTTAGACCCATTTCCTAATACGCTATTTTAGACCCATTCCTTCAAACGCTATTTTAGATCCAACCTCTTTTAATAAATCTACTGAAAGGAGTATTTACCCGAAAAGGGGAAACTTTTAGAGTTATGTAGTTTTGAAATCATTGTGATGAAAAGAGCATTTTCTGCTATGGAGCAAATGCTCTATTTATCACAATGGTTTAAAAAAAATAACTTTTACAGAGGAGCCGAAATGCATTAATATGAGGGAATGGGTTAAAGATTTAAGAATGTTATTGGACTGTTAACTTCGAAACCGGAGAAACAGTTTAGGAGAGAGATTTACTGCCATGAAACGAAGTCTTCCTTTGTACACCTGTGGCAAATTAGTTTACAGGTGCCTATGATGAAACAAAATATATCAGAGGCTGTGAAAATGATATACTGCACACAGGGTACAGTTGATACCTACAACAAGCTTCAGCGACATGAATCAGCCACCTGTGAGTGAGTCACCACTGACTCAACCCGTGGTTCTAAATGGACTCTCCAAAATCTGCATTAGGAACATAATCATTTTCATTTTGATTGCTAGGAGAAATTATTACAAATGCAGATTAACCATTTACAGACTACAGTAGGGCCTGTCTTAAGCGGTCATTCATTTATTGAACATAGGAGTCTTAAAAAGCATGCGGTTGCTTAATGCGGGGCAAAAGTAATGCAGCAAGCTCCTATAGTAACTTTCTGTATTACTTTTGACCTGTATTAAGCTTCCACATGCCTTACATACCCATAATTAGACATCCCTGTGATGTCCGCTTAAGACAGGTTCTACTGAAGATCCAGTTCAGACAATTCCTGTTTTAGCTTCTGGTCAGGATCTGCGCTATTTACCTATAATTATATTCCAAATCTGATTCTCTACTTATTGTCATGGCAATAGATTTTTTTATTTATAAATATTAAGATGAATATAATTAATATTAAGGTAAAAGATTAGGACCATCAAGAAATGATAAGGGAGATAATATACATGTAGACCAATATCAGAGATCTCTGTTAGGGAGCAGTCTAGTCTAGTCTTTACAATGTGGATATATTTCATTATGTGTATGTTTGTTTTACATCTAGAGTAATCCCCTCTATACCGACCACTTTATGAACACAGGTCTCTTTAAAAAGCAGGAGGTTGCTTAATGAAGGACAGACACGTTGCCTCCTGTCAAGGTTCTTTAGTAAGACGGGCATCGGATTCTATTACAGATACTGGAGAGAGATTCAAACAGATTAAGCACCAGCTTGAAGCCTCTCATCTGGGTCTACCTTGTGTGCAATGACCAGATTGCACCTTTATACAATGTAGAGTAAAGTATCTAGTTATAGTATACTTTCAGTCCGAAGGACCGCTCAGCCGACGGTACATTTACTCCCCTGTTCACTGAGTAATTCGCCTATATAACATATGACGAAATCATGCAGCCGCAGTACCGGCTAGTGACCCTCACAGGTACCCCTTTTAACTCCTGGGTGGAGATGAGGTGCGGGTGGGAGACACTGAAAAGCGTCTCTGAAATGTCCGGGAGGGACTGGGATTTGAACCCCGGACCTCCGGACCAGCAGTCCAGCGCGTTAGCACTAGACCTCCGCACAATGCACGACAGAAACTGTTTGCCATGACGGTAACTAATAATTCCATGTAAGAAATAATGACATCATGAATATTGATTATGTTGTTTGTTTGGTTTGGAATTTTTATAATGGCGAGCAAATAGAGATCATTTTGGGGTTGACAGAAACTGTAATATCAGATGTATGTTATTCTCCTACGAGAGCTGTCTGATCTGGGTCTGCTCGGTTTGCAAATGTGTTAAAAGGCATATGGAGTAAAGGATTAAGCACAAATGGAAGAAAAAACCCTCATATATGAAGATGGCAATAATAGGGTTAACAAAGTTAAAGACCTGGGTGCTGAAGAGATGTCAAGTTACTCGACCTCTCCTCTGGGTTCAAGCTATTTGCAAATGCCTGTCACGTCGCACGAAGTACATTGGACTCTGAATACATTATCTGACAAACATAAAGTCCGGTGGTGACATTCTAAATTCCTACTTCAAACTTCGGAATTCCAAGTTCTTACTTCTTACTTCCAACATAATTTGCTGCATGTATGTGGTTATTGTGTATTTTACGCCCGAGTTCCAAATTCGAACTTCCATGTCCCAAGTTCTGACTTAAAGGTCCAAGTTCCGACTTCAAAGTTCCAAGTTCCGACTTCCAAGCTCCGACTTCAATGTTCCAAGTTCCAACTTCCGACTTCCAACTTCATGAGGTTTCTTTTCACTCTGTAGAAATTTTGTAAATGGTGTAAACAATAAAAGGGAGGTAACATTTTGGAAGCATTTTAGATATTTATCTGTTTTTAAGTCTATTTTTTTTAGGTCAACTTATTGTTCTTTTGTTCTTTGTTGTTGAAATCATTTTTCGACATGCAAACGTTGGATACAAAGCAACATTTTATAATGCAGTAACCAACCAATAAATTTCTCATCGATTTTTCTTATCTGGGAGGCGAAGCAACCTCGGACGCCTAGCATATCAGCTGCATTGACATGTGTGAAGTAAAGGGCGCGAAAATATGACGTCATGAGAAAACTAAGAATTTCTAAGTCGGAAGGTGGAAGTTGGAAACCCGAACTTGGAAGTCGGAACTTGGAAATCGTAACATGGAACTTGGAAATTGGTAGTAGGAACTTGGAAATCGGAACATGGAAGTCGGAACATGGAACTCGAAACTTGGAACTAGGAACTATGAAGTAGGAACTTAGAGTGTTACCACCGGGCTCTTGTAACATACCGTCATGTGTGCTTCAGTTATCGACAGTCTTTTATTATGCGTCTTTTCATAAAGAGTATCAGAGTACGAACAGACTGATCAATGGCCGATTTATTCGCGGTCTCCTTTGGTTCAACGATGTTGGCAAGGGTTATCATTTATTACAAATGTCATATAGTATTATTTTACTTAACCCTTTCCGTCATATAAACGCGTTTCTATGCCTTTGCAAACAGGGTTGACCCAGATCAGACGGCTCCTGTAACTGTCCGGTCAGGGATGGCTCTGTATGCTCATAAACTATATTCATATTCGTCGACAGTTTCTACAATGGTAAAACATTTCCGTGTCCATGTGCCATTATCAAACAATAATCTAATTAATATTCATGATAGCATTCTTATTTACGTGAATATTCATGGAGAAAATGGTTAAGGAATACTCATAGATATATTTATTCATTTCGCAAGGACAGCGTACATATTAATTTAAAACATGTAGACTGCATAAACAACATCGTGAATGAGTCATGGTCTACACGTCCACACAGAGCGTTACACAAACAGCTACTGGCTCTCAGTTCCATTGTGATCCTCTATGCTGGCAGTATGACGTAGATAGGCAAGTTGCTTATTGTGATCCTCTATGCTGGCAATATGACGTAGATAGGCAAGTTGCTTATTGTGATCCTCTGTGCTGGCAGTATGACATAGATAGGCTAGTTGCTTATTGTGATCCTCTATGCTGGCAGTATGACGTAGATAGGCTAGTTGCTTATTGTGATCCTCTGTGCTGGCAGTATGACATAGATAGGCAAGTTGCTTGAGATGCATGGGTAACTGAACTTATGTATTTGCATGGCATGGGTAACTGAAGTTATGTATTGCATGGGTAACTGAAGGTATATATTGCATGGGTAATTGAAGGTGTGTATTGCATGGGTAACTGAAGTTTGTATTGCATGGGTAACTGAAGGTATGTATTGCACTATAACTATTCAAAGGTTAATTTTACTTCAAACGGATAACTGTATATTCATATTAATCTAAGATCCGTTAAAACGATGCCTTCTAAAAGATTACAAATATTCAACATAACAGTATCGTTATATATACATGTACACTTATATACAGTAGAACCCCTCTAAACCGGAAATCTAGAAGAGAAGAATTTGGATACTTTTAGGCAGGTGGCTGCTTAATGCAGGGTGAAATTTGTGCAGAAAGCTCCAAGAGGAGCTTTTTGTGTGATTTTCATCCTGCATTAAGCTGCCACGTGTCTACGCGATTATACTAAAATTAACGTCCAGTGTAGAGGATTTACAGTACTGTTAAAGCGACGTTAAACCCATAAAAACCAAAGAAACAAACAAACAATTTACAAGTTTTATTTTTCTTCTATTTCTTTTAAGAAACATAGTAACAACATCTATAAGTTTGAATCCCGATCTCATTTGAATCCCAACTGGTTTGCATAGATCATCACAAATTCGCATTTGCAGCTAAAGAGTACAGTCATCCTGTATGTTACAGGTTTTGTGATTGTCATCTTTTAGACTAAACGGTGGTGACATTCGCATATTTCAAGTTAAAGATTTACAGGAAAATGGTTAAATTTACCATTAGTATAACATATTTATTATGTGTAATGTTTACAAATACCTAACAACATACTGAAAAGATCAAACATATCGGATATGACATTGCTGTCCCTTACCATAAGGAAAGGAAACGTTACTTTATAATGTTTTCCGAAATCGGAATATAAAACATGTAAACGATGGTTCTGCAGTAAAATAAAGCTGAGAAATTCCATTTGACGGCCATAAAATTTATGTTTCAGACTTTGCGACGTGCCCGCAAACACCCCAAATATTGTTTTATAATGGCAAAGGTCCTAGGATTTCATTGCTTTGCTTTTTGCCTCTGACAATATTGTTTATTGCGTCTATTCCTGATTCCACATTTGCCATATATGGTGAAACTTTTGGGTGCGAAGCTCACATAAACACCCAGAATTGACCGAATATAATTCCGCTAACTGCCCCATCCGGGCTGGCAGTCATTTCTAAACAGGCTTTTATCACGTTGAGCCGCATCTATAAACCGATTTATTGCCCCTGCTAAAATACTGACGTCTCTTTAAGAATATTTGTGTTTCCTCTGAGTGTAGTTTAGCACTTTACGTCTTTCGTGGATTTTGCGTAAATGGATATGTTTGTTGTTGAAGAGGGCATGAGATATTGATTTAAAACGAGGCACTTTGTCATTTCGGTGACTTGCTGGCATGTTTTCTGTATTGAACATCTCCTGTTGTCAGCAACGGTATGTTAATCTTTTACTCCATGAATATTCATGTAAAAAATAATGAAATTGCGAATGTTAGTTGATTTTTATAATGGCACTATGAGTAAGCTGTGTTGTTTATCATGAATGAAAATATAGAATCAGATCAATATTATTTCATAAGCAAATAAAGCAGACCCTGATCAGACGGTTCCTATAGGAACCGTCTGATCTGGGTCTTCTCTGTTTGCAAAGGCGTAGAACTGCGTATTTATGGAGTAAAGGCTTTACCATTATCCCACTGAAACCATGATTTCAATTCAAAGTCCTGTCTGCTGAACTTTTAACCCTTTACTTCATGAAAACAATGGGATGAAGTATATTAATTATCAAACAATCGTATAAACGATTCGTATAAGCGCTAGCATCAAACAATCGTATAAACGACTCGTATAAGCGCTAGCATCAAACAATCGTATAAACGACTCGTATAAGCGCTAGTATCAAACAATCGTATAAACGACTCGTATAAGCGCTAGTATCAAACAATCGTATAAACTATTCGTATAAGCGCTAGTATCAAACAATCGTATAAACGACTCGTATAAAGCAGCAAGTAATAATTACATACTCGTCTAACTAACCATCACACGACAGTACTTAACCCTTCGCTTGCTGAATTTTAAAACACATTTCTCCTTCTTTCCCATGCCCTGTTGTATAATTACATATATCTTCACTGTGTACAAGTATTTCGCTATGCAATCACTGCTGTGGGGTGCACTGGTTGCACAATCAACTTGTAAATAGTGCAGACCCTGATGAGACAGCTCCTGCAGGAGCTTTCTCATCTGGGTTTTCACTATTTACAGGTAGGTATTTTGACGTGAATAGCAAGCGAAGGGTTAGGGTATCGTAAGTCGTAACACACAGCGCTCGCAAATGGAACCTTCGGTGGTTTCAATCGTCCGATTTTCTTAAGACAGGCTCCTGGTCGCGATTAAATAAAATTCCAATTGTCTTCTACCAAATCACCAGTAATAAATCCTATCTCTTTTATCTTTTCAGCAGATTGTGGAACGTATCATCCTTATATTAAAGGATTTAAAAAAATACCTCGAGTTTCTTTGGGTAGCTGATAAATCAAGTGACTGAACGTATGGAGAAAGTCACTCGTGACACCAAGTAGCGTGTTTGATCTCCTAAACCGGCTCTTAGATTAGTACAAAATGATAACGAAGTGATAAAAAAAATTGAGCATCCACTTGGACATGGGAACCAATGAGCATACTTCACCTTTATCATACTATTGCAACTATAGGTAGTTAATCATAAACGAACAGATGAAACCCTGGTCAAACGGCTTCTACATAATTCATGTGATCTGAGTCTACTCAGTTTGCAAACTCAGGAAAGACAACTTCACAGTATTGTATTATCGAGGAACTGTAGATTACATTATACATGTACATACATATAAAAGTTCAAACATCTGATATAATATGGTAAAACCAAACCGGAATTCTAGTAGAGACGAATTTAGATTATTTTAGGCTGGTGGCCGCTAATGCAGGGCGGAAGTCAAGCAGAAAGCTCCTAGAGTAGCTTTCTGCATGACTTTCACCCTGCATTAAGCTGCCACCTATTTCCAACACCGATATTTACGAGGATCTTTCATGAGTATTTATTACAAATTGGTTTTATGAAACGAGTTTACTATAATAACATGACACGAGCTTTATCGAATGCAAACAGAGTAGACTCAGATCAGACGGCCCCTATAGGAGCTTATATTTGCTTATGGAATAATATAGATCTGATTCTACAGTTTCTGTCCTGACAATATTGCATATGTTAATATGCCAGGTTAACCCTTTCGCTGCCAATGCCGGATCTGTGATTACCTTTGCAAACAGTTTGGATCCAGATGAGACGCCGAGTAACTCGGTGTCTCATCAGGATCCAAACTGTTTGTTACTGTTACTATGTTTTTGAAACAAAAATGAAGAAAATCAAAAGAATGAAAATTAGTAGCAGACAACAAAGTTAGCAGACGACAAAGTTAGCAGACGACAGAGTTTGGCAGCGAAAGGGTTAAATATTCATCTGTTGGATATTCATGCTGCCATTGTTTCAGAAATGAATATTTATGGAGTTAAAAGGAGGAAGAGCTAGTCCAATAATGTGTTTGTAGATTGCAATGGCGCATCATGTGAAGAATGAAACCATGGTTAATTATGGTGTTTTGTAAGCCAAAGTTCTGTTCTGTTTGGATTACCAAGTCACTACATGTGCCTACAATACTTTGAGGGCCATTGAAACTGTCGCGGATCAAGTCTCTTGTCTTTGGTACAAGTTCCCTGTGATACGCCACGTCGCCCCTTATGTCTGGGTTGGGTCAATCTCACATGTTCTCCGGACAACTCCAATAACGTTACCTTTATGTCGTTAATATGACACCGACACTTTTCGTAAAAACAAGGGAATTTCAAGAACTTATGTCGAGGCATTGGGTTCCTGAATTTTCAGAATTGTCTTTTACAATCTATTTTGTATTTTTCAACTTAATACTGCGTCGCTGCACATAAAACAAAATTCTAACTGCAAGCAGTCGACGTTCCCGACATGTTGAGTATTAATACAAGATCAAACTCGATGGTGCTAAACCTGGACAGGCTTGATTGGTCCAAAGGCTCAAAGTGCAGCTTTTTGCATGAAGAGCTCTGTTTGCCCACAGCCTTTCATGTCAAATTTATAACGGTCGCCTGACAGACAAGAAAATACCGACTATACTCGGACATGTATTCCGATCCTATTTTTCCCCACCGTGTCGCCATTGTGAAAGCAAATGGCTGCCAAGGTGTGAAATTGACAAAGATTTCAGTCTTGTCGGCGAGCTGCGCTATCCCTGGACTTATCGGTTGCTTTACAACCGAAGAATAGCTTATCTCTTTAATCACAATAGATGTTTTTGTATGTTACTTTGTAAACTGTTTGAATCCAGATGAGACGCCGAGTAACTCGGCATCTCATCAGAATCCAAGCAGTGTGACACACTGGTCATTAAAACAAAGACATGAAACAAAATACTTATTTTAAGAATTGATGCAGACGAAATATTTTGCAGACGAAAGTTGTTTAGTATGCATGAGGTTAAATTACTGGGCGTCTGTATGTATCATTTGGTTCTATCTTGTTGTCTATCAATATATTTTCACATCCTCAAAACTGTCCAGATTCACAGCTTATCAGAGTCTGTGTATCAAACAGTCTGGGTGCTGATCAGACCACCAGTATATCTGTATTTGATCTAGCTCTATGGTGTTTGTGCCTGACAACTCGATGGAAGTTTGCTCTCCAAAGGCAACACCGTCAAGTTTAGAGCCACGAATACGCGAAATAAATCTCCGTATAAGAGGCGAGGAACAAAGGTCAAATAATTTGGGATTATATAATACTGAGGAAATGTTTGATATGATTTAAGGGCGCCGGGCAATGTTATTTTAGGATTAGTGGTCGATCATCAGAAAACATAACAAATTCTCGTCTGATAACGCGAGAGTTAGCGATATTCTCAGCGGGTGCTAATGCAGGTTGATAAATTGATAGACCTTTAATGTTCTTCTACGAGCTTTAGTAGCTTGGAATATCGAATCAATTTGAATTTGTGGTTTGACATGTATTTATTCATTCATATAAAATTATAACAAAGAGAATGTATCCGAGTGTTATAAGAGACGATAAATATATGTCTGTATAACAGATTAAACGCCAATTCAAAACATATACAAAGTGAACATGGAAAGCAAACTGAAATCAAAGCAACCAGTGCCACACTGACATCATTAGAAGAAACATCAATGTGGCTGGAAAAAAAACCTTGCTAAACCGTTTAACTATATAGATATAGACGCATTTTCAAACAGAGTAGACTCAGATCAGACGGCTCCTATGAACCCGTCTGATAATGGACTGCCCTGCTTGCTTGCGGAATAATAAAGATCTGATTTGCTTTCTAATATGGACAAAACAGATTACTCTTTGAACCCTTTCACTCATATTGATGACTTTTGACGACTCTGTAAAAGTCACTTTGTTAAATAGAGCATTTGCTCCTCTAGGAGCAAATGCTTTATTTATCACAATAGTTTCAAACTACAAAATTCAAAAAATGTCCCTTTCCCTATTTAATGCTCCTTTTCAGTAGATTTACTCAAAGAGGTTGTATCTAAAAATAGCATATGAGGGAATGGGTTAATGACCATTATGATAATTCAGTTCATGAATATTCACGAAGGCATGAATAATTGTATAAATATTCATAGGGTAAAGAGTTCAAACGTACTAGCTAAAGGTGAAAAGGTGTTTATGTCTAAACCGATACCAGCTGCTCATTCAAACTAGAACAGTGACTCGGTTAACCCATTCCCTCATATTGACGACTTTTGACGACTCTGTAAAAGTGAAACCATAGTGATAAATAGAGCATTTGCTCTTATAGTAGCAAATGCTCTATTTATCACAATATATGCAGGAAGTAATGCATAGCAAGATATATTTAACCTGTGACCTAACCCCTTGAGTGCTTGCGACCCAGCCCATTTTAATCTGCTGCAATTTGAAACTGTTTCCACTTAGATCAAGCTTTTGAAAAACTACTTGATGTTTCATCTGGATCAATGTCACTAAAAATTGCGAAATTATTGTAAGGGTTATTTTACGGAATTCACTACTACTGGAATATCCGAAATTATTACACAGTTTAGTGTGCAGCAAAAGGCTAACTTCGCAAGATATAAATTATTACACAGTCTAGTGTGCAACAAAAGGCTAACTTCGCAAGACAGAAATTATTACACAGTCTAGTGTGCAGCAAAAGGCTAACTTCGCAAGACAGAAATTATTACACAGTCTAGTATGCAGCAAAAGGCTAACTTCGCAAGACAGAACTTATTACACAGTCTAGTGTGCAGCAAAAGCTAACTTCGCAAGACAGAAATTATCAAACAGTCTAGTGTGCAGTAAAAGGCTAACTTCGCAAGACAGGAATTATTACACAGTCTAGTGTGCAGCAAAGGCTAACTTCGCAAGATAGAAATTATCAAACAGTCTAGTGTGCAGCAAAAGGCTAACTTCGCAAGACAGGAATTATTACACAGTCTAGTGTGCAGCAAAGGCTAACTTCGCAAGACAAATTATTACACAGTCTAGTGTGCAGCAAAAGGCTAACTTCGCAAGACAGAAATTATTACACAGCCTAGTGTGCAGCAAAAAGCTAACTTCGCAAGACAGAAATTATACACAGCCTAGTGTGCAGCAAAAGGCTATCTTCGCAAGACAGAAATTATTACACAGCCTAGTGTGCAGCAAAAGGCTAACTTCGTACGTTAGAGGTTACGATAATTTCAGTCATGCGATGTTTGAAAAACTGGACCAATGTCGATAATACCTGGATAGGGACTAATTAAGTAAATTTATATTTTGACTGTCGTGTGCAATGTATCGTGTGCAATGTATCGTGTACAATGTATCGTGTGCAATGTATCGTGTTCAATGTATCGTGTGCAATGTATCGTGTTCAATGTATCGTGTGCAATGTATCGTGTTCAATGTATCGTGTGCAATGTATCGTGTGCAATGTATCGTGTGCAATGTATCGTGTTCAATGTATCGTGTGCAATGTATCGTGTACAATGTATCGTGTGCAATGTATCTTTTTGATAACAGCTTAAGACAGGTTCTAATGTACATATAATGAAAGCATAGCATATTTGTATTCTTTGAGAGACCTATTTTGTACTTGAGTTCTTTACAACTGCATAAATTATTTCATTCGTCGCGTCTGTATAATTCTTTTGGAACAGCCATTTAGCAGACTTATTAACCTTTTACTCTATTGACACTCCTTTTAACGTCTTTTCAAGCAGAGTAGACCCATATCAGATATGACCCATATCAGACCCATATCAGAGTAGACCCATATCAGAGTAGACCTATATCAGAGTAGCCCCATATCAGAGTAGACCTATATCAGAGTAGACCCATATCAGACCTAAGTTTCAAGTTTCAAGTAGACCCATATCAGACCCATATCAGACCCATATCAGACGATTGCTGTTTGCTTAAGGTGTAATATAAATCTGATTCTACATTCTCTGCCATGGTCATAAAATAATGTTATGACTTGCCAGAATAAAAATTAAGCAAATCAATAATAATGACGTAATTTTCACTTACCTGAATATTTATGGAGTAAATGGGGATG
This sequence comes from Azorinus chamasolen, assembly GCA_963576725.1. Classification (NCBI taxonomy): domain Eukaryota; kingdom Metazoa; phylum Mollusca; class Bivalvia; order Cardiida; family Solecurtidae; genus Azorinus; species Azorinus chamasolen. Next base: position 97,600,589 of record OY755240.1, read on the forward strand.
GCCTACATCATTATCTTAACCTAACTCGTAACCGATGAAATAAAAAGTGCAATTAGTTACGTTATGAATAAAATCTAGCATTCGTGATCTCAATTTACATAAATTTGTTAAATTCATCTCTGAACAATAAAAGATAAAAAAAATAATAACCCGAGATTTATTAAATTCATCTTTAAAAAACATTTAAAAAAACCCGAACAAACCACGACATGCGTCGTATTTCATTGCTTTCTGAGACTAATTGAATAAATCCAGATACTGTATATCATAAGCGTCCATGAACCATCCTCTATGTCATCTCTGATCAAAGTCAACATAAATAAAATCACCTGAAATTTACAGTAAAACCTCGCTATACTGAACATACAATTAAATATCATTATCGGTCTTTAAGACAGATGACAGCTTACTATAGAGAGACTGCCGTGCTTACTATAGAGATACCGCCGTGCTTACTATAGAGAGACCGCTGTGCTTACTATAGAGAGACCGCCGTGCTTACTATAGAGAGACCGCCGTGCTTACTATAGAGAGACCGCCGTGCTTACTATAGAGAGACCGCTGTGCTTACTATAGAGAGACCGCCGTGCTTACTTTAGAGAGACCGCCGTGCTTACTATAGAGAGACCGCCGTGCTTACTATAGAGAGACCGCCGTGCTTACTATAGAGAGACCGCCGTGCAGAAAAGCTCCAATGGGAGCTATCTGCAAGACTTTCACTATGCATTAAACACTCACATGCCAATTCTCAATATTTTTTCACTAACAGTTGGAATTAGAGAGTATTTACAGCATACTAATATCCTGAATTCTCGCGTTAACATTTCCTTCATATAAACGCTTTTTACGTAATTGTTAAAAGAGTAGACCCATATGTCAGAAAGCTCCTGTGGGAGCCATCTGATCAGCGTCTGCTCTACCTGCCTATGAAATCATATCATATCTGATTACAGTTTGTACCAACACCAAATCATTCTGTGTATGCATGCCATTGTAAAGGTTTAACTAATAAACGTTTATGATGTAATTATTTCTTACATGAATATTAATCAGGGGAAATTTTAAAGTACTGTAACATATTGTGTGATTGGATATAGGGCGTTGCTCTATCTTAGTCAATCCAGTTCACTTTATCCACGGTTTGGATGTCATCCAAGAGCCTCGAATTTTTTTATCGCCATCTTTAAACGTCAGTAAAATGATAGTACAAATTTCACTTTTTCCTTATATCTTACACCACAAATGGTTACTTATCACAATTACTTTACCAATAAACAACATTCTGGTGACAAGTAATTGGATTTTAGCGAATGGTCGGGGGTACACTGTCTCCTGGTCCGTGATTCGTGTAAATATTTACTGACTCGTACGGTCCCATGGGCTGCTTCTCCCTGTAAGACATGCTTGATCATCAGGACCCAATAATTTAGAAGTATTTACCTAACCTGGAGCGAGAAGAAACGTAAGTCAATAAAATTAAATAAATAAAAATTGTTTCCGTGTTTTAAAACTTCAAGTACTTGGAATACCTCTCCAATGTTGCTGCAATAAAGCGAATGTAAATCCACAGTTACTTTTGTAAAGACAGCATTAATCATTTAATTGCAATTATCCGCTCTCGGTGCTTATTCAGACTGGTAATTTGCTACTTCTAAAGATCATCTGTGGCCATGTATCATGTACAGTTAAAACCCTCTAAACCGGACTTCTAGCAAGGAAGAATTTAGATACTTTAGACAGGTGACTGCTTAATGCAGGGTGAAAGTCATGCAGCTTTCTGTATGATTTTCATCCTGCATTAAGCTGCCACCTGTCTCCAAGACTGATATTTATACTAATTAGACCGTCCGGTTTAGAGGGGTTTACAGTAGTTTGGATGAACTGTGGAAATGACAGTTGACATACTAAGCAGAAAGGAGACCTGTTCATTGGCGAAGTTATTATTATTATTATTATTATTATTATTATTATTATTATTATTATACCACATTTATATAGCACTCTTTTCACACAGGATATGTGCGTTCAAAAGCGCTTCTCATATATATTTTGCATGTACAAAACTGAGTATATATACTGCTTACAGAATATTTAAAACAAATGAAATTTGAAGATAGAGATATCGATAAAACTATTAGAAATGGAATTAATTCAAGAATCATAGAATAAAAACAAAATCATCCTTTCCTGTACGTTTTTATGTCCGTAAATCAATGGAAATAGACGCATACTGTGACTATATTGTTTCAGACCACTCTAATGAAACATTAAATATATGTACAGTGCCAGTATGCCATACAGTTACGATCCAGAACCACCTGGATTGGCATACAACACTATACATAAGATATTGCCTTACATATGTAGGACAATGGATTAACAGAATAGATCAATTTTGTAGCTAATGCATATTCTGAGTTCGTTTTAGTTTAACAATAACCCTGTTATAACAAAAACAAATGATATGGGTCTACTCTGTTTGTAAAGGTATGAAAACAATATTTAAACGAGGGAAGGGATTAATTAGGGTCATATGCAAACAGAGTATATCCAGATCAGAAGGCTCCTGCATGAGTCCGCACTCCTTGATTCGTATTTTCCACTCCAACATATCTTAATGAATTCACTCGTTTAATAACTATTAGGTTTGCTTAACCTTTCCAGAGTGAGACACTAATAACTTATGTCCATTGCAAACGGTGTAGACCCAGATTAGAGGATCCCTAGAGAAGCATTCTTATCAGGGCCTGCACTGTGTGACATGTATAGTTTTCATTTTAAAAACATCCTTAATATCCATGGTAAGATTGACCTTTTTGAAGGTCGGAATAGTCCATTTAATATTCCAGCGTTGAAAGGGTTAAAGTACTCATTTGAAGTATAATTAAGGAAGAATATGGAGAGAGTGAAAGAAAAAACATAGTTAACCCTTCGCTTGCTGAATTTTAAAATACATTTCTCCTTCTTTACCCATGCCCTGTTGTATCATTACATACATCTTCACTGTGTACAAGTATTTCGCTGTGCAATCACTGCTGTGGAGTGCACTGGTTGCACAATCAACTTGTAAATAGTGCAGACCCTGATGAGACAGCTGCTGCAGGAGCCGTCTCATCTGGGTCTTCACTATTTACAGGTAGGTATATTGACGTGAATAGCAAGCGAAGGGTTAAAGAAAGAACAGTGAAACGAAAGTAAATTGGAAATAAACAAGTAAGACCAGTGGACAGGGGGTAGAGGAGCATGAAGACAGGACAGCTGAAGGTATATTGTGGCCCAAAGGGAATGCAAAACGACTCCGATCTCAATAAATCCTCATTATAAACGTGTGAGCGTTAAGGACATTTGATTTTGTATTATTTGAATCTTACCCTTATTCATTTAAAGAGGAGGTCCCTACAATGATCGCATATTTTCAATAATATCATAAAACTTGGTATTTGTTATGCTCTATCATTATTATGAAGGTTCCCAATTTGAACTTATATCGAAAAATGCCCCTGTGATACAAATAAACCGATTTCATCAATTCTGATAATTTTTGTTCTACAACACAATATTATCGGCCGTTTCCGTTAAATTCTTCCGCGTTTTGCCGATGATCACCCGATCTCTCCATTGTTTACGTAATAGCTTTCTCGGAAGTGGTCGGAGAATCTCGAATAGGGCGAACAGTTACGAAACTGAAACCCAACCCGAATAAAACTGAAACATCGGGGAGTAAAACCGGGATCGTCGATATGAAACGCATGGATGTTTTGTCATTATAAACGGTAATTGGATGAGGCTTTTTGCGATATACTACTTTTCAGCATATAAACAAATGAGTTTTGTACAATTTAAGTGTTAATGAAACGCGTCAAATGTATGGACATCCCCTTTAAAGGTATAAAGAACAGTAACAATTGTCGGCTTTCACCGAGAGTTGTCTATCTTAATTTATTTTCATGAATTGTGTGCCATTTTTCCACTTGTTCACATCCACTGGCAGGTAAAGTGATAGTCTCCACAATAAAAGCATTTTTCAAATAAAATCATAAGACATTGTGTTGGTCATGTTCTCTACTTCGCGTAGAGATTGTTAATTTGACTGCACCCTTGATACACAATTACCGTTTACGTCTATACTTGTAATGACATTATGTGGTGTTGTAAAACAACATATTTTCGGCCTGTTTCAAACAGTTACGAAACTAAAACACAATATAATATATACTAATAAATCGGCGTCTTCGATGTCGAATGTACATGGGAGTTTTGTCTCCTTCGGCGTTTATTCGATCGTTTGTCTTGCGAAATACTTCTTTTCAGCATATAAACAAATAATGTATCTAGTTTTAGTCATTTTTAAAACGCGTTGCAAGTAGACTCGTTTAATTAAAGCCTAGATTTGAGACTTAGGGTCATAAACTACACATTCAAATATGTTTGTAGGTTCGCCATTTGTTTCGGGTATTCGGTGGTTTTATGTTTAATTGTTGATCTAAACTAAGCCTTACATCATAACTGTGAACAAGTGACGTCATTTGCAAAGTTTACTCAGTTGTTTTTAAAAATGGCGACGGTAATACGAAACTAAAATAGCGCTAGCTCTTCAAAACGACATACCAGTCTTACTACAACTTCCACGTAGGACTTCGTATTTTACCAACTAGTAATTTCCAGTAATTTGCGATCATATTCACTATGATCAAAGCATACATTTATAGAGTACCGTTCAATAAAGACGAGAAAATAAATGGTGTACTCCAGATAAGGGTATATTTTGAAGCGTTTGTTATGCGGTGATTCGTTTTCAAACAGAATAAAATAGCACAAACGGCAGTCAGCGATTCTGTTAATAGCTATCATGAAAGTTCAAAGTATCTTCAACACAAACTTTGTGATAGAATAGAAATAAATGTTTCTCGTATCGTCTAATTTATGACCTGACTCCGGGCTTATCAAAATTTAGAGTTTGAGTGTTTGAGTCTGAGTTAATTCACAAACATTCTGATTGGTTAGATTTTGAGCAAACTCAGCATCCAACCAATCAGATGCTTGAGGATGGACTCAGACTCTTGCAAAATTTTATAACCTCGGGACAGATGACTTATACAGCAGAACCTGGGTCCATGAGTTCTCAAGCTTTTGATTGGTCAGATTTGAGTTCTCAAGCTATTGATTGGTCAGATTTGAGCCTTGAGCCAATCAAAAACTTGAGAACGAACTCCGACTCAACTAAACGTTTTATAAGCATGGATACTGGCTCAAACGACCATCAAAAAGAGGTCTTACATGAGCCGTCTGATCTGGCTCTAGTCTGTTTGCAATTGTGTGAAAAGGCGTTTATAAACTTTATATGAAGGAAAGTGACCAAACCTTGATCCGGTGTACGTTTTACTTACTCTCGATTCGTTCAGTATTTTGAGACACTACTGTGGAATAGGTTGGACCCTGGTATACACCTTAATTCTCTCCTTTATATAAACAAACAGTGTAGACCCAGATCAGACGGATCCCGTTGGAGCCGTCTGACCAGGTCCTGCTCTATTCGTTTGTGGACTTGTATGGCTCTGATCCTTCAGTATTTGTCAAACCGAAAAATTCCCTTCAAAATTATACATTATAACAATATAATTAATGAATATTTATGAAGTGACCAGTTTACCCATAATTGTCCATCAGGAACAGGGTTAATAATTAAATACGTATCACAGTTACTTCCCTTTAGTTGTGTTTCCCCCTACCTTTCACTTGGAAGTAGTAGCCTAAACGTTAAGGTTTTATTTATTTTTTTAGATGATGACGATTATAATTTTCAACCTACTTTCTTAGCCCTTACCCCGCTGTGAAAACTATAATATCTGCTCCAATACGGACCTGGTGACTACTTCCGACTCGATCTAGCTTTTAAGAAAGTATTTACAAAGTGTTAGACAGTGTGGATCCTGATGAGATGCCGAGTTAGGCTATTCCTGATGAGATGCCGAGTTAGGCTATATCTCATCAGTATGCAAACTGTTTTAAAGATTAGGACTAATATTCCATGTCCGTCTTAACCCTTCGCTTGCTATTCACGTCAATATACCTACCTGTAAATAGTGAGGACCCAGATGAGACAGATCCTGTAGGAGCTGTCTCATCAGGGTCTGCACTATTTACAAGTTGATTGTGCAACCAGTGCACTCCACAGCAGTGATTGCACAGCGAAATACTTATACACAGTGAAGATATATGTAATTATACAACAGGGCATGGGTAAAGAAGGAGAAATGTATTTTAAAATTCAGCAAGCGAAGGGTTAAGACTAAAAGGTCAACGAGGTAACACATTAAATACATACATCAAGACGACTGACAAAACAACAAAAAAATAATATCGGTTTCAAAACATAAATACACATTATCTGTAGATTACAAAACATGTGTACACATTTACTGTAGATGTAGCCACACTTAATTTATTTTAATTATTTAACTAATCAAAATACCTTTTTACTCATTTGCAGCCAGTGTGGACATTGTTTGGGACGCTTCTGAAAATATCTGGTCTATGTCTATCCTGTTTGCAATAAAATAAAATATAACGCAAATACCGAAATACACACTTTTATGCTGTAATGATAGAATAGGATTTGTTTGGTGACTAGATCCAATATCAATGAAAATAATCTCAAAATATTCTCATTGAATTAATGAATATCCTAAATAAAATGCACATTGTACAGTTATATAAGTCATTGTTAAGAAGGTTGAAAACAGTCAATCGTTGTATTACAGACCGCAAGCTCTAAACCTCGATCTTGATTTACCAACTAACTTCAAGATCTAGTTTACGTTAGCTAGAGAAGCTGTATCTATCAATCTAGATCTTCGGTATTCATCGATTGGCCAAGTGCTAAGCTACAAATACAGGATTATAAAAGCTGATTTATTATTTGTTGAGTGTTGCCTTTGGTAGGATTGATGAAGGTCTTGGGGAAGCTGTATCCATCAATCTAGATCTTCGGTAAAAGAATTCAGAGATCTAAAATTTATAAATATATTTTGTTGCTATTTTAAAGCGGAGAACGTGTACATAAAATTAATATAAACTTATCTTCTTATAGTTTTAAGTAAATGGAATGACACAAACTAGCAAACTCACTTTTCTACTCACTGACTGTCTACGATTAGAAAGTAATAGAGTATGCAACATATTCATAGAAACACTCAAACGCATATTAATACATGAATCACAAAATTTAACATTTGAATGACTTGATGAAACGCAGATTTTATTGGAAAAGTAAACAAATATCGGGAAATTGCTTTCAGAATTGCAGCAGACGACATTTTTGTAAAACGACATTAATCATCCTGTGAAGAGTAGGCATTCAAACTCATAACCCTTTAATCCTGTCCCTGTTCCATGTTTATTCAAATTTCCAATAACTAGTGAATATTCATGGACAAACAGAAATATGGAAGGTGGAACATTGGAGCCATTTTAGAAAGAAACAAGTTTCCCATTAGCAAACAGAGCAGACTCTGATCAGATGGCTCCTACAGGAGACGTCTGATCAGGGTCTACTCTGTTTGCAAATGCCTTAAAACACGTTAATATGAGGAAAAGGGTTAATACGCATTATATACATGTATCTTTATAGACAGCAAAGACCCAAGTCCGGTAGGAGTTGCTTATCTCTTTGCTTGTAAAATAATATACAGTAAACCCCTCTAATGAATAAACATGGCTGTCGTTATAAGCAGGTGGTTGCTTAATGCAGTACGAAAGTTATGCAGAAAGCTCCTATATGAGCTTTCTGCATAACGTTCATCCTGCATTAAGCTACCACCTGCCTTTGCCATTGCGTATTATGCCCCTTTTTCTGGTCGAATTCAAGGGGTTTTTACTGTATTTTCGATTCTACAGTTTCTGTCATGATCAAAACTAACCCCCCCCCCCCCCTGTCTATAGTGCCATGATAAACAAAGCATTAAATCTTTCATGAAAAAATCATGTGCTTAAAGTGTTATAAGTCAGAGCTATATAAATATAGGGACAAACAGAAGACCTCTCCAAACCGAACGTTTAGTAAGTAAATTTTGAGAATATTTAAACCTTTACATCAAGAATATTAATTAGATTATTTTAATAATGGCACACGGACACATGGAATTTGACAACGGCAGAAAATGTAGAATTATGTCTATAATACTTCATAAGCAAACAGAGTAGATCCAGATCACACGGCTCCTACAGGAGGGTTAGGGTTAGGTAACCCTAACCCAAACAGAGTAGATCCAGATCACATCACATGGCTTCCACAAAGGCGTAGAAAGGCGTAGTTATGGAGTTAAGGGTTAAAGGAGATATAATGAAAGTCACACAGAAAGCTGTTAGAGAAACATTTTGCACGACATTCACCCTGCATTGATCTACCATCTGTCTTAAAGACCATTAATGATGCTTAATTTGAAAGTTTCAATTAGTGAGGTTTTACTGTATTCTAAACACTAAGGTCACCCTTTGTCTACCAAACCCAATAGCATGACCATTCTTTTAAAGTGTCCTTACGAGACTATTCTAAAGAGCGGTTCTGAAGAAATAAAAATAATTTTCTTTTAAAGAAAAGTTACACTTGTTAACCTTTATTTCTGTAACCGTGACGTCAGTTGCATTTGCAAACAGTTTAGGTCCGGATCAGGATCCAAGCTGTTTGACACTTGATCAATAGTGTCTCAACAGATTGCGCCATGACGCTTGCTCATTTTTTTTCTCAAAAGCCTGATCGAATCGGATGTCGCCATAAGTACTATACGGATCCAAATTTAAACAGACATATTTACTTTGGGATCGGGATCTTACCATTTCGAATAAATCTACCGAAAAGGAGCATTAACTACAGAAAAGGAAAATTTCAGAATTTTGTAGTTTGAAACCATTGTGATAAATAGACCATTTGCTCATATAGGAGCAAATGCTCTATTTACCACAATGGTTTCAACAGTAGACATCTGCAGAGGCGTCAAAAGTCGTCAATATGAGGGAATGGGTTAATAAGGCAGCTTATCTATGGGTCTGACATTTGACAGGCTAGATCGCCTTTTGATTGTAAAAGAAAATACAGTTCGCATATGCAGCAGTTTCGATCTACCAAACAGCGGTATCCTTAGTGTCATCTCGATCCAAACCATCATTAATACAACCGTAGCTTTTGTAATGGGTGTGTTCATTAGTGCTTTATTTCTTCTGTAGCGCCGCATTTGATTAATTCTTAAACATTGAAACTGCAAGCGGATGGAAAATGCCTATATAGAACATTTCGTAGTATTGTCTAAAACACAATTAAATGTTCGTACTTATGGCATTTGTCATATTTTAGAGTTTACATTGAACCACAATCTAGACCTCATGGCGCAAGATGACCAAGGAAATATATTGCATTGTATTCTATGACGCCTGTACGATAAGATTCAGGGCGAACCGTCTAAACGGCGAATAACAACCAAAATTTGCACATTACATGAGCCCACACGACATCCGGGTCCCTGTGGTAAATACTGAATTCGGAATCCTCACGATTTCTCCTTCGTTTAGCATAAAATAAAAACAGAAACCGATATTCTTGGGTAGTTTAATGTTTGTCAGGACGATTTTCTTTATTTTGTGTGAAAAGATAACATTAAACCAAGAAGCTAGCTCCTAAATGATGGAACTAAAGTCCCACAAGGGACTGGAGCGTCAAAAGCACTTTGCGCCTTCTGCATTGATGGACTTAAGTAGAGCCAGAGTAGTCGTAGTTTATGAATTTGTAAGAAGTTTTAACCCTTGCTGCAGCTCTAAAAACATCATGTCCGCTCATATTTGTGTCTGGTGTAATTCAGACTACTTCCGATTCGATCAAACTTTTGAGAACTATATTGATCGAGTATTCAATAGTTTGGATCCTGATGAGACGTCGGGTTACTCAGCGTCTCATCCGGGTTAAATGTTGTTTGTAACTGCGAGTCGGGTCTGCAAGGGTGGAATAAGCGCTGACAATCGACGATGTGAAAACGCATGCGACTAGACAATTACATTTTAGCAACATTTGAAGTTTCTGAAAGCTGGAAGTCCTCAGGGACCCCTGAAACTATGAAGAAGGAAAAGCCGTGATTTTCTCCATATTCGCGCTAGCAAACAAGCAATGATCAAATGCTGGTTAGATTACGGTTGGAGAAGCATGCATAATGAATAAGAAAGTGAAAACCGATCTCCTTTGGGTCATAGACTGACATGGTGTTGAATTTTATCATGACGTAAAGAAGTTGAAAATTAACACTTCTCTTCTTGTTGTAAATATCCGATAGCGGTCTTGAATTACGCCGCCATTTTAGTCACCCTATGGCTGAGTCTCGCTAGCAGAGTTCTGTATGGCACGCTTCTACAATCAACACCTCGAAGGAGCTGTCAAATCATCCAATCTTGAATTTACTTAACCCTTACAGTGCGGGATTGCAAACAGTGTAGACCTAGATGAGAGAGCTCCTAGTTTATGTATGTTGAATGTCTGCTTAACTCTTTCACTGCCGAGATCACAAGAAAACGGCTCACATGGCTTGCTCGGGCAGTGTCCTTTGCAAAAAGTTTTTATTCAAATGACTGGGCATCAAACTGTATTACACACCACTTACATTTCAGAGAAGAAGTGGAAGGAAAGTTCACTCTAAATTTCACGCAGACGATATTGTTTGCAGAAGAAAATTAATTGGTGCCAAAAAGGTTAATATTTTCATATCCAATAGATATATATACCATAAAGAAATAAACAATGTCCCCGTATGACTTAGTTACACAGAAATACATACCAATCAAACTATAGTTTACGTAAACTCAACAGTACCACGTGCTTCCATTCCCTATTTTTTTTAATTATTCAAGATACTAATTTACATGTTCAACATAATATCTTTAATTTTCAAAAACAAAAGAAACTCCCGATTTTAAATTAATATCACATACGTTACCTACAACCCTTAAGGCGTACATGCACTGCACATGGTTTAGTCAATAAGTAGAATCTTGAAAATGTAGAAAAAAGTAATGCAAATTCAAGTCAGTATCATGAAAGTTAACCATATCAAAACTGTACATGTATTTTACAAATGGAATAGCCTATTAGTGACCTACAGGGTCCACTCCATATGAAAGGGTTCCTAGAATATTTTGAATGAGATAATCTCGTCCGGATCGAAGCTGTTTACCAATGTGAGTAAGGCTGCTGACAGCAGGATACAGGCTTAACCCATTACCTCATAGGCTATTTTTAGACACAACCTCTTTAAATAAATCTACCGAAAAGGGGCATTAACTTGAGAAAAGGGAAATTTTAGAATTTTGTAGTTTGAAACCTGTAGGAGCAAATGCTCTATTTATCACAATGGTTTCACAAAGTGACTATTACAAAGTCGTCAAAAGTCGTCAAATGTGAGGGAATGTGTTAATACTCAGTGACGTCATATATAGATTGGAAATATCACTAACGCGCTGGTTCAATTCATAGCGCGAATGGCTCCATGGTTAACCATTGAATTTATAAACACGCATTTGCCAACAGGGTAGACTGAGTTCAGACAGCTCATACAGGGTCTGTCTGGTCAGGGTCTGTCTGGTCAGGGTCTGTCTGGTCAGGGTCTGTTCTGTTTGTTTATAGATCTGATTCTACAGTTTCTACCATGTTTAAATACCAACGTGATCATAAGATTGTGTGAACATTCAGTTGACTGATATTCTTAGGGTCATTACATATATATCATATATGAACATTTATTACGTAAATAATTAATAATGTAATACTACAAGTTATACCACTAGTGTCTTATTAAATATAATACGTGTATATTTCAACTTATTGCAAACCATTAGAATTAACCCTTCTTATGCTAAGCTTGACTGACATTAGCAGATGGCTTAGGTTCAGACGAGATACCGGGTATAACTGTGTGTCTCATCAGGATCCAAACTGTTTGAAACTCGGTCAGTAGTTTTTCAAAAAGGCTTGAACGAATCTGAAGCCAGAGATACGTTCAGTAGATCAGACATTGACCATGCATTACTTTTATGCATAACATAATGAGCTGGTTTACAGTAAAACCTGTCCGAAGCGGGCATTTATTTATTGAACATAGGAGTCGTAAAAAGCAGATGGGTTGCTTAATGCAGGGCAAATGTAATGCAGAAAGTTCTTATATGAGCTTTTTGTATTACTTTCGACCTGCATTGAACTACCGCCTGCCTTACATATCCATAATTAGACCCCTTTTTGATGGCCGTTTAAGACAGGTTCTACTGTACATTGCTATGAACATGACGACAATGACATAATTATAACGAACAGTCATACATTCTCAAACAAAACATGAATGTGCTAAATCGTTCTCATGATGAAAATCAAACGTTTGCCCATTTTGCTAGTTCTTCTTTTTCTGGTTTCCGATTCGTTCAAGTTTTTAAGAAACTACTGACTAAATATCAAACTGCTTAGATCTTGATGAGACGCCGAGTTACTCGGCATCTCGGTCTGATTCAAGCTGAATCCACATGGCAGTCAGACCAGGTTTAGCACGGCAAGGGTTAATTAATAAAGTTTGATTTCAATGTGTCTTAAATAATCACTGCAAGTATTGGTACTAATTAAAACTGAACTAATTGTCACGTGCACATTATACACATATTTACTTGGAACCTGGACTCAAGTGTGTGGTGTGGCCGAACAGTCGTTTGATCATCGTCTGTTCTGTTTGCTTATGAAATTATAAACAATCTGACTCTGCAGTTTCTACCACTAACAAAACATCCTGCGTACATATGCCATTATAAAAACTCAGCTAATAAATATTCATGATGGCATTACTTCTTGTATGAATATTGAACAGGGAAAGGTTTAAAGTCTCTTTTCTGTAAAAAGTTGTCAAAGATCGTATATCAGCACAAGATAAAGGTGGATATAGATACTCTGTCCTGGAAATTAATCTTTTCTAAATGAATATTGAGCGATTTTTAAAAAAAGAAAATTATAACATAACAAGCAGTGCAGACCCTTATGATACGGCTTCTCAGGGAGCCCTCTTATCTCGGTCTACACTGTTTGTAAAGGACATCAATGACTCTTTCCCGCATTGGTAGGGTTTATAGATATGTTACGAGCTTATACATACTTGCAAAACAAGTTGAACACTTTATTGAACTTAAACTTAAGCTCTGGGACCAGATGAACGGCATTATTTACTAGTACTTCAAAGGAGAGGAGTCTAATTGACTAGAATTTAATACAAGTCGGTGAGCTTTTGAAACACGTACATTGTAAATATGTTCTATTGACGTACAAAATGACTATTTGAGTTCTAACCTATATATACGTACATTATAATTATGCTTTATTCATTCACACGATGAATATCTATGTACGAAATAATGCCTTCATGAATATTTATTAGCTGAATTTGTATGATGGTATACGATCTTAAGATGTTTGGCCATGAAGACTGTAGAGTCATGTCTATATTATTTCATATGCAAATAGAGCAGACCCTGATCAGACGGCTCATAGAAGGAGTGGTCTGATCTGGATCTACCCTGTTTTCCCTGGCGTGATATGGCGTCTCTATCAAGTAAAGAATTCAATAATGAATATGGCGTATATTAACCCTTCTCTTGCTATTCCCGTCAATATACCTACCTGTAAATAGCGAAGACCCAGATGAGACAACTCCTGCAGGAGCTGTCTCATCAGGGTCTGCACTATTTACAAGTTGATTGTGCAACCAGCGCACTCCACAGCAGTGATTGCACAGCGAAATACTTGTACACAGTGAAGATATATGTAATTATACAACAGGGCATGGGTAAAGAAGGAGAAATGTATTTTAAAATTCAGCAAGCGAAGGGTTAAGAAGCAGTCGATACGGTAACCCAGCATCAGAAAACTGTTAATATTTGATATGCTTTAACACCCAACAACAATACCTAACAATAGTTCAGACCACTCGCCGCTCGTCGTGAAATATGTATATACCCTCAACAAGCAAACACATAAAGATCCTAATCTGGTTTATGCAACAATACCAACTATCGAGTTTTTATTACCGTTTATTGCATTTTAATACGTTTGCCTGTTGCATGGCAAATAAATCGGCATCTATAGTGCCGATCGGGCAATATCGGTCCTTTTCGGTGTTTCCGACGGGTGGGCACGTGACAGCTGAGGCGCGTGATAAGTAACGTTTACGATAGGCGGCATGTGTGATGTACCTGGCTTTAATAATGTAATAAAACGGTTCCTTACTGCAGGGTATTGTGACATGTACTTGTCATGGTGATGTGTTTAGCGGGTAATTTATGGCCATATGTTAACAAGTATTCAAAATATGAAATGAAATTACTTTAATAAGGGTATACGCTCGTATAATAAACTCCAACAGGTATTTATTTTCTGCATGTACTTATCAAAGGAACGGATCTGTAAGAATTAACATGTTTCAGCGATTGATATCGAGCCGATCTTTGTTTCCGGTGTGAAAAAGGGAGCAACATATGAAATATAAACTTCTGTTAGTGAAAACTAGATCGGTAATTGAGTATCAATCTGTTCACAGAGAGAAGTTGTCAGTCCCTTGACCCTTTCCCTGTTCTATGTTTTTTCAAAGTTCAATACCTACTGAATATGCATGGACAAAATAGTTATAATGAAATATGGAAGTTTGAACATTGTAGTCATTTCAGAAACTAAAGAAACGGATCTATCAAATCCATTAACAAACGGAGAAGATAGGAGCCGTCTGATCTGGAAAGGGTTATTTCGTTGACCATCGAAGTCTCTAACTGCGGTTTCTCCGAACTTATTTATTTACCTAATGATTATTCATGCAAGACTCCTGAAATCGTGAATGTAAATTAACTCTTTCGCTGCCAAATTGTGTCGTCTGCAAACTTTGTCGTCTGCTACAATTTGTCATTTTTATTTTTCTTCATTTTTGTTTCACAAAAACGGTAACAAACAGTTTGGATCCTGATGAGACGCCGAGTTACTCTGCGTCTCATCTGGATCCAAACTATTTGTATAGGTAATCACAGATCCGACACTGGCAGTGTAAGCGTTAACCTAAGTATTGTATAATAACATAAAATGAGTTGTAACCAATGCTTACAGTAGAGAATCAGATACGTAATATATAACCAAATAGAGTAGATCCAGATTAGAAGCTCCTTAATGAGCTATACATGTATCTGGATCCAATCAGTTTGAAAAGTCGTAAATAGAAAGGCTTTTTCTATATTTAAATGGTAATTGAATGAACCTATCATATAGCATGTATAAGTCCCTTCCTTCATACCGTTACGTTTTCACATCTTTAGCAAACAAAATAGACTCAGATCAGACGGTTATTATAATCTTGAGCCGTCTGATCAGTGTCTGTCCTGTTTGCTTATGCCATAATATAGATGTGAGCATACAGTTTCTGTCATGATAAAGAAAAACATTTGCTCATTGGCCATTATAAAGCACCCAAGAAGTCATGGATTCTTTTTATAAATATTGACGAGACTCACGTGTTGTCGCCTAACTCAAAACCTGACGAATATTCATGTTACAAAATAACTGTATGAATGGCAATTAGCTGAACTTTTATAATGATGCCATGAACACGCGAGCTTTTGATGACCGAAACTGTAGACTCAGATCTGTATTAGTTCATAAGACAAAAGAGCAGACCCTGAACAGACGACTTCCTACAAGATGTGAGATGGGTCTACTGTGATGTGGGTCTAGACTGACTAGACAAAAAAAGTAAAATATGCTTTGAAATAATTCGATATTTTGTAGTTTTTAAGTAAATATACTAATAACTGATATGCTGAAAGATCTGTTCAGATCATTTTAATAGTGTAATAAACACCATTAGACCCGTACGAGAATTTTGCTGTATGGAAACCATGTATTGACTGAAAATGCTTAACCCATTCCCTCATATTGACGACTTTTGGCGACTCGGTATAAGTCACTTTGTGAAACCATTGTGATAAATAGAGCATTTGCTCCTATAGGAGCAAATGCTCTATTTATCACAATGGTTTCAAACTACAAAATTCTAAGAGTTTCCTTTTCTCTAGTTAATGCTCCTTTTCGGTAGATTTATTCAAAGAGGTTGTATCTAAAATAGCATATGAGGTAATGGGTTAACGCTGTCCCTAATATCTAAGCATTTTAACATATTTACAAGCAAGGTAAGTCCAATGTCTGTTCTGTTAGCTGAAGGAATAATAAAGATCTGATGATGTAGTTTCTATCACGGTATTAAATTCTCTTCATGATGCCATTAAACCATCAGCTAATTTATATTCCTGACGATAAGTACATGTATATAAAAAAAAGTAAAGTACCTAGTTATAGTCTACTTTCAGTCCGAAGGACCGCTCAGCCGACTGTACATTTACTCCCCTGGTCATTGAGTCATTGGCCTACAATATTGAGCACTGCTAACATATGGCGCAATCATGCACCCGCAGTACCGGCGAGTGACCCTCACAGTTACCCATTTTAACCCCTGGGTGGAGAGGATGTGCGGGTGGGAGACACGGAAAAGCGTCTCTGAAATTTCCGGGTGGGACCGGGATTTGAACCCCGGACCTCCGGACTGATAGTCAAGCGCGTTACCACTAGACCACCGCCACCTACAAATATGCGGGTAACCAACCCTTTAGCTCATGAATATTCATGAAAGAAATCTCATCAGGCATATCAGTTAAATTTTTTGTTTACAATTACACGTGGACAATGACGTGTTTCACCGTGCCGCCGGAAACTATCAACTCAGAGCTATAGTAGTTCATTAGCAAACAGAGCAGGTCCGGATAGTCGACCTCTAAAGGAGCTGCCTGGCCTTGGTCTGCTCGTGGTACAAAGACATTTGGGTAAAAGAGTTATTATATTGCTCACTGCTAGTACAAAGGTGTGTACTATAAATAGAATAAAAATGGAAGTATCAACGAAGTATCAACGTAAATATAAACTTCAAAGAAAAATATCCATAGGGGTATAATAATTACATATGTTACATATATAATGTTATACATGTAACAGAGACGGCTTTATTTCTGACATGTTTCATTGGAAATAGCGGTATTTTATAACTTATATAATTGTAGAAGATGTTGAGGTCGTAGAGATGTGGAGGTTGTAAAGATGTGGAGGTTGTAGAGATGTGGAGGTTGTAGAGATGTGGAGGTTGTAGAGATGTGGAGAGATGTGGATGTTGTAGAGATGTGGAGGTTGTAGAGATGTGGAGGTTGTAGAGATGTGGAGAGATGTGGAGAGATGTGGAGGTTGTAGAGATGTGGAGAGATGTGGAGGTTTAGAGATGTAGAGGTTGTAGAGATGTGGAGGTTGTAGAGATGTGGAGGTTGTAGAGATGTGGAGGTTGTAGAGATGTGGAGGTTTAGAGATGTAGAGGTTGTAGAGATGTGGAGTTGTAGAAATGTGGAGGTTGTAGAGATGTGTTGTAGAGATGTTGAGGTTGTAGAGATGTGGAAGTTGTAGAGATGTGGAGGTAGATATGTGGAGGTTGTAGAGATGCGGAGGCTGTAGAGATGTGGAGGTTGTAGAGATGTGGAGGTTGTAGAGATGCAGATGTAGAGATGTGGAGGTTGTAGAGATGCGGAGGTAGAGATGTGGAGGTTGTAGAGATAGATGTGGAGAGATGTGGAGATGTGGAGGTAGAGATGTGGATGTTGTGGAGGTTGTAGAGATGTGGAGGTTGTAGAGATGTGGAGGTTGTAGAGATGTGGAGGTTTAGAGATATGGAGGTTGTAGAGATGTTGGGGGTGTAGAGATGTGGAGGCTGTAGAGATGTGGAGGTTGTAGAGATGTTGAGGTTGTAGAGATGTGGAGGTTGTAGAGATGTGGAGGTTGTAGAGATGTGTGGAGATGTGGAAATGTGGAGGTAGAGATGTGGAGGTTGTGGAGGTTGTAGAGATGTGGAGGTTGTAGAGATGTGGAGGTTGTAGAGATGTTGAGGTTGTAGAGATGTTGGGGTTGTAGAGATGTGGAGGTTGTAGAGATATGGAGAGATGTGGAGATGTGGAGGTAGAGATGTGGAGGTTGTAGAGATGTGGAGGTTGTAGAGATGCGGAGGTAGAGATGTGGAGGTCGTAGAGATGTGGAGGTTGTAGAGATGTGGAGGTTGTAGAGATGTTGGGGTTGTAGAGATGTGGAGATTGTAGAGATGTGGAGAGATGTGGAGATGTGGAGGTAGAGATGTGGAGGTTGTGGAGGTTGTAGAGATGTGGAGGTTGTAGAGACGTGGAGGTTGTAGAGATGTTGAGGTTGTAGAGATGTTGGGGTTGTAGAGATGTGGAGGTTGTAGAGATGTGGAGAGATGTGGAGATGTGGAGGTTGTAGAGATGTTGGGGTTGTAGAGATGCGGAGGTAGAGATGTGGAGGTTGTAGAGATGCGGAGGTAGAGATGTGGAGGTTGTAGAGATGTGGAGGTTGTAGAGATGTGGAGGTTGTAGAGATGTGGAGGTTGTAGAGATGTGGAGGTTGTAGGGATGTGGAGGTTGTAGATATGATGAGGTTGTAGATATGATGAGGTTGTAGAGATGTAGAGGTTGTAGATATGATGAGGTTGTAGATATGATGAGGTTGTAGAGATGTGGAGGTTGTAGAGATGTGGATGTTGTAGCGATGTGGAGGTTGTAGAGATGTGGAGGTAGAGATGTTCTTGCGTCAACTAAACTTCATCTGCACACATGTTTGTCTGCTTTAAGTGTCAGGGTCGACTTTCTTTCAATTTCTTCGAAAGACATAAGATGATTGTCGAATATTTTGGATTCTGAGACGACGAGTTACTATCTACATGTACTTGTTTGAATTTTCAGAATATGGAGATAATACATCGAGGACTTGGTGCAAAGCTAGTTTAACGACATTTTTAACTTTACAAACATTTACAAAATGATTGTATTTGAAAATTGTCTTATTTATTTTCCTTTTATTCTTATTTGAACAAAACCGGTATCGGAGCATCAACCAGATTGGATCCTGATGCAGACTATCTATGTTATTGTATACATGGACAAATGGTTGGCTTAACCCTTTATATTTGTTTACATGGACAGATGGTTGGCTTTACCCTTTGTAATTATATACATGGACAAATTGTTGGCTTAACTCTATGCAATTGTATACATGGACAATTGGTTGGCTTAATCCTATGTAATTGTTTACATGGACAGATGGTTGGCCTAACCCTGTGTAATTGTTTACATGGACAGATGGTTGGCTTTACCCTTTGTAATTGTTTACATGGACAGATGGTTGGCTTTACCCTTTGTAATTGTTTACATGGACAGATGGTTGGCTTTTACCCTTTGTAATTGTTTACATGGACAGATGGTTGGCTTTACCCTTTGTAATTGTTTACATGGACAGATGGTTGGCTTTACCCTTTGTAATTGTTTACATGGACAAATGGTTGGCTTTACCCTTTGTAATTATATACATGGACAAATTGTTGGCTTAACCCTATGTAATTGTATACATGGACAATTGGTTGGCTTAATCCTATGTAATGGTTTACATGGACAGATGGTTGGCCTAACCCTGTGTGTAATTGTTTACATGGACAGATGGTTGGCCTAACCCTGTGTGTAATTGTTTACATGGACAGATGGTTGGCTTTACCCTGTGTAATTGTTTACATGGACAGATGGTTGGCTTTACCCTTTGTAATTGTTTACATGGACAGATGGTTGGCTTTACCCTTTGTAATTGTTTACATGGACAAATGGTTGGCTTTTACCCTTTGTAATTGTTTACATGGACAAATGGTTGGCTTAACCCTATGTAATTGTTTACATGGACAAATGGTTGGCTTTACCCTATGTAATTGTATACATGGACAAATGGTTGGCTTTACCCTTTGTAATTATATACATGGACAAATCGTTGGCTTAACCCTTTGTAATTGTATACCTGGACAAATGTGTGAAGGCGACCTGTTTAATCCGGAAACGGAAGGAGGCCGTCGTTTTTGTCGTACCCTTTATTACTTTTCTGCAGCTACTCTGTTTGCAATTCAACCATTGACATTGAGTACACTAGCGATAGGTGGTGGATACATTTGTTTCAGTTAAATATGTTCTCGTTTTACATGCACTTTACCACTGTATTTGCCATCGCGGTTGTTATAGATAAATCGGAGAGGGGATACGTTTATTTACACTGTTTGTCTTTTAGGGTGGGCATGGAATAAGTGTAAGGTTGGACGCCCCTAAACCGTTTTAAACCCCCAGTTACATTTGTCACGGGCAGTTCTTCCATCTTCCCCCCTATAGTTTGTTTGCTATGTCTTTGTGTGTCTATGTGTGTCTTCTATATACACGCACGTGTACATTTACTGTTTTTCGTCGTGGTGCTGTTCGAGCGGTTGTGTGTTTTGTATGCGGTGTTTCCTGCATGACTCATACATGTACGTTTAACCCTTTCCATCCATACATACGCCTTTAACGCCTTTGCAAACAGAAAAGACGCGGACCAGACGGTTCCTTTAAGAGCCGTCTGATCAAGGTCTGTTCTGTTTGCATATGGACTTATATAAATCTGATTCTACAGTGATATCCATATTCTCGTTATCTCACTATAACTATAACAAGTTAATCAAGTTTAGTAGATACATTATTTCCTGCATGAACATTCACGGAGGTCAAGCAAGTTCTCACACTAACACGGTACATGTAGACATACATTAACAAAGTCCTGGGCGTGTACAGTAGAACCTGTCTTAAGCGACCATCAGCAGGGGTATGTAAGGCAGGCGGTAGCTTAATGCAAGTCAACAGTAATGCTTAATTCTCCTATAGCATTAAGATTGGGGTTCCCACCCCGATACCTCTAAAACTGACCCCCTCCCCCTGTCTTGTGCTGGCTGCCTCCATCTCTGATAGTCTATATACTAGCTGACGACAAAAACAAACGAGCATATTTTACAACAGCAATTTCTTTTTCCCGCCCCTTCCCCACAATCACCCGCGGCCCATTTGTTGTCGTGGCGCCTCGTGCACCTTGTCCTTCTTGTCAGAACATGCATTTTAGACACAGTGGTATCGCAACCACGCTCCAAATTCATGTAAACATAATCCTAAGTGACAAGAAACAAGATGGTGAACGAGCCAGGTATACACTGCCACTAGTGGCGCCCTCTGTGACATGGTGCCACTCAGTGCAATGGTCCTTCTATGTTGTGTTGTTTTCAATTCAAAACATGCTCTAGCTAAGGTCTTGATGGCCTTTTCAAATAATTTAAATCCAAATGAGATTTATTCGCCGCAATTTATCATCGAAATCTTGTTTAACATCTTGACTGAATGTTTTAATAAAATTGAAATTAAAACACTCTACAGTTCGACAGTATTTGCAGACGAGAGTTGCTTAACATGTTAAATAATGATAGCACTCGGTCAACTGCCATATATTTTCCCCTACTTAATGTGTCGTCTATTTCAAAAGAATTCAAATTATCTAAATAACTTCATTGTTTAAGTAAATGACATCCTAGATATCAAAGAGTTTTATTCTTGTATCCAACTCAGAAACATACAGTAATAGCTCAAAAGGGCGACCACTCGAAAGACGTCAACTTGTCGATCTATAACACTTTGCGCTCTAAGTGATTTTTCGTTTGAAAGAATTGTCATCTGCTTCAATTCTTAAATCAAAGTTCTCTTATTTCTTTGTATCAAATACATGTATGGTCAAAATGACAACAGTTCGAATCCTGATGAGACGCCGCATGATGCGTCCCCTCATCCGGGTCCAATAGGAGACGTCTGATCGGGATCTGCTCTCTTTGCTAATGGGATTTGATAGATCTGATAGATCTGTTTCTTCAGTTTCTAATATTGCTACAATATTCCACCTTCCATATTTCATTTTAACTACTTTGCCCATGAATATTCAGTAGGTATTGAAAGTTGAAATAAACATAGATCAGGGAAAAGGTTTTAATTCCCGGAGATCGTTTAGCTATGGGATCATGCTGCAACAGTACCATTCTTCACTTAGCAGCTATGTCAACTCGCTCATTTCTGACGTCACCAGAAGGCGACTCACAGCAATGGTTCTATTTCATGTAGAAATATGACATTATGAATGTCAGTTAGAGTATTGCTGATAATGGCACGTGAACAGAGGACATTTTGGTCATGACAGAAACTGTAGAATCATATCTGTATTATTTCATAAGCAAACAGAGCAGACCCTGATCAGACGGCCCCTACAGGAGCCGTCTGATATGAGTCTACCATGTTTGCAAAGGCCTAGAGAGGCGTGTTAACGGAGTATAGGGTTAGCAACAGTTAGCAACAGTTGATTGCTTAATACATACAAGGCAAATGTAATGTACATGTATCAAGCTCCTATATGGCATTTCTGCATTACTGCAATCCAACATTAAGCTACCACGTGTCTATAAAAGGCAGACATCGGAGAATAATAATATTCACAAAGCGCACAACGACTTCTACTCTTTACTATTACGACTTTTACTATTACGACTTTTGCTCTTTACTATTACGACTTTTACTATTACGACTTTTACTATTACGACTTAACTATTTATACTGTGAATATTATTTTCTATAATAGCACGTGAACACAAGACTTTTTGGCAATATCAGAAATTGTGGAATCATATCTATATTTTATCTTAAGCAAAAAGAGCAGACCCTGATCAGACGGCTCCTATAGGGTCCGTCTGATCTGGGTCTACTCGTAAGGCATGTGATAGCTTTCTACGCATTTGTGAAGATGTAGAGATGCGTATTTATTGAGTAAATGGTTAAACCTGCTGATTATTATCTACATATCATTATTGGACTCTTGAATGTTTGTCCCATTCAAACATTCAAGGACATGAAAATCTGGCATGAAATTAGCTAAATTCTGACATAGTATGTTCATTACAGTAGAACATGTCCATGACAATCTGGCATGAAACTATAGCTAAATTCTGACATTAGTATGTTCATTACTAGCTAAATTCTGACATTAGTATGTTCATTACGAGCTAAATTCTGACATTAGTATGTTCATTACGAGCTAAATTCTGACATTAGTATGTTCATTACGAGCTAAATTCTGACATTAGTATGTTCATTACAGTAGAACATGTCCTAAGCGCTCATTCTTTTTTTAAAATAGGAGTTTTAAAAGCAGGTGGTTGCTAAATACAAGACAGTACAAAGGAGTTTTCTGCGTTACGTTTGACATGCATTAAGCTACCACCTACCGTACAGACCCGTAATTAGGATGAAGATCGCGCAAAAAGCTCCTTCGGGAGCTTCCTGCTTGACTTTCACCTTGGACGAAGCAGCCACCTGTCTGAAAGACCGGGCTTCATACTAATTTCGACGTTTCATTGTATTTATGTTTACTAACCAGGTCTTATAATGTTTTCAAACTCCAGCAAGGTATTTACTTACTTGAGATTCGTTCAAAGTGTTTGAGAACCCGCTGTCAAACAGATTGGATCCTGATGAGACGCCGAGTTATACGCCGAGTTACTCGGCGTTTCATCTGGACCAAAACTGTTTGCAAATGGCAGTTATTTCGCGATCGTCTGGGTAAGGGTTTTGTAACCACCTGATTTTTAAGATTCTTACATTCAATCAATAAATAATCGCTTAAAGAGGAAGTCCCTACAATGATCGCATATTTTCAATAATATCATAAAACTTGGTATTTGTTATGCTTTATCATTATTATGAAGGTTCCCAATTTGAACTTATACCAAAAAATTGCCCTGTGATACAAATAAACCGGTTTAATCAATACTGATAATTTTTGTTCTACAACACAATATTATCGGCCTGTTCCGTTAAATTCTTCCGCGTTTTGCCGATGATCATCCGATCCCTCCATTGTTTACGTAATAGCTTTCTCGGAAGTGGTCGGAGAATCGCGAATAGGGTGAACCGTTACGAAACGAAAACTCAACCCGAATAAAACTGAAACATCGGGGAGTAAAACCGGGATCGACGATATCAAACACATGGATGTTTTGTCATTATAAACGGTAATTGGATGGGGCTTTTTGCGATATACTGCTTTTCAGCATATAAACAAATGAGTTTTGTATATTTTAAGTGTTTATGAAACGCGTCAAATGTAGGGACATCCCCTTTAAGACATGATCTACTGTATATTTGCAACACAACATGAAAGTACGTGATACAATCAGTATTTGGTGGGAGTATACCTAACTACAACCTCGCGTACTGAGGTGTTCCGAGAACGTCCCAACATTTCAAGATGTAATACGAAATGAACAAACCAACAGATCGTCATTATGACGCTCAGAAACAATGACTAGGAGTCCTTTACGTGCAGTAGAACTAGTCGTAAACCATCATCAAAAACAGGTCTAAGTATGGGTGTGCAAGGCAGGAGGCAGCTTAATGCGGGTCAAAAGTAATGCAGAAGCTCCTATAGGAGTGTTCTGCATTACGTTTGCCCTGCATTAAACATCCACCTCATTTTAACACTCCTATATTCAATAAATGAATGGCCGCTTAGGACAGGTTCTACTATATTTCAACCAGCAAAACTTAAACTGTCAACATTGGTCAGATTTGATAAAACGCATCTGGATAGCAATGTTCGCTTTGTTTCCATAACACAAGCATACCGTGTCCTTTGCAGTTATATTATACACTGTAGAATAAAGTCAATGTATTATTTTGTCTATAAGATTTACTACATCAGCATGCTTAGATGTAGATAACATACATATTGATTTGTCAACATTTCTTATTTCTAGGCCAACCCATACATTGCTTCCACTCATTGGTATTGCTGCCACTCATTGGTATTGCTTCCACTCATTGGTATTGCTTCCACTCATTGGTATTGCTTGCACTCATTGGTATTGCTGCCACTCATTGGTATTGCTGCCACTCATTGGTATTGCTGCCACTCATTGGTATTGCTGCCACTCATTGGTATTGCTGCCACTCATTGGTTTACTGCCACTCATTGGTATTGCTGCCACTCATTGGTTTACTGCCACTCATTGGTACTGCTGCCACTCATTGGTACTGCTGCCACTCATTGGTATTGCTGCCACTCATTGGTATTGCTGCCACTCATTGGTATTGCTGCCACTCATTGGTATTGCTGCCACTCATTGGTTTACTGCCACTCATTGGTATTGCTGCCACTCATTGGTATTGCTGCCACTCATTGGTATTGCTGCCACTCATTGGTTTGCTGCCACTCATTGGTTTGCTGCCACTCATTGGTATTGCTGCCACTCATTGGTATTGCTGCCACTCATTGGTATTGCTGCCACTCATTGGTATTGCTGCCACTCATTGGTATTGTTGCCACGCATTGGTATTGCTGCCACTCATTGGCATTGCTGCCACTCATTGGTATTGCTGCCACTCATTGGCATTGCTGCCACTCATTGGCATTGCTGCCACTCATTGGTATTGCTGCCATTCATTGGTTTGCTGCCACTCATTGGTATTGCTGCCACTCATTGGTGTTGCTGCCACTCATTGGCATTGCTGCCACTCATTGGCATTGCTGCCACTCATTGGTATTGCTGCCACTCATTGGTTTGCTGCCACTCATTGGTATTGCTGCCACTCATTGGTTTGCTGCCACTCATTGGTATTGCTGCCACTCATTGGTATTGCTGCCACTCATTGGTATTGCTGCCACTCATTGGTTTGCTGCCACTCATTGGTTTTTCTGCCACTCATTGGTATTGCTTCCACTCATTGGTTTGCTGCCACTCATTGGTTTTGCTGCCACTCATTGGTTTGCTGCCACTCATTGGTTTTGCTGCCACTCATTGGTATTGCTGCCACTCATTGGTATTGCTGCCACTCATTGGTTTGCTGTCACTCATTGGTATTGCTGCCACTCATTGGTATTGCTGCCACTCATTGGTATTGCTGCCACTCATTGCTATTGCTGCCACTCATTGGTATTGCCTGTTCGGTGCGATTTAAATGAGTAGCAGCAAGTTGGGGTTTGGCGGAAAAGTAATAAATGACTTACATTATCTAAATACACCTGTAATCTATATATCTGTGCGTGTTAAAAATGTATTGAAATTATATGTCATTGTTTTGCTTGTCGCCCGAACCCCTAAAATCATGGCTTAATTTAATTAACAAACCTAATTGTACAACTGCGGTTAACTTAAATTAAAAATATATATATCTAAATTGCTTTGACGTGAAAAGTACCAGCGTACATAAGTGCACACGTCGTAGTTGAACTAATGCAAACGAAAACAGACAATTAACATGAAATGTAACAAGTACATTACAATTCTATTAGCTTCACCTTACTTAACCCAGCTCAAAACACGAATAACAGGTTTACCAGCACATAAAAGTGCCACCGTGCCTTGTTTGAAAATTTGTCATACAAAATAATTTCCCCAACAACAGTTGACATGCTTATTGACAGGGCGCATGCCATATTTCCTTCCCTTTACCCAAGAGACAACGAGTGAAAGGTTATCAACAATCCGTACTGTATGCACCAGCCACTTATTCCAAAGTTCTTCACGGCATGAACTTTGAATGGCAATCTCTCAGATTTATATTAATGTTAGATTTGTGTCTTAGCTGCTATGGATACACACCATTTTAAAATTCGTGTATTTCCATGTGGGACACAATAAAGGTGGATAATTGAGTCCTGACATAGCGCTGTCTGATACGTCATTACGTTCTAATGTTGCTGTCCCAGTCATGATGTATGTTTCAAACTGTCTAACGAAGGCATGTCAATTCGTTTTCCCCAAAGTTGTCGTTCCTAATATCATGAACAGCATTGGTAGGCGAATTATCCCCCTTGAATAAGTATTGTCTCTCAAACATTAGCCTAAAAGAGACTCATTTTCACACTTTTGCAAACAGAGTATACCCGATTCAAATGACTCCTAAATTAGGCATCTGAACAGGATCTACTCTGTTTGCTTATAAAATGAGATTTGTCAGACACTACAGTTTCTCCTATGGTACATATACATGTGATAATTTGTTATTATAGAAAAAACAGCTAATTTAAATCCATGATAACAATTCATAAGATCATGTCTTAAACGATCATTTATTGATTGAAAATAGAAATCTTCAACAAGCACGGAGTGGCTTAACCCTTTCCTTCATATAAACGCAGTTTCACGCATTTTACAAACAGAGTAGACCCATATCAGGATCTGTTCTGTTTGCTATTGGAATTTTGTAGATCTGTTTGTTTTTACTTTCTAAAATGGCTACTATGTTCAACATTCCATATTTCATTAGAACTGTTTTGTCCATGAATGTTCAGAATGTTTTATTGAAATATGGACTAACTACATTGTATAGAACAGGGAAAGGGTTAAAACATGGCGAAAGCAATGCAGTAAATACAAGCTCTCTGTATTACTTTCGCAATGTAAGAAGCTACCACCCGTCTGACTTATTATTGGTATCTTAACCCTTCGATTGCTGAATTTTAAAATACATTTCTCCTTCTCTACCCATGCCCTGTTGTATAATTACATATATCTTCACTGTGTACAAGTGTTTCGCTGTGCAATCGCTGTTGTGGAATACACTGGTTGCACAATCAACTTGTAAATAGTGCAGACCCTGATGAGACAGCTCCTGCAGGAGCTGTCTCATCTGGGTCTTCACTATTTACAGGTAGGTATATTGACGTGAATAGCAAGCGAAGGGTTAAGTACGGTTTTTGTTATTAATTTACATAAAACAAGTATCATCAGATGATGGAATTTAGTGGTAAAGTTACTGGACCCTTTTGAACTGAAAATATTGATTGAAGTTTCAAATAGTCGTTTCAAATCAGTCCTGTTCCAATAACGAAGTCCTGTTTCAAATCAGTCCTGTTTGAAATGATGAAGTCCTGTTTGAAATGATGAAGTCCTGTTTCAAATGATGAAGTCCTGTTTCAAATGATGAAGTCCTGTTTGAAATGATGAAGTCCTGTTTCAAATCAGTCCTGTTTCAAGTGATGGAGTCCTGTTTGAAATGATGAAGTCCTGTTTCAAATCAGTCCTGTTTGAAATGATGAAGTCCTGTTTCAAATCAGTCCTGTTTCAAGTGATGGAGTCCTGTTTCAAATGATGAAGTCCTGTTTCAAATGAATCAGTCCTGTTTCAAATCAATCGGTCCTGTTTCAAATTGTTGTTTGTATTGTTTAACCCTTTACCCTATAGATACGCTTTTTAACGCCGTTTTAAACAAAGTAGACACATGTCAGATCACTCCTATTTCGTCCATAATATTACATATACCTGACTCTACAATTTGTACCATGACTTAATCAATTACTCCATGAATATTCATGTGAGACATAATTATATCATGAATATTAATTACATTAATACATTTACATTTTATAATGGGACAAGGACACGGGAATGTTCGGCCTTGACAGAAACTGTACATTCATTGCTAGACTATATCATACGCAAACAGAGCAGACACCGATCAGACGTACATTCATTGCTAGACTATATCATACGCAAACAGAGCAGACACATATCAGACGTACATTCATAGCTATACTATATCATACGCAAACAGAGCAGACACCGATCAGACGTACATTCATTGCTATACTATATCATACGCAAACAGAGCAGACACCGATCAGACGTACATTCATTGACGTACATTCATTGCTATACTATATCATACGCAAACAGAGCAGACACCGATCAGACGTACATTCATTGCTATACTATATCATACGCAAACAGAGCAGACACCGATCAGACGTACATTCATAGCTATACTATATCATACGCAAACAGAGCAGACACCGATCAGACGTACATTCATAGCTATACTATATCATACGCAAACAGAGCAGACACCGATCAGACGTACATTCATAGCTATACTATATCATACGCAAACAGAGCAGACACCGATCAGACGTACATTCATAGCTATACTATATCATACGCAAACAGAGCAGACACCGATCAGACGTACATTCATAGCTATACTATATCATACGCAAACAGAGCAGACACCGATCAGACGTACATTCATAGCTATACTATATCATACGCAAACAGAGCAGACACCGATCAGACGTACATTCATTGCTATACTATATCATACGCAAACAGAGCAGACACCGATCAGACGTACATTCATAGCTATACTATACAATAAACAAACAGAGCAGACACCAATCAGACGTACATTCATAGCTATACTATACCATACGCAAACAGAGCAGACACCGATCAGACGACTCCTGTGGGATCTGTGTCTGATCTATGTCTACCCTGTCTGCAAAAGCGTACAATGACGTATTTATGGATTAAAGGGTTAAAATCTGCTATTTAACCCTTAACTTCATATACGAGCCCGTAAACGCCTTTACATGTATTTGCAAACAGAGAAGATCCAGATCAAACAGCTCGTATAGTAGCCGTCTAACCAGGGCCTTTTCTGTTTGCTTTAGACATGTTATAGATCGGATTGTGAAGATTTTGTCAAAGCAAAAATTATTTTCTTGAAAAGTTTACGATATAAAAATATATATCTAATAATTATTCATTATGTCATTATTTCTTACTTGAATATTGTATAGGAAAAGGGTCAATATTCATGATTTCATTATTTCGTACATAACATATCCGTGTGGTTAACCATTTCCCTCATATAAACGTGTTTTCACGCATTTGCAAACAGAGTAGACCCAGATCAGACGGCTCCTAGAGGAGCCGTCTGATCAGGGTCTGCTCTGTTTGCTAATAGAATTTGATATATCTGTTTATTTGCCTCCTAAAACGTCTACAATGTTCCACCTTCCATATTTCTTTGTAACTATTTTGCTAATGAATATCCAGTATGTATTGAAATTTGGAATAAAATAGAACAGGGAAAGGGTTAAGGGCTAAGATAAAAACGTGATACGGTTTGCAATGGTTAGACACAATGCGCGCTTGTCTTCAGCTCTAGATCCATACTGATTAAAACTGTTAGGTATGTCAACCTCAAAGAATGAAGAATGTAGCCTAATTGTCTCGAGTCTCTCGTATTTACATGTGTCGTAAATTCACTGCCAAAAAAATGTCCTTTTGAACTTTCGAAATATTTCCGGAAGACATTCTTTTTTTCATTTCAAATTTCAGATATGATTAATATATTACATGTTGCCATAGTGACATTAACCCTTATCTCAATAAGCGCGACCTGACACGCATTTACAAAAAAGCCTGAATCCAACACGAGACTAATCGCCGCCCTCTCATCGGGATCCAAACTATTTGACACCCAATGATTTTTCTTCAAAATTTGTTCTAATCGGAAGCAGTGAAAATATCATCAAATTCGAATTTGAGCAAACTTGAGGGGTTTTTTTACAGTGGGGTTAGGGTTAAAGCATTTACCGTTTATTTGTTTATCCTGTTACAAGTATACTGATAGTACAGTATATTTATGACAATGACCCCGATAACCTTTAACCTTTCATCTTTAACATGCTGGATATCAGTTCGCCCGCTCAACTCTGGGCCAACTCTGAATTGTCAAACTTCAGTAAAGCCCTTCTATAGCGACAGCTAAACATGTTTAAATATAGATGTTAAAGGCAGGTGGTAGCTTCATGTGGGATGGACGTTATGCAGAAAGCTCCCACAGGAGTAGAATAAAGCTCCCGCGTGAGCTTTCTGCATTACTTCCGTCCTGCATTAAGCAACATTCTGATTTGTAGAATTACTTTTATGCGGTCGAAATAGAGGTGTTGTATCGTATATTGTACTTAATCCCAGTATGAAACAGTTGATCCTGGTGGGGCGCTTATCTAATCCATGTCTCATCTGGATCCAACTGTTGCCAAAGGTAACTACAAACTCCACTGTAACGTGCTAAAGCTTAAGCTTTCTGAAATGTTTAAACCTTTATCAGCTAAGTATTTTGTATTCTTTAAGATAGCGTCTGTTTCAAAACTATTATCAGTAATATATGTGTCTATTTTGAACAATTTAGTAAATGTACAACAAAAACGTCAATCTACATATGATGGTGTGTTTAAATGAGTCAGGTCTAGATCTACACTGTATCATGATAGTCAGACAGAATTCACCATAAACGTAACAGCAGATGACGTACACTTCAAACGCTTTCCAAACAATGCGAGCCATTTACCCTGTAACCTGGTGTTGGATGAGACTTTCATTCCCCTGTAATATAGTTTTGATTCAGATCAGACGCCGTGACAATTCCACGTTTAACTAGAACAGAAAGCGTTTTGTATTCTGTCTATGTATTTGTAAAGAAACGAAATAACATCATGCTCGATACTAGAAGCAGACGAGCATGTTTGCAGTTGACATTTGCTCCAAGTGCTACTAGGTATTACCACGCGCTCTCTTACCACGAAAAGTGATTTCTTATGTTGTCTTTTCCACAACTTTCATCTAAATACCACAACATTTTCTGACAACATGACACGGACACTCAATTAGTGTTGTTCTTTGTCGCGTCTTCTATTTATCAAGTGATACGTTTTTAAATAAAAGTTTGAATACGTCCCTTATACAGTAAACCCTCCCTGCTGCAGCCACCATTTCTAGAAATGTATTTCAAAAAGGCACACCTCGGGCTTATTGCATTATAGTGGCCTACCAGTCAGGCCCAAAATAGATTAAGGCCCAATGCCTTCGGCTTCGGACCTTAAACTATCTTTAACTGACTGGTAGGTCACTATAATGCTATTAGGCCTGAAGTGTGTGCTATACCATTTCTTATCGTATACCGCACCTCTCTGTTCACGAACGTATTTTAACTGTGTCTCTCAGTGATTACCTACCTTTAAGAAGTACATTTTGTATTTCACTTTTTTCAGTCGAATAAATCTGCAAATCAATTACTGCATTTACTAAAACAAGATGTGTTTGTGAAACACTATGCCCCCGATATGACCTTTGACCTTGATGCATGGCATTGACCTTAATAAATCATTTTAAAAAATGTTCGCCTCCATAAGTCGCACATGCATGCCAAGTTTGAAGTATGGTATATATGTGCAATGGCTACACAATTATCTGAATAGCTTTGATTTTATGGCTGAATGCATGTAACAAAAATGTGACGTGTATTTTGGCATAATGATTTTTGAAAAAGGCCTTTAGTAGTCGAAATATTAGATCAGAGCTATTCAAGTATTGATGTATTATATGAATTCCCTTTTAGGAATATTTTCTTCATTACAAAATTATCGCCAACATTAAAGTTGGACACAAACCAACCAACAGTATAAGGTATACTATATGAACTATAATCGAACAGACGAGCGTTGGTACCCGCATGTGATGCTCTTGTTTTTAAATGTGTTATTCGGTGTGTCATCTGGATTCAATCTGTTTGTAGATCTGGGCGAGGTCTCGATTAGTGGGATAAGGCTGTTTGTTCATCATAGTGTCACCCCTACTGAAAGGGCCATTCAAGTTGGCTTATGATACACTTGATTGTCTTGTACAGCACCTCTCGATTCCTCACCTTCATGCCAGGCACAGGGAAGGTAGACAATTGACAAACATTCTTTAGCTAGCTGCCCGCTCACCAACCGGCCTTATCAGAATGAGTCCCTGACGGGGATCGAACCTTCGACTTCTCCGTCGTCTTGAAGCGGTAACCTTATCCACTAGGCAACGGGTCGATCTCAAAGTAAGCTTGTAGATCTTATTATACACTTTCTGCCAATACCAAAACATCATGTGTACATATGTCATTATAGAAATTTAGCTAATAAATATTCATGATGTAATTATTTCTGACAAAAATATTGAACAGGGGGGGAAAGAGTTACTCACAAGTTTGCTGAGTAAATGTTTTGTGCATACATTAACGCTTTCCCTGGTGATTGTTCATGCAAGACTCCAACCAATGTAAATATTAATTTTATCATTGTATCGGAATTATAAAATAAGTAAATGTATTGCCATGGCAATTAATAAAGAATCAGAGCTATACTATTTCACAAGCAAACAGTGCAGATCCTGACCAGACGGTTAATACAGGAACCGTTTGATCTGGGTTTACATTATTTGCAAAGATGTCAAAACTCTTCTACATCAAGTAAGGGGTTTATTATTTCACAACACATGTATTCCTCTATAAACATTTAGTCAATGTGTCAAATGATTTAGCCATGAAACAAACACAATTACAGCAGACCCCGACGTTGTCAAAATTTCACCAGAGTTGAACAGACATTGTATTTTCACAGCGGCACACATTAGGAAAATATCGAAAAAGCTAAAAACGCACTTGATTGTGATAAAGGGTGCAAATGAGATGCGTACTGATCTATGCGTACTGACCTATGCGTACTGATCTATGCATACTGACCTATACGTAATTATTGCGTAGTGACATATGTGTACTGATCTATGCGTACTGATCTATGCGTACTTACCTATGTGTACTGATCTATGCGTACTGACCTTTGCGTAATCATTGCGTAGTGACCTATGTGTACTGACCTATGCGTACTGATATATGCGTACTGACCTATGCGTACTGATTTATGCGTACTGACCTTTGCGTAATTATTGCGGTAGTGACCTATGTGTACTGACCTATGCGTACTGATCTATGCGTACTGATCTATGCGTATTGATCTATGCGTACTGATCTATGCATACTGATCTATGCAAACTGATCTATGCAAACTGATCTATGCGTAATTATTGCGTAGTGACCGATGTGTACTGACATATGCGTACTGATCTATGCGTACTTATATATATGCGTAATTATTGCGCACTGACCTATGCATACTGACCTATGCGTACGGATATATGCGTACGGATATATGCGTACTGATATATGCGCAATTATTGCGTACTGACCTATGCGTACTGACCTTTCCGTAGTGATCTATGCGCAGTGACTTATACGTACTGACCTATGCATACTGATCTATGCGTACGGATATATGCGTACTGATCTATGCGTACTGATATATGAGCAATAATTGCGTACTGACCTATGCGTACTGACCTTTCCGTAGTGATCTATGCGCAGTGACTTATACGTACTGATCTATGCATACTGATCTATGCGTACTGATATATACATTCTGCCTAATACGTATTGATCTAAATTAACCTCTTATTTCTCAGTCAATTTCTATCTTACTGCCTTTTAGAGGCATTAGCCCTAACCCTATAACGCTAACCCTAACTCTCTTACAAGCACTAACCCTATAACCCTTACCCTAACCCTGTTCGAGGCCCTACTCCTAACCCTGTTCGAGGTCCTACCCTAACCCTCTGTGAGGCCCTACCCCTAACCCTGTTCGAGGTCCTACCCTAACCCTCTGTGAGGCCCTACCATTAACCCTGTTCGATGTGATTCTAATGAGTTGCAGCAAGATAGGGTTTGACGGGAAAAACATCAAAAAATATTTTGATTCGATTTTGTAACAGCGTTTCTGATTTACAATTATGTGGGAAAACTAATTTACTACAAGCAATCTGAAGCAGACTCAGTGTTTGATTGGTTAAAACAGCGACCATACAGTATAGATCTGACTCATGATACGGAAGAAAAAAACTGTCATGAATCAATCTTTTTGGACGAGGAGCGGACATGTTTCTTCATGATGGTGACGGTATTTGATGAGGACAAACATCTCGAGGAGGATTATTCTTGTAGAAGATACCTATACATATGTAATTGATTGCATTATTCTTACCTTAGTGTACCAAACCAGCACGTGATCAGTAAACTTGTCATGATTAGGCTGCATCCTTAAAGTATTAATCTACAAACAAATCTTAGTTTGGTAACAAACCGATATGGTTTATTTAGGAGAGCAGTTTGGGGATGTTCATCTGGATCTATACCGTTTGCAAATGCTTCATGCTGATTTGCACGTTGCATTGAAAAGATTTAGCAGTCACAAGTGGATAAAAGAACACCACTACATATAACAACTGAGATAACCTTCAAATTTACGAATACATGTAATAAAATCATCCAAGTCCTCCAAAAATAACAATATATTTTAACCCATAGCTTGCTTAAGAAATCGACTTGGCCATCAATATTTTATGAATAAACATGTCTTTAACCTTTGGCCTGCTGAGCAAATTAATTTTATAGATTGTTTCACCGACTACATTTTCAAAATGCAAGCTATAATCAATTTGTCTAACAATATGCAATATCGATGTCAAACAGTTTGGATCCTGATAAGACGCCGAGTTACTCTGCGTCTCATCTGGGTCCAAACTGTTTGCATATGTATTCATTCATCCGCCCATAGCAGGCTAAAGGTTAAAATGTCTTTAAACGTACGTGGTAGCTACAAATCAAACCTATTAGTTGTCACATTACCTCTGAAGATTCCAAAGCTCTAACAGACATTTTTGATGTTGTTTTACTTTTTGTTTGTTGCTTTGTTTGTTTTTGGATTTATTTGAGGGGAAGTGGTGTTGTTTGGTTATGTTTTTTGTTTAATTTTCTCAATTGTTATCAGTATTACTACATACTACTTGAGGACAGTACTTAAAACAATCTGATGGAATAAGCACACTTGCTGTAATTGGTTCAGTCCCCCGCGAACAATCCAAGTTGAATTGAGTGTGATTTACGTTCGCTAGAGGACGATATTTTATTAGCTACAGTAGGGCCTGTCTTAAGTGACCATCAGAAAGACGTCTAATTAAGGGTCTGTAAGGCAGGTTGGAGCTTAATGCAGATCAGAGTAATGCAGAAACAGCTTTCTACATTATTTTTGCCCTGTAGAAAGCATCCTCCTGCTTTTTAAGATTCTAATTGTCATTAAATGAAAGGTTGCTTTAAACAGGTTCTACTGTAAATAAAACATGTATTGGTTTGAAATTTATTGAACATCGAAGATGTTGGTAGTTATCGAGCAATAGAAATAAAACAAAACTATTTGAAAGTTTAATTGAATAATAAAAGGTATTGATATGCAATAAAGACAGATTATAGTCCTCACCCACTCTTCTGAAATATCAGTAAATTTATTTCATCCTTCAAACACAATAAACTTTTAACACGACGTGAGTGATCTTCGTGATAACAACTGCATACAGTTTGGAACAAATAACGCCAAATATCACCACCAAATAGCATCGCCAATTAACAAAAATAACACCAAACTAGACGCTGGGATCTTTTATGTAGAAAAGGAACTTTGAATTTGGGAAAGGAATGTATTAACATTTGCAAATAGTGTAGACCCATATCAGAGGGCTCCTACACACAGTGTAGATCCATATCAGAGGGCTCCTACACACAATGTAGATCCATACAGTGTAGTATACTGTGTACAGTGTATTATCACAATGGTTTCAAAATGTCACTTTTACAGAGGCGTCAAAATGCGTCAATATGAGGGAATGGGTCAAATGCGTCAATATGAGTGAATGGGCCAAAATGCGCCAATGTGAGGGAACGGATCAAAATTCACCAATATGAGGGTATGGGTCAAAATGTGTCAATATGAGGGAATGGGTTGAGCCGTTACACGACATCCCTCTTTGAATATTCATCATTCAAGGGATTAATACATGTATATAATTGGTGTTGACGATACTTACAGCTAACATTTGACTGAGCAAGTGAAACTATCACCCTTTTCCTCATAAAGACGACTTTTTGGGACATTTGCAAACAGAGCAGAGCCAGATCACACCAAGTCATGTCCTGTCTGACCAGGGTCTGCTCTGTTTACGTATGGGATAATATACACGTAGATGTGATTTTGAAGTGTCGGTCACAGTCAATGTGTTCCTGTCTAAATCGAGGGCTTGGTGCAAAACTATTCTAACTCTTTCACAAAGTGAAGGAGTTAAAATAGTTTTGCACCAAGCCCTCTAAATGTGTAATGAGTAAACAAAGAGTCAATGAATATTAACGCAGTAATAAATTCTTCTAAATAATGTCAATGAATATTCATTGGGGGAAAGGTTTAACTAAAGATCAAAGAATACACTTTGTAGACATGCACAGTCCATTGTCATAAAACTAATTTGGAATTCCTTAATAAATGCAAGGCTTGTCAAAGAGTTTTTGTTCGAACTGGTAGACAAAATAAATACCCCGCTAATAAAACCCCGCTAATGTGACCAATCTAAATGAGGTATAATTGTGGGTGCTAGATGCAGGTGGTAGCTTAATGCAGGACATAAGTAATGCAGAAAGCTCCTAGAGGAGATTTTTGCATTACTTTGTCCTACATTAAGCAACAACCTGCTAATACCGACACCAATGTTTATTCATCTAGTGGTCACATTAGAGATTAGAGGGGGTTTAACTTGTTTTATCTTAACGCTTTTGCTGCTGTATCAAATAAGACCTGTGCAAAATAAGACCTGTGCAAATTAAGATCTGCTCACATATGGATATGGTGCAAAATTGAATACGTCCGACTCGATCAAGCTTTTGATAAGTTTTGACCGAGTATCAAATAAATTGGATCCTGATGAGACACCGAGTTACTCGGCATCTCATCGGGATCAAAGCTATTAGCAAATGCGTCTGACGTCACAATGGGCTAAAGGTTAACCCTTTACTTAATGAATATTCTAGTCAGACATAAAGAATGTATGAATATTTATTGGCTGAATTGTATATGGAAATCATGAACAATAGAATTGTCTATGGAAATCATGAACAACAGAATTGTCTATGGAAATCATGAACAATAGAATTGTCTATGGAAATCATGAACAACAGAATTGTCTATGGAAATCATGAACAATAGAATTGTCTATGGAAATCATGAACAACAGAATTGTCTATGGAAATCATGAACAATAGAATTGTATATGGAAATCATGAACAACAGAATTGTCTATGGAAATCATGAACAATAGAATTGTATATGGAAATCATGAACAACAGAATTGTCTATGGAAATCATGAACAATAGAATTATATGGAAGTCATGAACAATAGAATTGGTGACCGTTATAGAAAGTACAGAATCAGAGTTTTACTTGTCTACAAGTAAACACCGAGACCTGGCCATACAGGAGTCGTCTAATCTGGGTCTGCTCTGTTTGCAAAGGATCTATATCACCCACCTGATGAATGAACACGAGCATAATTATCTAACCCTTTCCCTGTTCTATGCTTATTCCAAATTTCAAAACCTACGGAATATTCATGAACAAAATAGTTATACATGTAATGAAATATGGAAGATGAAATATTGTAGCCATTTTGAAAGTAAAGAAACAGATCCATCAAAATCCATTAGCAAACAGAGCAGACCCAGGTCAGACGGCTCCTATAGGATCCTTCTGAGCTGGATCTACTCTGTTTGCGAATACATTGAAATGCGTTTGTATGAAGGAAAGGGATGACTAGCTATAAGCTTCCTAACCCTTTCCCTGATGAAGATGCATGCAGGAAATAATGACGTCATAAATATCAATCAGATTATTTCTTATAATGGCATATGAACATAGGATATTTTGCCTCAGGCAGAAGCTGTAGAATCAGATCTGTATTACACCATAAGCAAACAGGGCAGACCCTGATCAGACGGCTCCTATAGGAGACGTCTGATCTGGGTCTACTCTGTTTGCAGATGCGTCAAAATGCGCTTACATAAGAGAAAGGGTTAACTAATGCTTAAGGACTGTCTACATTACGTTCGTCTTTAATTAAACAGTCGCCCGTTTAACCATTTCCTCCATGAATATTCATGTGAGAATAATGACATCATGAATATCAATTAGAGTTAATGCTATAATAAACACATGGACACAGGAGATGTAGACAGGCGTTGGATTAACACACACAGAATAAGACTTCTTTTGACTAGTTATTGTGGAGAGGTTTTACTTTAATTTAGAATTAAATACAGACTCAAATGACAATTACAAAACACCGTTGTGTTTCTCATAACGATAATGTGAGTTTAAATCAATGTTTACCAGACATGAATTTGTCTAAGGAGCCAAATATAACGTCTTATGGTGCCTACCCTTGACACAAAACAAATGTTTCTGGACACGTTGTGCCCCAGCCTGGCGCCCATGGGTAGCGGGTCTCCTCTGCTGGCCGCTGCAATTAATCATTGGTTAGCGACCAGCAGTGATTAGCTGTCATATTTGGTCAGCGACGGTCAGTAATGGACAGTTATTGTCCTCTAACAAGCATTGTAATTGTCGCCCGATGTAATTGACAAATCTGTCATCCAATAAATCATTGTAACATGACAAACCAATATTAAAAGTCTATGTTTTAATTAACCCACTGGCTGCTTAAATGGACATAGCCTAGGCAAACAGTGTAGACACAGATCAGAGGGTTCCAGATTGATACGTAGATCTGCTCTGTTTGCTGAACATATCGCTGCCAATGGCTTACACCAGTACATGTGTGGTTAACTGTGCCCCTCCCCTCCCCTCCCCCCTCAAAATGAAAAAAACCCCGGATGTGTTCAAAATGAGATCTGGACGGGTTTTCATTAAAATTATGGGATTGAATTAATTTACTAAGGGTTTCTCTGTATAGTATAAGTTATTACAGTTATTCCCTGCATAAGTTATTACATTGATATCCTAGTTATGTAAAGCACTATTTGCATGTATCATGACTAAAAAAGGACGACTATTGGTCATTTAAAGTAGTGAATCTTGATCTGTGATAAGAAATCCAGTTTCTGTCGATCGAAATATACAAACTAGTTATCCACATAACAATCCTTTGAAGGCATGCCGCAGAACGAATCATTGTTTTATTATTTTTATTATTTTTATTATTATTATTATTATTATTATTATTATTATTATTATTTTTATTATTATTATTATGAACCAGAGGCCCAGATAAGATGCGTAAATTAAAACATTTTCAAGAATAACTCCTTTATTTCTCCACCAAACCCTAGGTTGTGACCACAAAGAGTGGTCACAACATAGGGTTTGGTGGGGAAAAGACGAATTTTAGTATTTGAGTACGCACCTATCTGTTGCTCTGATGCACAAAATAAAATGTGCTGTGGGATTCTGACAGACGGGCGGACGGGTTGATAGATTCTTCTACTCAATCTCACATCAATTCGAGAAGTTGGAACATAATATGGAAGAAACTAATTAAAATTTCAATGTTTACCTAGCCACCAAATGAAGACAAATTCAAGAAAAATAGAGTATAATATTGTGTTTTATGTAACTTTAGTGTCTCTCAAATATATCCACTATCTTAGAAAATAAAACATGCTACAAAAACACTGTTTAGTATGCTGCATGCACGGCGCCATACCGGGACCAGATGTGTCAAGAAACACGTGTCCTGTGACAGGAGGAGACAACTTAAATGTAAGTATGGGCCCTTTTACAAATATGTGTCTGACACAAAGTTATTGCTTTGTACATTATCATTATGCGTTTAAAATGTTTCATGATGCAACTGGTATCCCTTTAAATATTGGATGTACTAAAACATGCACCATTACCTCATAGTCTATCTTAGAGCCAACCTCTTTTGAATAGTTCTACCGAAATTTACTAGCAAAAAGGACACTTTT